>CM057819.1:65717026-66317026 GCA_030067965.1 Latrodectus elegans
AAAAATGCATTCGTTGTGATTTGAAACTAATCTCATAAAAAAATTTCCAGTTACAACTTATTATATTATATTATTTGTGTTTGTATAAAGGAAAAGAAAATGCAATGAAACAAATACTTAATAATAAAATCTAATAAAAATAATTACGATTTTTTTAAAAAAACATAATAAATAAAAATAGTTTCAAAACACAAATTTACAAATATAAAATCACAAGTAATACTATTAATTTTTAACATAACATTATATTTTCAAGTGAATTTTTATTTGTAAATTTATACTTTTCAAATTTTTCAAATGACAATTTCATTTACATTATGTAAATATAAAAATATGGAAATAAGCATAGAAAAGTATTTTGATTGGTTGATTATATTTCACTCAGCATTGCGTCAAACTTACATTGAAACTTTTCAGCCTTAATTATCTTCAACGCCTTCTATTTTAATTTTTGTCCTCAAGGATTTCCATGAAATTGATTTGATTATTTTGAAACAATGAGCAGTTTCAGATTTAAATTCAACCATGAGTTTGCATAATCATCAAAGCAAACAATTTTACAGATTAGGATTGCCGCTTTTATCCATACTCTTATAATGACAGTTGTTTGTCAAAATTTTAATTTATTTGACGACATTTTATTAGTTAGTTTTGGAAATGATGTATCAGTGATTTGCTTCACTATGATATAACTATGTAAAATTAAAAAGAAATTATATTTTAAATATTCATGTCTAAGTCTTATTGTTCTCCACTCTTGAATAAACAAGCACCTCACTATTACCTGGGGCCTGAGCAGCTACCAAGCGCGTCGTCAGGTGGTGGATCGCCGAACGTCCTGTAGGAATGACAGGATAGCCTTGAATACAGAATCAAAGGCTGCGAACCAGCTCCCGTAAACTCTGGTGTTAGGCGACCTATGCCTAGGGCTATTTGGCACCGTGGTAATGGTGTCTTAATGGAGCCTCTAGTTGCCTGGCAAACTTCTAGAGCTTTTTTTGCCTTGCCCAATAACTCAGGCAATGCTGGGTGGACTGTTGTATTACCTGAGCCTATTAAATGTTATCTTATGGCTGAAAAGACAAAATAACTAACAAACCTTTCTACATTTGCAGGTGAAGCCTCTGAAGTAGGCCTTGCTGAAACACACAAGGGATTACAGAGGTAATCTAGTGAAGGGGCAGCAATGAATCCCTAACAGGAAGTAGAAATGACCTCCAAACCATCTTATGGTGAGAGTCTGGAAGCTATCGCTAGCATGACTGACTCTCTGACTAGAATCAAAATTAAAAAGAGACTTTCTGGTGCCCAGAAGAAGAAACTGGTGAAGTAACGCAAAATCGCCGAGGGGACGATTCGCAAATCGCCAAAGGAGAGAAGCGTCCCGCCAACTGGACGAACCAGGGCAAAGCTGGAAAGGCTGTCAAGAGAGAAGGACCTGGGAGATTTACCTACAGGGTAGCTCTCATGGCAGTCAAGATGGCTGTGCTCCTATAGGGTCATCTGGAAAAACGGTTAACAGAGGAACATTCCTTCGATTTGGAACTCTTGTTAACCGAGAAAATAGGAAGGAATGAGGAGGGTTTTGCCCCAACATTCTATCCTGTAAACTTGAGAATGGGGCACTTATTGTCAATTGTGCAGGTCTGGGAAGTTCAAACATCAAGAACGACCCACCTGGGCAGACCATCGTTCTTAGTGTACCCGAACTAGATGCTGCGACACTTGGTGTAAGGGGATGTAAATTTCATAACAGACTTCATCAAGTGCAGGCAAAATTGCTTGATAAACCCGCTCCTGCTGATGGGGGTGAAGGTAATTCAAACCAACCTCCACCACAGTAGAAGTGGTACCACTAACCTCAGTAAGAAGTTTCTTGCTGGGGATATACACATGGCCCTGATTCAAGAACCCTGGCTGGTTAGGGGGAGAATCAGTGCCTCTAAGGAAGCTTATCTATTGTACCAATAGTAACGCTAGAACTTGCATACTTTTACATAAAAACATTGAGGTTTTACCCCCTCTCTAAATTTATCCTTAGAGACCTGACAGCTGTGAAAGTCAGACTAAACATAGAGAGAGGGGACAGGGAAATTGTTTTTGGCTCTGTGTACCTGCCCTATTAAGAGAAGGCCCCACCTGACCATTCTCTGCACAAACTCATGAACTTTTGCAGAGACAACAATTTACAGGTAGTCCTAAGACTAGACTGTAATGCTCACCATGTTGTCTGGGGAAGCACGGACACAAATAAAAGAGGTGAGTGCTTTTCAGAATTCATTCTAAACTACAGGTTAGATATTCTAAATGAGGGCAACGAACCAACTTTCATTACTTCCAATCGATCTGAAGTAATTGACATTACTATAGCAACAACGGTAATTAGCAAAAATATCAAAAATTGGAAACCAGATGGCAGACCTTTTAGTTCAGACCATCAAAACAACCATTTTGAAATTCACTCTAATGTGTGTCTGGATCGCGTGTTCAGAGACCCAGTTAAGATGGATTGGAAGAAATTCCAGGTGGATTTGACTTGGTTGGTTGAGCTTGGGAACAGACCTATTAGAGATAACTACGATCTAGAAGTTACAGCAGATCTTCTGCACAGTAGTATTCTAGATTATTATCATAACAATTGACCTATTCGCACTAGGAGAAATAAACTCCAATGTCCTTGGTGGAATGACAATCTAACAGCCGAAAGGGCAAATGTTGGGAAACTTTTTAATAAAGCTAAGAAAAATGGTGAATGGGAAAACTATAAAACAGCTCTCACTAATTATAACAAACTTGTTGGGAAAAGCAAAATTAACTCCTTGAGGAAGTTCTGTGAAGAGATAGATTCTACCTCTGAAGAAGCTAGACTCCAAAAACTCCTCAAAAGGGATGAACCTATTTTGGTTGGCACCTTAAAGGACGAGGAGGGTAATTTTGCTGCTTCCTGGAAATAGGTTATGGAAATTATGACCAAAACCCACTTTCCAGGTACTTTTATAGCAATGAAGAAATATTTATAGCAATGAAGGGGGGGGGCACTGCATTGGCTCTTTGCAAAGAGTCAATAGCGATCAATGGACCATCTCTAAAAATATCGTTAACTACAACAATGTTAAATAGCAATCTCTGCCTTTAAACTTCTAAAAGGTCCAGGGCCTAATGGAATTATGCCCCTCATGATCCAGATGGCAGAGGAGGTTATCATACCAGTGCTAAGTAGAATTTACATAGCTCTCTTAGCACAGGGTTACATACCAAATATATGGCAGAAGACCAGGATTGTTTTCATTTCTAAACCTGGCAAGGACACCTATGACCAGGCCAAGTCTTACAGACCTATCAGTCTCTTCATTCTTTCTTAAAATTATGGAGAAAATCATTGATCGGCATATTAGAGATTACTTGGGTAGTAACAGTCCCTTGATGTTCTTCAATTTACCTATCAATCCAGCAAATCTACTGAAATTGCTTTACATCAGCTAGTTTCTAAGATTGAAACCACTCTGGATCAAAAAGAAATTGCTTTGGCAACTTTCCTCGACATCCAAGGTGCCTTTGATAACACTTCCCATCTTTCCATCCTCAATGCACTTAGAGGGGCAGGGATTTATCAGACCCTGTGTACTTGGATTGAGGCTTTGATTTCGGATAGATGTATACAAGGGAGCATCTTCGGTGAATCATTTGAAAAAAAAGACTACTAGAGGTTGTCCTCAAGGAGGTGTTCTCTCACCATTACATTGGAATCCAGTTGTAAATAGCATTATAAAATATCTAAATGATAGGGGCTACTATACTCAAGGATATGCTGATGACATTGTCATCCTTATCCTTGGTGAAGATTTTGACATAACTAGTCATCTCATGCAGGATGATCTAAGTTATGTAGGTCAATGGTGCATGGATAGGGACCTGATGGTTAATTCTCAGAAAACTTACCTTGTACATTTTACACGCAAAAGGAAACGAGAAAGTTTTTTCATACCAAGACTTTTGATGTTTAAATCAATGTGGCTTCAGAGGTGAAGTATCTGGTGATTTATTTAGACCAAAAACTCACCTGGAACAATCGCATTGATTATAAAATTAATCAAGCAAAGAAAGACATTATGATTTGCAGGCGAATGCTTGGTAAAAACTGGGGTTTACATACAAAACTGATGTTTTGGATGTACATAGCTATTGTCAGGCTCATTTTCCCATATGCCTGTGTAATCTGGTGGCGTAAGGTGGAACAGAAGACTGTGATTGAGAGACTAGGAGGTCTACAAAGTCTGGCCTGTAGCACCACAGGAGCAATGTCCACCGCGCCAACCAGAGCATTTGAAATCATGTTGGATCTGATTCCCTCAGACATCTTCATCTGCAGCACTGCCAGAATGACTTCATACAAAATGAAGTTACAAAACCAATAGTATGACCAGCCTGTTGCCAAAGGGCACAGGGGTATTACCGGGAAAATTCAAGATTCTACTTTTTCCTGGTGCCCTCGGACATCATGGAAAAGTCATACGTGTTTAAAAAAACATTTAAAACAGTTTTCCAACTAGAGACGAATGGAACAACAACATGTTCGAAACTAAAATAGGAGATCTAATCTGGTACACAGATGGATCACTGAAAAATTGCCTTTTAGGACTAGGAGTATGTGGCGTGTCACCAAAATCCAGCCTATCTGCAAGCCTTGGGCGATACGCTACGGTCTTCTAGGCAGAAGTTTTGGCCATTATCCACTGTCTGCGACTAAATAAGAGGAAGGGCTACCACGGTAAGTGGATTCTCATTTTTAGTGACAGTCAAGCGGCTTTTAAAGCGCTCAATTCTTTCGAAATCAAATCTAAAATGATTTTGGAATGCAGAAACCTTCATACAGAACTGGCAACTAGAAACAAGATAATCCTTGTATGGGTGCCAGGACACAAAGGTATCTAAGGTAATGAAAAGGCTGATGAACTTATTAAACAAGGATCGTCTTTTGTTCCCATCGATGCAGAACTTTTTTGTGGGATCAATTTGAAGACCCCAAAAACCAATGTTCTTAGATGGGAAAAGCAGAAGATATATGAAGCTTGGCTCAACAATCCTGGTCAAACCAGTGCTAAAAGTATGATCTGTGTATCATCAGCTAGGATTGCCTCTGAAATTCTAAGATGCTCTAGGCAGAAGATACCTTTAATCGTAGACTTCATAACTAGGCACTACTATTTCAGAAAACACCTCCATAAAATGGGACTGTTTCAGCAAGACCCTATTTGCAAGAAATGACATATGCAATAGGAAACAGCCAAGCATATCATTTACGAATGCGAGGCCCTTACCCTTCCTAGATTAACTTCTTTAGGCATCACCCATACTAGAGATTTACTACTAGAATCCATAAAGGATTATCGGACTTAATTAATAAAGCGGGTGACCCGAGCAACTGAAACTAAGCAACATTGGGTTTGGAGTTAACAGTACAAAATGCTGATAAAAGCAGAGGTGTTCAATGATAAACAAACCCAACTTTAAGAAGAACCCCACTATATATTATTTATCTGAGAAATTTGAATTCGAAAAATATTATCCGTATAAAATTGAAAAAAATAAAAATTAATAATATGTGCTTGATTATGGTAAGAAAAAATGTTGGATACCTTTATTTATCAACACTTTTTAATTACTGCATCCATTTAATAAAAAATTCATGATATATACACTACTGGTCATTAAAATTGCTACACCAAGAAGGCGACATGCTACAGACGTGAAATTTATACGATTGGAAGAAGGTGCTGTGATATGCAAATGATTAGATTTTCAGCGCATTCAGAAAAAGCAGGCGCCAGTAGCGACACCTACATTGTGTTTAAATGAGGAAATTGTTCAGCCGGTTCCTCATACACAAATTGCATTTGAACGTTGTTGCCTGGTGAAAAGTTGTAGTGATGCCTCGTGTAAGAAGGAAAAATGCGTACCAGCACGTTTCTGAGTTTGATAAAGGTCGAATTGTAGCGTACCGGGATTGCGGTTTATCTTATCGCAGTATTGCTGCTCGCGTCGGTCGATATCCAATGACTGTTAGCAGAATATGGAATCAATGAGTTCAGGACGGAAATACGGAACGCCATGAGGGATCTCAACGGCCACCCAATCACTAGCAACTGAGAAGACAGGCATATTATCCGCATGGCCGTAATGGATCGGGCAACCACGTCACGAGCCGTGAGTCAAGAAACGGGGTCGTTTGGAAGACACCAAGTGTCTGCACGAACAGTTCAATGACGTTTGCAGTAGCATGGACTCTCAGCTCGGAGACCATGGCTGCGGCTTCCCTTGACGCTGCGTCATAGACAAAAGCGCCTTCAATGGTGTGATCTGCGACGAACCTGGGTGCATGAATGGCGAGTCGTCATCTTTTCAGATGAATCCAGGTTCTGTGTACAGCATCATGATGGTCGCATCTATGTTTGGCGCCATCGTGGTGAACGCACACTGGCAGCGTGCATTCGTCATCGTCATACTGGCCCATCACCTGGCATGATGGTATGGGGTGCCATTGGATACACGTCTCGGTCACCTCTTGTTCGCATTGACGGTGCTTTGAACAGTGCACGTTACATTTCTGGTGAGTTACGACCCGTGGCTCTACCCTTTATTCGAGCCCTGCGAAACCCTACGTTTCAGCAGGATAATGCCCGACCGCATGTTGCTGGTATTGTACGGACATTCCTTGATACGGAACATGTTCGGCTGTTGCCCTGGTCAGCACGTTCTCCAGATCTTTCACCAATAGGAAACGTCTGGTGAATGGTTGCCGAGCGACTGGCTCGTCACCAAACGCCAGTCACTACGGTTGATGAACTGTGACATCGTGTTGAACCTGCATGGGCATCTGTACCTGTAAATGCAATCCAATCTCTGTTTGACTCAATGCCCAAGAGTTTAACTGCTGTTATTATTATCAGAGGTGGTTGTTCTGGGTACTGATTTTTCAGGATCTATATATATATATATATATATATATATCTAGTCAAATTTTTTCAAAATTTAATCACTTGTTATTTCTAGTATAATATATTTGTCCAATAAATATCATTTTGTATCTGCATTTCTTCTTGGTGTAGCAATTTTAATGGCCAGTAGTGTATATATATATATTATATATATATATGTTTGTGTGTTAGTTTTATATAAAAAAATATTAAGTTTTCGATGAAAAAATTTAAAAGTCGATATAGGATAAAAAAAATTGGAATTCTCTTTTGTTTTTAATAATTTTTATTCAAAACTCTACGACAAATAATATACATTTTTTTTAAGATAGTCATTCAGATAGTTTCAATTTTAGAATATTTCTCATTTCATTTTCTTCCATGAAAAATTACTCTTATTTAATTGAAAGAAAAAATTTTTGCAACAAATATAAAGATTATGAATTCCAAACGTCAATTATTGATACTGAAGAATTCTCTCAATTTGCTAGTTTCTTATTTATAAACATTTTCAAAAAATGAGCTGTTCTTAGTTTATTACATTAGCTCATTATGTTTTTAGCTTATTTATTATCGTTATATTGTAACTACCTATTTTTCCCTATGGGAAAAAGTATTTAAATTAGAAAGGATGAAATACTAGCAATCATACGATATATATAATTTTATTTAAAAAAAAAATTAAAACATTAAAAAAAAGGAACTATCAAATGGAATAAAAATATATACGTTAAATATTGTAAAATAATTCTATAAAAAAGAACTCATTCAGAAATTGATAATGAAATATCAATTAGACTAAAAGGCTAATTTTAAAATAACTAAAAAAATTTGCATGAATATTTTATCAGTTCATATCAATTTAAAACGTCCCGCGTCCGTGTTTGGACATTAAAACCCACGCAAAACATCTCGAGACAGTGCAACAGCTAAGCAGGTGGAAAATATTTTTCACCTGCTCTTTCTGACAGAAATATATGTAGTTAAATCATACATTTTTGTATGATATAAATTTCTTACTCAGGTGTGAGATTAATTATTTCTACAAAGGTGGGTAACAATTTATCCTGTGTCTGGTTTTTTATTCTTCTCTTTTAAGAGGAAACTCTGCAAACTAATCATATGAATAGTTATATAATTCTTAAAAAAATGAAATCCTGTTTTTGAAATTCATTGCTCAATTGTGGTTTTTAAATTTCTCTGAAGCACATATTAAATGTGATTTTGATCTTTTTACATATGCAATATAAAAGATATTTTATATATTTCATTTCATCTTGCGTTCTTACATTACATTTAAAAAAAAGTATCAGTAAGATAATCTTATATTGGTAAATATAGTTTGGATTAATTAATGTTACAAAAAATAATTATTGATAGAATATAAAGGATAATTATTCTGAAAATGTTTATAAGCATTCATTCAGTACACTAAACATCAATCAAGAATGAATATTTATAGTAAAATATTTTCAGAATAGTTTAGTTAAAGATAAGATTTTTTGCAAAGCGATTTTGTGTTCAGAAATATTGCTCAGGAATGCATACGCCCATTATTGATTCTATGATGATCATTTGAGGATTTTTCCAGTTTATTTATTATTTTTTTTTTGGACGTGTTGAAATATTCTTTAAATGCATTTCATTTTCCTCTTATGACCAAGTTTATTACGATGTTTAAAAAACTATCTAAATTTTAGCAAATTTAAAAGCATGATACATTTGTTAAACCTCAGGATAGGACCGAATTTTCATCATATAAATGAGGAGTACTTGTAAGTCAAACTTCTACATATAAATTTAAAAATCTATAATTTATATCGTTATTTACATTTATTCAACTTGCTGTTGCTACTTAAGACACTTGGACAAGCGAAGCTCGCTATGTATTGACAATGCGAATTTAAGTCAACAGGGAGCGTCTTTCGTTTTAAGAAGAGCACCACGAATGTGAATGTACGTCTTTGCTCCTTTTTAAGCATTCCGATAGATGACACCACCAGAGGCGACCTACGCCCTCAATTTTGACATTGATCTGAAGGGGGAGGAAATTTTCTTCAGACCATTACACCCATGGTAACTGCTCAACAACCGACCATAGGACTTTCTATTCCACAGATTTAACGAGCACGTATATCGTATGTACTCGGTGGGTCTTTGGTGGCATTGGGAATCGAACCCCACCCTTCCGGATGGAATGCCGATGCCCTAACCTCTAGGCTACCACGATCTTAATTAACTTATAAATGTCAGTTGTGATGGATTCATATTTATGACCTAGATTTTATTAATTATAATAAACCATAAATAATAAAAATATTTGTATTTCAATGCATCAGATTTTGACGATGGCTTGGCAGTTTGAAATTTAAACTTTACTTTTACTTTTATGTAATATAACAGCGCTAATTCTTCAATTTATTTCGGTTTTCCTAACAAGCTAAATACATCAATCTAAATAAATTTAAGTCAAGTAAAGAGATTAACATCTTACTCTAGAAACCAGATGCGGAACGAGATCAAGACATATGAAGATATGACCCCTGACAACAGCAATCTTTAGTTGAGTAGAAATGAATCACAAAATAGTTTATCTTCTGACCGAACTTCGCCATCCAAAAGACAAGTTGCTAAGTAAAAGAATAGTACGTCATTCTCTCAAACAATGCTCGTAACAAGAATTCGATTTGATGGCTGAACCATCAACGTTTTGGTGTAGCTCGTAGATTTAACTACTCTTGCACAAGAAGATGGTTTGTCAATATATGATTACCTTTTGCATGTGGGATTAAGCATAATTCGTACAAACTGTTTAAATTGGATTCCTAACTATTAAAAATATCCACGCCCGATGTGGGAGTGAAGCTTTGGAACTGAAGACCAGAATGCCGATCGTTAATATAGCTATTAAGAAACTCGGAAGTGAGTACCTAAGCTACTAGTTTTAATCCCTGGCAACGAAATGGTAACAATGGCCCAACAAGACCGCAAACCACAGCCACAATATTGTTCAACTAACGTATTCTGATGTAAAGTTTTCGTAATTTATATAATTTATTACTCTATTTTTCTTCCAAAATAATTGTTTTTTAATAATACATTTATATGGTATCTTATTTCTGTAACTAGAAATAAAACCAACCACATTTTGAGCATCGTCATATGTCGAAATCGATCCATGAGCTGGTACCATCTTTCCTAAATTTAGATATGACACCAATAGAAATTTAACAATACATTTTTAAAGGTTCTTTTTTCCTATGCAACTCCTTGAATTTAAAGTAACTTATTTGTAATTTCCACATCCATCTTTTATTTTAAGAATACAATAATAACATTTATTTTCAGTTACCCATTTTGAAACAAATTCTTTTTGGAAAATACGGGGTAGATTATTTACTGAATTCGGACTTTTTATTGGAATTAATTGGTACTAGACGCTTGTTATGTGGGAAGCATTATTATGTAGAGTGCACAAGAAAAAAGTTGGAGATTTTATCGATGATCGTTATAATGGTCGTCTTAACGTGGGATCGATTAGTAATTTGTACAATGCAATTTTACTTTAAATATTTTAAAAATGACAAAAAATTACGAGCAAAATTTATGAATATTTTGTGTTAAAAACGATGTTTAATTACAGTTAATAAAAATTTTCATTGAAAAACTAATGAAGTCTCTACAAGATATGCTATCAAAGATATTTATTGCAAAAAATGACATAAATTACATAAATCGTTCCTTTTATTCCTATATTAAATGAGAAACACGGTTTTTCAAATTTGTGTACCTGAGAAATTAAAACAAGTGCTAATAACTATACAAATATTAAAATTATTTAGTGCATTAATAGAAAATCGGCCTTAAAGCTATTTGTTTTATCACAATAAAATTAATTTCAATAGAATATTGATCACATGTCTGTTTCGAAATATATGTGCCCAATGCTGTTGTATTGATATATATTTGGAATAAGTCTATTACCCAGGAAAGTACATTAAAGTACATGCGTATAACATGTAACTTTTAGCGATGCGTTCACAGGCATTGTTGGCAAAAATTCTATCCTATCTTCACAAACTAGTCTCTAATATTAGTTTAGAATTTTTAAGAATTACACATAAATAACTAGTTAGTATATTCTTATATTCCACTTTTTTAATGTAATTTTGTGTTAATTATACTAATAAGTATCAGTCTTCATATACAAATTTAATGAAGATCAAATTTCAATTTTAAATAATTTGCTTTCATTAAAATGAACATATTTCAATCAAAAAATATTACAATATTTTAAGATTAATATGCCTCAAATTAAGCTAGAATTCTATTTTATAACCTTACATTAATGAGAGAGAGAGAGAGAGGTTTTTAGAATAATAAGAGAGAGATATCAAACAAAGTTAATATAAAATTCTGTTATTTGCATGTGTTCAGCAAAACATTATTAATTCGTTCGATAGAAGATGAATATTATTTTAAAAGTCAAAAGCCATTTTCATTCTCTGAAAAAAAGAACAGAATTTAAACAACATTTATGAAATATGTATAGACTTTTTAAATTTAATATTCCATATTGTTTCCGAAACAGTAAAGACCACCCCGATTGACGCAATGCTTATGTTGACTGGTTGTTGTCGTGTACCAGCTAGGCTGGCATTATGGGGTGCGCTGTTCTACTTAACTGTTGACTGGTGATAAGCTCTTAAGATCCATAGTTCAAGAGGCCTTAATTCCACGGGAAAAGATCATTAGAGTTCTTAGATGTCTTTCACTCTGGAATGAAGTCAAACAAAATCTGACTAGAGGTCTTAAGACCCAGATGGGTTTTTTGCAGTCTTTCAATTGAAATATTCACTTGATTTAAATCATGGATCGGAATTATTTGATCCTTCACAAAATCCAATGAGTTTTAAATCTTTCTGGATTACCTTGATCTGAATCAAAATGTAATACTTATCCTTCGGGCTTCGCAGTAATACTGCGTGCCCCCACTCTCGAAATATTAAGCATTTTTCAACCCGAATCAGAGTGGATTCGAATTTTTACCGATGGATCCCTCCTGTCTGATGGCCCTAATGCAGTTACCGGAGTTTTCTCCAAAATTCTCGCTTTCTATATTCCTATGGACCGAGGTGCTGTGTTAGACGGTAAAATTGCAGCGATCCGCACAGTCCTGTCTCAGCTGCCATGACATTTGGAAAAATTCGCAAAAGCAGGTATCCACAGTGATTCCCGAGCTGTTCTGTTAGCTTTCGTTTCAGATAAAGACCCCAGAAAGCAGAATTACCGCCATTATCTGAAAAACTAGCCATTACTCGAGAAAACCATAGTCCTCCAGGTAATGAAAAACCCGATTTTCTAGCTTATTACTAGCCTTATCGAGAAATATTCTGGGTGCTTAAATTGCGCAGAATATTTCTCGTCCTATGCCTTTCCATATTATTAAAAACCATATTAAAAGATCTATCAAAGTACGTGCTCAAGAACTATCATTGTATTTTACGTAAATCCTGGACGAATGGTATCACGAATTTGTGTAACGGCTCACAGAGTAGAACAGTCGCTGAATTCCGCGTTGACATTGGAAACGACTGGCTTCAAAATCATCTCTATAT
This sequence comes from Latrodectus elegans, assembly GCA_030067965.1. Taxonomy (NCBI): domain Eukaryota; kingdom Metazoa; phylum Arthropoda; class Arachnida; order Araneae; family Theridiidae; genus Latrodectus; species Latrodectus elegans. Next base: position 65,729,619 of record CM057819.1, read on the forward strand.
ATTGGGACGCACACACAAAATTGTTCCTTCTCCAATATGCATTTTGGAAAGATGATGGACTCCACGCATCTTCTTCATTGTCCTGCTCTGTAAGGAAAGTAAGACATGTTAGATTAATGGATTCTGCTGCAGCTGTTTTTGTTTGTTGTATTCTAAGTTTTTCGATCTTTGATCGTAACATTTTAGCTGCAACTGTTCATAATCTGTGACTTCAGATATAAAATTTAAAGGAATCGCATATTTTTATTTTGAGTATATTACGAATGTATATTATAATAATATACAGAGTTGTATATTTATCAATATAAACGAACTTAAACTATTTTATATAAATATAATAAATAAATATCATATATATAATGAGTATTGAAGCAATTAAATTTTCATTTTGAATAAAACATTTTTGTACACGATCAATCACTGTAGCCCCATTGACATATTTGTCAAATAATGCAAAATATCGTTGGGTAATTCTACTTTCAGTATCATTTTAAAGTAATTTTCAATTACGATCATTGGTTCTAGTGGTGTCAGGTGTTTAAAAGTACATCCTGTTATAGCAATTTGATCCTCTCATAAATTTGATTTCTGACATTTTGCGATTGCAGAACCAATATCTTTAGGCTCAATAGACCTATTTAAAGGTTAAACTGGGAATAGAAACATAACTTAGTACAGTAAAAAAGATCAAATAATTCTTTATCAACTTATATAAAAATGTTTTGCAATATGGAGTATTTGAAATTTCCTAATTTTAGTATTACAAAATATAATTTTTATGAAAGAGAAATGAAAGAATATTTTTAATAAAAGTATCTGAAGTTTCGAATTTCAAATTGTATTGCTTTTCATAAAAATATTTCCATTTAATTTTAGAATAATTTTAATTTATCAATAGAAACTTGTGTGTATTCAAATTTACATTTTCTTCATATTTCCAGTTAGACTGCTATATGTTTTTTCTTGAGTTAAAAATTTTTATTTTCATTATTATTTATTAATCGTGGCAAATCTAGTTTGATTTTTTTTTCTTTTTGTGGTTTACAATCTTAAAATTTTATATTATCCATAGTTACATTAACAAACTGATAAATTACTAATATTTTCAAAATATATTTTGTCAAAATTGCTATCGAAAGATTTTCTCCCACTTACTTGCATTTTTTTATGTTTAACTAAGTTAAAGGAAATACTTAATTTGATATTTTTATTTTGAGATATGTATAAATTGTTGACTATAATTTATTGCTATTTTTAACAAAAACTAATTTTGTATTAATTGAAAAATATTGACTACTTTATTACTCTGTGGTTATTTATGCACAAATGGGACCAATGTCTTTAAAATTGGTTCCAAACCACTGTAAATATCACAGTCAAAAGTGTGGATTGCATTGCTAAATTATAGAAGTGAGGGTCAGAATGCTGACCATGGAGCTACCGGATTAACTCCAAAAGTTCAGCATGTTTGCATTAAATAAAATATTAAATTATTTTTGTAAGAGAAGAATTTTAAGTATTAATTGTATCTTTTATGCTTTAAGGTAATTTTTTTCTCATGAGAACTAATATGACAGATATAATTTAAAAGATCCTAATTTACTACATAATTGCCAGAAAAAAGTCTAATTCACAAATTATTGATCTAATGCTATCTTTTAATGTGTATTCAGTGTATTATTTGAAATAAGTATAAATGAAGAAGTAATTAAAAGAAAATTAACTGAGTTGCAGTTTATTCCCATTACTAAAATTTAATTCCAAATAAATATTAAAAACAAATGGATAAAATATGTGTTAATTTTTCCATCATTTACTTTATCAGTAATTATTTATCATCAAGATAAATTATATAAATAAAAATTTAGTATAAACATCATTATAAATACAAATATAATAAAAAAATATTACAGCAAAAGAAAATTTAAGCATAATAAATATATTATAAAATCATTTAAAATTATACTTCAACATGACACACTTGTTCTCTTTATCTAAATAAATTTAAAGCAAGCATTCCATTGCATTTTTCTAAAGTTGTTAACTCAATGAACTTACATTTTCAGAAGTCTCAAATTAATGTTATAGAATATTTAAATTTTTGTAGAAAATACATAAATTTAAATAAAAAAAAATAAAGCATAAGATATACTCTTTTCACAGACGAAAATTAAAACGATATAATCCTTGAGAATCATTTTGATCATATGTGTGTTTATAAGTGGCAAATAAGTGCATGAAGCTTCATTAATATTTTTATAAAAATTATCATTATGCATAATGACTTTTTTTAAAGAACTTTTTCAAAATATTAAATTGTTTTCTTTTTTAAATTTCTTAACACAAAATTTTTAATATTATTGAAGAATAATTGTACCCATTAATGTTTATAAAAGATCTAAAAAATGACCATCTAGTGTGAATAAACAAAAGGTTTGTAAAAAAATATAAGGAGAATAATAATTTTTAATTAGTCCTCAAAAAAAACTATTTTTAATTACATCAATAACTAGGTTTGCAATATTTATTAACAAAATTTCAATAAATAATAGGATTAAATGATTTTTGAGAAATGAGAATTTTTTTGGAAATATTACTTTTGACTTTTAGGAACACCATCCATGACATTACAGCAATTTTTAAACACTACTTAAGAATAATATATATATTTAAATACTGTATCTAGCAGTTTATTTTAAAAATCATCTAGAAATATTTAGATAAGTATTGATTAATACATGGATTATTTTATTATTTATTGTTTTATATATTTGCATATACTTATACATGATTATGCCATTTAAATTGTAGATTAAATCATAATAAAACAGAGGTATTTTATTTGAATAAGTTAAAAAAATATAGCAAAGACAATATAAATGATATTTCTCTACATAAAAATTTACAACAGTGAAACAGCTATAACTACTAACAAATGATTCAAGATTTGAATAATGCACCTATTATACAAATAATTTTTCAGCATCAAAATAAACACAATCACAGACATTTTTTGACATTGATCTGCTGAAAGCATATTTTTTTTATCAAAGCAAATCAACGATCAACACTACTATCACTTAACATTTCTGAGGAAGAGTTTTCTGCAGTAACTTTAGCCAAAACATCAGATTCCAATAGATGCAGTAATTCTTCTTGAGTTACTCCATTTTTCTCAGGAAACAATTTTTTCTGTAAAGATTTGTATACAATATTGATTTTTGTTTTTTAAAAAAACTAATTTATGAGAAAAACTGTTTTTTATAGCATGCATCAAAATAAAGTCAAAATAATAACGAAATATATTACAAATTTATTATTTATTTTATGATACAATAAATACAAAATCAGTTGGAAAAAGTAAAAAATGTATTTAATCTATGATAAAAAAGAAACAACAAAAAAGCTTTTTTTAAAAAAAAAGAGGTATAAAAATTACAAATGTCATAAGATTTACAATTTATCTTGAATATCAATAAAGTTGGCATGTTAGATGATTGGTAAGATTTGAATAAAATAAAATTTTGGTATACACAATAATGAAATAAAACAATTAAAATTTAATTAATTTATATTCTAAGACATTTTGATATAGCACAAGTCTCAAGGTTTACATTTTTGTAAATTTTTTTTAATTGTACATTGCTTAAGTTTTGCATACTCATGCAAACATTATTTTCTGAAGTTATAATATTTTAAAATTTAAATTTAATTCAGTAAATTTTTAGCTATATTAAAAATATAAGCATATGATGAGAACAAAGACAGCTTATAGACTTTTTTTTCACAAATTCTAAAAAGTTTTAAGCATTTTCTCAACAGTTTTGAAATATTTATGAAAAACTCCTAATATTTGAAGTTTGATTGAAATAAAAAAATTGAATGTTGAACTAAGAACAGAAAAGAAAGATTAGAATATGCATGCTGGTGTATCATTTAAAAGCTGAATTTAAAAAAATTAGGGTCAAGAATGAATATAATATATACAACAATAACATATAAAATAAAATTTTATGTTAAGAAATAATAAATGTACTTTTTATTCTCAATTTACTTCAGTATTAGTAATAATGCATATTCATTAAGTATTCTATACCTTGATTTTCTTAGATTTTTTAATTATTTTTTTAAGTAAACAGTTATTGAGAAGCAGAGAATATTTTAAAAATATTATGAAAGGTACATTGATTCTTTTGACGAGCAAATCTACAGATAACAAGACAACAGAACTATGATTATTTGATAACTTCTATGTTTCTTTTCATATTTTGACATTCAAGTCAAAAACAATCAACTTTGCCCCCTGAGAGACTGAAATATTAATTTAACATAAATAAATAATATTTATTATATACATTATTCTCAAGTATCCACCAGATAGATCAATACATATTATGAAAATCAATCAATGCTGCCCTGCATGAGAGATTGAAATATCAGTATCAGAAATAATTTATATACACGTACCAAATTTATAGATGTTTAGAAAAAATATGTTAATGTACAAGGAAACATTATCTCTGAGAATTTTACACAAGATGAATTACAATGAAAAATTGATTTTACAACTTTCCCGAGCAATTAGCCAGATACATAAAGTTTGTTAAGAGAAAATCGCAGGAAAAACAAAAGAAGTATAGCTTTAGAATATATATATATATGTGTGTGTGTGTGTGTGTGTGTGTGTGTATATGTGTGTGTGTGTGCAATATTATTATATCAGTATCTTTAAGTAAATAATTAAAAATATTTATGAATGCATACACAAAAAAATTAGTAGAATAGACAACATAGTTAATGAAAAATTATCACTAATACTTTTTAAAATTTTTTCTAGGTCCTACCAATTTTTCATAAGGTATTTTTATAATATATTTACATATTATTGATAAATGTTTTATATATTTTTTTAAACTTCTTCATAATTAATGTTATTGTATAAGGTATCTGATAATTTTAAATCAAGCAGTATTTGAAAAAAAAAAAACTAAATACATTAAAATATATATATATACATTTGAAGATACTATTTGAAAAAAAATATATAAATATATTTGTCCAAATTTCTAACCCAAAATGTTTATTGATCAATTATATGATTTGATATTGATCTTAAAAGAATGCTCTCAGAATTGAAATAATATGTAAACTATGTATAAAACTAAAGCATTTTGAAACATATGCATTCAACAATTAAACCTTTCAATTTTAAAGATAGTTTAATTCTTTGAAAAGGATTATAGAAAATATTTTTTCAATGAATTTTTTATTTTCTTCCCTATACATACTCAGTTAAATAAATTTCTAATGAGAGAATTTAACAGTATGAGTTGCAGGTGAAAATACCAAGTTGAAATTATACTACATTAATTGAAATCAAATTTTTAAAAATGGTAAAAATTAAGGACTAAAATGATGAAGGAACAAGAAAAAAGGGAGCACTTGCCGAGAAAAATATTTCAACATGACAGTATAACAATCACATGCTAAATCATTACAAAAATATATCCAAGAATTATTACTTCAATATATGACACAGCAACTTCTTTGTCAGCATCATCATCAAATGAAGAAAGCCTTTCAATGGATGAAGATAGTAAATGATTCAAATAATCATCTTTAGCTTGCTGCAAAACTGATATCATATTCTTTGAAGACAGATTTTTCTCTGATCCTTTTAATTTAGACAGTCGGTTTTCTATAAATCACAGTTAAATAAATTTCTGATCAGATGAGTATACCTTTTATAGATGAAAATACTATGCTAAAATTATCCTAAAACAATTCAATTTATAAGAAATGTTTAAGGAAAAAATTTATTAATTGAAATTTGCTTGACAAATTAAAGTTTTACAATAATAATCAAATTAAAGAAACTTTTGATTATAATTAAAAGGACATCCAAATTTTTAAATACATCCCTTAGCTGATAGCACAATAATTTCAATATAAATAATAATGAAAAATACAAATCTTATATTGCAAATAAAAACTTATAATTATTTTTTTATTAAATAAATGAATAAAATATTCATATTGCTGAGATTAGAACTTTGCATTTTTAAATTCATTTCCATAGTAAACAGTTTAATTTCAGTTTCATAGTAAATAGAAATAAAATGATTATTCATAGAAAATAAAATTTTTAGCTTAAGCATTTTGTTTCTTGAATTGATTTATGTCAACCTGCAAAATATAAAAGAAATTAAGTTAAATCAAAAAATTTTACATCATTAATATCTTTCATTTATGGAATCTTTCAACACCATGAAAGTTGATGTGGATGTACTTTTCATTTTTGTGAATTCAAATGTAAGTAGGGGAAGGGAAAAAGAGAAAATTTTGCAAGTTTAGCGCATTTTCACAAAATTCTTACTATGAAAACAATTTTATAGGAAATTTTTATTTAGAAGTTAATTGAAATTCTGGCAAATCCTGTATCTTACAGAATAATGTTTATTAGAAGTAATGTTGACTTTCAAAATCTCATTTTAAAAAGTGAGATTATAATTAATTTAAGTTTGGAATTTGGATTTTTAATTAATTTAATTAGATGTCAGAAGTTTTTAAGTTCAGAGTTTATTTGAAAGTTTAATTGTTAAATCTTAGTCCCAAAAAACTTCAAAAATTTATGAACCAGAACTAATCACACAAGGTCATACATGTTACAGTAAGCGGAGTTTGGACAACAGAACATATGCCCATTGAATGAGATAAGGGCTTTGTCTTCTCCATCTTTAAGAACGATAACATACAAGATTGCTGCCACTATCGCAGAATATCACTTCTGAATTTTATATTTAAAATCTTTTCAAACATCCTTAACAGACTATTTCCAGATGTTGAAAAAATTACTAGAATTTACCACTGTGGATTTCTAAGAGGTAGATCAACTATTGAAAAAATAAAGACAAATACTGATCTGATTTTGAAACAGATACAGGAGGAAAAAAAGGAATTCAATATCTAAACATGCTTTTTTTTAATTTTAAAGCTGCATATGACAGCACTATTTGACCTGATCTTTATAAAGCAATAGAAGAATGATATATCAACTAAGCTATTAACCTGTTTCAAACACCTTGGAACTATCATTACCATTAACAATGATTTGATCAAAGAAATCAACACAAGACTCGCTGTGTCAAATAAATGCTATCATGGCCTCAAGAATCAACAAGAATCTTGATTTATGAGTATGAAAACAAAAATTAACATCAATTAACATTCAAGCATTCCTGCTTTAGGCGAGTGAAGGCTGGAGTATCATTAAATTACATGAATATAATTACTAACCTTTGAAAATAAAATCTTAAGAAAAATTTTCGATGCAGTCCATGAGAATAATAGCTAAAGATCCTTTTTTTTATTTTGAAATTTATCAAAGGTAAAAGCAACTTAATATTGTTAAAAGTTATAAAATGTAATGTACTATGACAACAAGGGTATTTGTTCTGATCTGACAATACAAAGTCAGTAAAAAGTTCACTCGTACCAATCCCATTGAAAACAGAAGACAAGGGAGATCACCAATTAGGTGGTTTGAATCGCAGGAAAAAGACTATAATCTGATATATAAATAAAACTTGAAAAGCCTAGCGATAAATAGAAGCAAATGGCAACAATAATTAGGAACAACCTTGGAAGAATAATTATTAAATCTAAATTTCAAAAATTAAGGTTTCTTTTTATTTGTGCATTACAAATTAGTAAGGAAAACTTTAAAATTAATATTTTATTTAGAGTGTGAAGGAATTTCAGAGAACTTCTCATAAAAGCAACAATATTTTGACTATGTTAATTTTTTATATGATTTAACTACGAATTTTATTTTCACTAAATAGTAGAGAAGAAGTGTACAGAGGGTAAAATGCACCAAGAATAGGATAAAAGTGTGCCAGACTGGTTTACCAGTTTGGATTATGTAGGTATGATGTACTTTTCATTTTACATGCGCATTTTGTATGTAACCCTTGAAACTATTACAGAATAATCTTGAAGCATTGAGTTTCGATATTTGATTTTTGAAGTTTTTGTGTTGCTTGCAAAAATTACTTAGTATGGATGAGGATATATTGACTTTACATTTATGCGGAGTACATATGGAGAAAGAATCATCAGGAAAACATAATAGATGACTTTTTAGAAGGATAAAAACGGTATATTCATTGAAAAGTAATGATTCAGAGATTGATGAAGATTAGGTGAGTTATTTTGTTTTTCATTACAATTTTATTCATATCTAGAAATTAAAGTTTTTATAAAAATGAATGTTTCCATAAGTAAATGAATGTTTAAGTTGTGTGTATTGCATTTTTCATGTTAGTGTTAGAATGTGCTGCGTACTTAAATTTCTTTAATGATGGGCATAACTGCTTGTTATATTAAAATTCGAGTTTAAACAAAAAATAAAATTTGTAAATGTTTGAAATTTAGTTTTATGCTGCTATAGTAGGTAATGCTACTTTGATGTATTTTTAAGGCGGGTGCCATAGCTTGGTATATTGAAAATCAAGTTTAAATATAAAAATGAAATTTGTTAACGTTCGAAATTTAGTTTTACTGCAAGTTTGGCACTGTAGTAGTTAGCGCTACACTGATGTTTTTTTAAGGTGGGCACCATTGCTCGCTATATTAAAAATTTTGTTTCTATTTATAAGAATTTTGACACTTCTACAGTATTTAGTTATAATGAAATATTAAAATTTTTAATATTTGGAATTCGGAAAAACGCGGGATTTCAAAGCTGTAGTTCGAACGCGGTCTCTATTAGTTGACGACTATCGCGCGTAGTGACATAATTTCGACGTTGGCGACAGAGCTGTAGAGTGCTTGGCATGAAAATTTGGAATAGCGCCAATCCCGTATGGGTCTGTCGTCATTTACCTAAATTATTAGTTAAATTATAAGCAATTACTGCTAGAAATATTGTTTACATTATGTGTTTATCGATAAATTACTTCGGTATACTTTTTGGTAAAATAAAAAAATTCACCAAGTTTCGCAATATTAGACTGTTTTCAGTCTTAGGCAACTTGTTATCATAATGCTTTTAAAAATTAAAATTAAAAATACACTAAATTAATGTTTTAATTAACTGTATTAATATGAAAATATTATCAACAGGCATATGAATGTTGATAGAAATATAAAATTATTGACACAAACTTATTAAATAATCATTACTTTAAACAGTAATTTATTATTTTAAGAAAATAATTCAATACATACTTACCTAATTTGTGAATGTACTGCTGTGAATCTGGTAAATGAACAAACTGCTTTGAGATTTGACTAGTTTTATTTGCTTCTTTCTCGATTTCATGATGTTCTTGCATTTTTTTTTCTTTTCTCAATTTATGTTCCACAATTTGTGGATAAACAGTAATAAGTTTTAGTATGAATAAGACTTGCTTTTGAATTTCTTCAGGATTCTAAAATACATTTCGTAAGTAAAAATATTAGAAATCATCAAAAAATTATATAAAAGTTCGTAACATACTTACTTTCAATGTTTACAGTCAACAAAAAGTATAAGTATTGGTTTATTTTATTTTATTTTTTATCGTGCGTTTCCGGTTGTCTGCTGGCGGAAAAACAAAATTCAGTCAGCCCTATCATAATTTTGAGTACTGGTTAAATGAAGTGGTCTACATCCACTGTAGCAGCTTCCTTTCTATATTACACCAAACCAGAAGAAGGCCATTGACTCTTATGGATCTTTTAATGTACCAAGGCCTTTTGAATACAATGGTTTTCCACAATACAGCTATTATCAATATATTAGAACAAAATTCAAATCTGTTACTTTCTGGTTACAAGAATGAAGTTCTTCCAACCAATGCACTGCAGCCTTAAAAACTACTAAGCACAATCAAGGAAGCAATCGAATCCCAAGCTTTATCTTTGGGCATGGACATCCAGTTAGTTATTTTTAAAATTCTTAAGCCTGTTTCCAAACAGTCGAGCCAACCTTTTTTTAAGTTTGATAAATAAGAGAGATAGAGAGACACAAATTTAGGTTTTCCTCTTTTTCGGGTACCGAATAATCTGATGAGATCTTTCTTGTTACACTATTTTCATCTATTCTGCATAGGTGTCTTGCCCAATAAATTCTCCGAATTATCATATATTTTACTATGTCTAGTTTTTTAAAAGATTTATTTAGTTCAGGCATTAAATCATTGAGAGTATTTACTTCTGATATAAAATATTCAAATTTGCTAACAGTTTCAAATTTGTAATTCCAAATTTCAAAATATGGGCTGTTGTTATTATCGCATGGTATGTACTTAGTTTTATTTTTGTTGATTACTAAATGCATTTTGCTGGCTGCAGCTTTTAGAGATGTAAAAGAAATCTATCATTCACTCAGCTGACAATACAGTTGGATATATAGAAAAACCCAAACCTAGGAATTGGTTTGATAATGACTGCTTCTTTGTAATGAAAGGAAAAAGAGCTGCTAACTTTAATATGATTCAAAAGGGACATTCAAGACACTCTGTTGAGGAATATAAGAGATCTAGAAAACAGGAGAGGAAGATCCATTGGCTTAATAAATGACTTTTCACCACGAAAGGGTGTTGAGCATCTTAGGGGGTTCAATGAAAGTCAGGCTTTCTACCATAAAATTAATCTTTGCAGCAAAGACTTTAAGCCTAGAAGTACTGTCTTTAGAGACAAAAATTACATCGTCTTAAATGATAGAAAAGAGGTATTTCACAAATGGTCAGTGGCGTAGTGACGGGGGTGGGCAAGAGGGGCTATCATGCCCCGGGCGAAGCTTACAGAGGGGCGCTAAATCATTTCAAAGCTAAACAAAATTTTTCAGAAAATTTCAATCTTAATTTTATAATAATATCTATTTTATTCGCAGAAATAAACTTTGCATTTTATAACTATTGTGTCATGTCCAGGGAAATATAAGAAAATCAGGATCAAATCAGAAAATATAAAAAAATCAATAGGAGGGATCAGATTTGCAAAAGAGAAGGGGTTGTTGATGAAAAATGAAAGAGAGCTGCAGGAGCTTGCCATAAATGAAACTCTTAGTCTTATATTTCTTTATTAATAATCATTTTGCATGGTTTAGTTCCTTTTAAAAAGTTTATTCCTTTAACCATGCTTCGATTTTCATTTCTTGACTAGTTAGGTTATCGGTTTTCATTCTTTTAATCCTTTCTTTTTTAAGTTTCACACTTTGCTCAAAGTTTGTGATACTATTGTTTTGTACTAAAATTGTTCCTGTAAATGTGTAAATAACGAAAATATGTTGATTTTTTTTCATACAAAATTTCTGGAATATTGGATTGTTCAAATCGATTTTAAAGCGCATGAAAGGTTTTCATTTTAGTATAAAAACATTAACCAAATTATTTGTGTTAATGTTAAAGGGTAATTTTTGGATCTATTAACTTAGGGAGATTACAGAAGAGTAAGCTCATGAAAGACACCCATTGAATTTTGTGAATACGCCAAGATTCATAGTGCCCTTTATGACTAAATTGTTTTACAGGTTATCAAAGTCAAGTTATATACTACAAAAAGTCATAACAATAAAATTAACAAAAGAAATAAGTTTGTTTTACTCAATATAAAAAATTAAAAATAATTAAAAAAAAAACGTTCAACGAACATTATTTTTTTGGACCCTTCTGGTTATAATTATTCTAAAATTCAAAACTTAAAATTTTTTGTCGAAATTTTAGTATTTTGAAATATTATTTGACGTGCTATTTTTAATTTCTCAAAACAGATTAAATCATTTTATTTAGCAAGCAGCATTTCACTAATATTTTTTATATCTTTTTATGATAATAATGTGAAAATTTAATCTCATTTTGATTATAATAACGTAATGAATAATTATGCGCAAAAAAAGAAAATTTCATATAACTAAAATATTATTAATGAAAACTTGTGTGAGAATTTAAATGTACTTATAATAACAGAAAAGTCAGATTTTACTAAAGTTATCAAGAAGCGATATAGAAAGATCCGTTTCAGTAGTTATTGTGATTTAGTGAAATAGTACTATTCATTGTGATATGGTGAAGTGATACTTGAATAAGTACCCCCTCATCACTCATCCCTAGAAGAAGGGAGATTGATATCATGGAGGATATAGACTATGCACATGAGTCACATGAGTTATTTTTTTTAAAATTTCATTCATATATATATGAAGACTTATACAAAATTTATTATAATAAAATAAAAAATTTCTAAGTATGTAAATATTCGTATTAGTTATTTTCATAAAAATCAATTACTTGATAAAAAAGTGAACTGAAATCACGACCTTTGCTTAATTTATTTCTGTGTTGTTTGTTGTGCCATTTGTATTGGGAGAGTCAATATTTTGTTTTGTTTGTTAATTTTGCTTATATTGTTTATATTATATGGCGACATCTTCATCTTTTACTGGCCACGGGGAATCCAATAATGATGATGTAGATCTTGTTGACAAACTTTTAAATGAAACCGGGTGTGCGAATTTGCATTACAAAGTTCAGGTATGCTTAAGTGCTCATGTGTAACTGATGAAAGTGCTCTTATATTTTTAAATTAAATTTGACGAAAAAACACTCTAGAATCTTAAAGTTTGAGATATTAGCATTCATTTCTGATAAAGTATCTTGTTATTAAGCTCAAAAATGGATTTAAACATTCCATTGCCTAGAAGTGAACCTACTGAAGCACTGTTTTCAAATTTTATTGCTGAAGTAAAAGAAATTGAGAAAAGGGATTCTGTTTTAACACCTAAGCAACAAATTGACCGTTTGCTACGACCTGGAAGCACATATTTCAATTTGAATCCGTTTGAAGTTATGCAAGTTGAGCCTGAATCGTCCCTAGAAGAAGTTAAAAAACAGTATCGACGATTATCAATCTTAGTGCATCCTGATAAAAATCCAGACGATAGGGATCGAGCTCAACAAGCATTCGATATTATAAATAAAGCCTATAAAACTTTAGAGGATGATACTCAGCGTGCCAAAGCTCTTGAGATTGTTGAAGAAGCTAAAGGTCGTACTGATATGATGATTGAAGAAAAACGTAAAAAGCAAAAGAAAGCTGGAAAGGGAACTAAGGTTGATGAAGATGACCCTGTTAAATATAAGCATGCTGTGTATGTTTTAACTATGAAGCTGTTTGCCGATCTTGAAAGAAAAAGACGTCAAACAGAAGAGCGGGGAATGGAAGAAAGGAAACGTAAAAGGGAAGAAGAAATTGAAGAAGAAGAAAAGAAAAAAATTGATAAAGAATGGCAAAAAAATTACGAGGAAAGCCGAGAATATAGAATTAACAGCTGGAAAGAATTTCAAACAGCTGGTAAATCTAAAAAGAAAAAATTAAAAGAATTTCGACCTCCTAAACATAAAGCTGAAACCCGTTAATTATTCAGAGGTTGCAAACATAACAAGTTTGCCCTGTATATTATATTGGATCGGATCTGACGTGTGGTATTCAAGCTACTTTCTCAGAAATGGTGTGTATTTTAAAGAACCATAATATCTATGACTTCCAGTACATTTTTCTCAATTGTTAATGACTTAAAAGAATAAATATAATTTATCTCAAAATGGAAAATTTCACATAAATGGTTCAGCTACTCAATACAACTATTTAGTAAGACTTAAAACTGTAAATAAGCAAGGGCTATTGATCATTAACACAGTTGATGAATTTAACGAACAATTTTACATATTTGAATTAGTTTTGAAATTTTGCCAATTTTTGGACGCTGAATTGTGAAATGAAAGTTTTAAATATTTACTTGTATACCTTGTGACGACTTTGTAATGTTTATTACTCACAAGCTATAAATTTCAAAGAGCATTTTGTAAAATCTAAATTACCAGTGTATTCACATCTTAATTTAATTGCTTAATTCTAATATTAAGATTTTTGATTATCTAAGATCAATACCTATTTTTAAATAAACAGTGTAATATTTATTGCTATTCTTATCTGTGACTCCTTGTCTTTTCTACAATTTTAATTATTTTCATATGGGATATGTAATAAAATATGAATACATTTTAATATAAAATGGATCACAGTAAGTCTTAAGTTGAAAAAGTTAATATTTCATTGTTTAATAATCAATTCTAAAAATGAGTAATAAATCTTAAACTATAATATTAAAGAAATTTTAATGAAATAACAAATGAAAACGAGAAATGTATTTGTAATTTAATATTTATAAAATCATGCCATGAATTTTTATAAAAAATGTTTTCAAGTATTTCTCATTAAAAAAATTAAATTCAGATGTTACAATGTAATTCTTTTGCATTTTTAATAAATATGAATAAAAGATGTCTCAATAAGTATCCTATTCTATTTCATAAAGGAAATTTAATTGAAAATGTTTTAGTGCAGAATACTGTCTGTTCATATTTGCCATTAAGATATAGCTATTCAATAATATAATTAGAATTAATATTTTATGTTTGTTTTTGTTGCTAAGAAAAATTACACAAGTGATTTCATAATGAAATATTTACATTATTTAATTGATATTAATTTACAGTTTTAATTGATATTAAAGATAAGTTTGCAGAATTTTATATCTTGCTCTTCTTTTCAGGTTTTATTTTTTAAAGTTTTATGATGTATTGACTATCATTTCTTGATACATTCAAAGTAGAATGATCCAAAGTTTCAATAGATATTTTATATTTTAAATTACCATTCTTAAGTTATAAAACTTTGTTAATAAAAAACATTTGTTGAGATTTTTATATGTAATATTTCTATGATTTATACTGTGTATATTTTGCCTTTCATTTTAAGCATAATGAGTACTAAGAATTTATTTTATGTAAGATGTAGCTTATAAATGTTAGTCTTTTATTATTTGCATAAAGCTTCATTTTTAAAAAATCGTTGCATTAATTACTAGCAATTGTTGAAGATTGTATGCTTATGTTAGATTAGAATAAATATACAATTTGCCTTTCATTATCTTGTGTAACATTGATCTTTTACTTTGAGATGCATACCAAAATATGACATTTTATTTTCAGGAATGTATTGCTGAAACTAAAGATTGGAGAAAATGTCAAAAGGAAGTAAAAGATTTTCAAACTTGCATAAATGCACATGAAAAACAGAAAGCCAAGAATAAGAAAATGTAAAAAGAATTGTTAATAAATATGTCACTGAAATACATTTGCTGAATGTGTCCCTTATATTGAAAAAATGTATTAAGAAAATACACAAGAATCATTTTACAGATTAATTTTAGGGCAAACCATCTTATGTGTTCATTGACTAATGAGTTCTGCTTGCTTTTGTACTTTATTTCTTGAACCCAGAAATTCTAATTTTCATAATTTATATATATATATATATATCAGTACATAGTGAGAACCCTACTCAGCCTAATTGGGACCCATGCCAAACACTTCTTTCAGGATCCCCTCTGCTTCACTATAGCAAGCTTTCTATTCAATTTGCCAAATTATTCTGATTGACTAAGTGAAATAAACTTTTTATTTGATTTTGGTCTCGGGTGATTGCCTTGTATGCTCCTGCCTTTACCTAAATGTGTACATTAAGGGAGATTTTTAAAATTTGCAAAATCAACACCCTGTACCCACTAATCCAAAGAATAAACTTTCACCTATATGCTCTCAAAGTCAGGTGAATTTTTTAATCATGGTTAAAAAATTCAAATTTTTCTAATAGATGGCTCTATATAGTCAGTAAAGTCAAGAGACAAACTTGCACATTAGAAATACATTCTGAAATGGGTTCAGTGACAACAAAAGGCTTGTCAAAAATGGCTTAAATGCTGAACAGACTGTTTCATTGTGTCTAAAAACCAAGAAAAAAATCAATTTATGTGACTGTTATGGATTGCTGCTACTGCTTTTAAAAAAAATTCAGCATTCATGTATGCGATATTACCAGAACATCAAACATAATCAGATGGTATATAGTTTTAAGAAAGATTGTAATTTCATCCATACTAAATAACCCATGTGCAAGAAAGTTTAATGTAGATCTTCTAAGACCAGAAAATTTTGGGTTGCAATTAACTTGCATTCATATAAGGGAACTTCCTTACAACATTTTGTTGACAAGTGAAGTTCATTTCCATCTGCAGTATGCTATAGAGAATGTTATTTATACCTCTTCATTCCCCAAAGATGTCTGTTTGGTACATGTTAATAGCAGAATTTGTCATTAACCTTATACTTTTTCTAAAAAAAATCTTCCTTTCAGGTCCTGTTACCTGTATTGTCAATTCCGAAGGTATGAATTTCTATTGTGCAGTTAGATTATTCCATCAATGTCAGTGTCTTGATAACATAGTTATGCAACATATGCTACTCTACACATTGGCACACAAGGAGAACATTCAGATTTATTATTTTAAGCCCCAATAGCTTGATTACCTAATCACAATCCCAGCAATTTCTTGTTATTTGGATTCTTAAAGAATTCTATTTTAATGTATTGGTGTTATAACTTATCTGACCTGAAGGCATACATTGTAGAAAAGATCCACAACATCAAACTTGATACTGCTTACTGTCTTAGAACATACAGCTTTGTTTTCAACTTGTAACTGAGCACAATGGACAACTCATAAAAAATCCCTTGTGTTAGTTGCACAGTTTTGAATGAGTGCTCTACTCCATATTTTCATTTCACTGTTTCTGCAAAGGTGTTCACAATTCATTTTTTCCAATTGCTGTATTATATTTTTTGATATGTGTAATAAAGTTTTCCTCTAACAATCTGTTTCTGTTGTATATTGCCATCTGCCTGATTTTAAGCTTTTTTTAACGTACCTAAAAATTTCCACTGCCTTTGGAGCATACTGGTAAAATTTTAAGTTTTTTGCATTAGTACTTTTTTGTTACAAGGTATTAATTTTACAACTTTTTAAATCACTTTTAAATATTATTTTTACCTAAATCTTTTTAAGAAATGATTTTAATAGATCAAGAGTTTATATAAAAATAAATATTCAGTTATAATTGCAACTTAGACATGTAAAATTCAGGTAAAAATTTATCTTAATGTTTATTCTTATCCCATTATTTTAATATAATTTACCTTAATAGATCCTAATAAAACTGATGTATTTATAAATTTTTTATGTTTCATAGGGATCAAATAATAAAATTTGTCAGTTTTTAAAAACATAAAGTAATTGGTAAAAAATCATTAAACTTTTAATTTTTTTAAAATTTCTCTATTTTAGAATTTTAAGTAATACATCTTAGGACAGTGATAAAGTTTCAATGAGAATGGCATTCTAAGATTTTTGAAAATTTTTAATTCTGAACTGAATTATTGTTTTTGATATTTTATAGGCTTAAAGTTGTGATTTTGTATGCATTAAATTTTAAGCTTCCATAAATAAATTGTATGGAATAATGGAAGTTAATATCTTATTAAATTTAGTTTTGAATGTTAAAAAATATAACAATTTTCAAAGATTCACAGCTAGCTATATTATGAAATTGATCCTTTAATAAAAAGTGGTTTTAATTTTCAAGAAGCCTTAAGAACAATGATAAGATATTTAACAATTGTATTTATTTTCTTCATTAAGATTTTATAAATTCATTTACATCTCTTACTTTTTATTTAAATTTTTAAGCAAAAACAATTGTGTGAAAAGAGTTTTTTTCATAAATAGTTCTAATGAGATATAGGTATTTTTAGTTTAATTATTTTTTAATGTTTAAATTTTGGCATTTTATATTATCTAATACAGTTATCAATTTTTGCAGAACATGTTGCAATAAATTCATGTTTGATTATATTGTATGTTTTATTGAAAATTTTATCATTGTTTTGAAAATTAAAGTTAAGAATACATTCAAATTTACTCAGTAAAAATAAATTTTGTCAATATTTTATTTATTCACTTAATTTTAAAATAAAAAAATCAATATTGGTTAAATTGTTAGTTAATATCTCATTCATAAAACAATCGTAAGAATTCAACATTCTTGGATGGCAACATCTAAGAATTTTATGAGGAAACACACACTAAGTTTTGTAATGATTGAATCTTAATTTACTAACAGATAAACCTGAAGAAATAATACAAGCTATCACATTTTTTTTTTTTTTTTGCAGTCTTATGTTTTTTGCATGAAATTCTTATTAGGGACATTTCACAATTCATTTATCTTTAATTTTAGCATTAAGCTAGTAATCAAAGTTGTTCTTCAACTGACCGTTGGATCATTTGGGCGCTTTATCATCAGTAGCAGATATTTTTATCATAGCATGCTACTTTTCTGGAAAAATTTGCAGTTTTGATTGATTGATGTTTATATATAAACTAGTTTTACATACAAGTTAATTAACATAATATTTATCAATTAGCTTTAGCTTTTTAGTTTTCATTTCTATAAAGTTACAGCTTATCAAGTAGTATTAAAAGCTATTTTTATTCTCCAATGAGTTTAAAAAAAATCCTTTGGTAGTAGGATTTTTAAGTAATTTTTCAAAATGTAATTTTTCTAAATGTTGCCTAGAAAATCTTAATTTTGTTAATAAATTGTATTTTTGATTTTAGCCATCATTCAAACTGCTACTTTCCTGATTTATAGCTAGTTGTTTGTCTTTCATATAAGATTTCATAGATTTCTTTGCTTCAATTTTACACAAATTTTATGTTAAACATATGTACTCTGATTTGTTTATAATTTTCAATAATATTTCTAAGAAATGTTTTTTTCCCAAACACATCATTCTTCACAATACTACTTTTATTGTAAATCAGATAATAGCATTTTTTAAAACTGAATTTTAAACAAAAACATTTATGCATTTTATTGTTCCTTATTGCATGTGGAGACTGATTTAATAAAATTTGATTTATTAGTCATTCTTGGAAACATTTTTATTTTACAAAACTTTGTTTGAATGAAAGCTATGACTTAATTGTGGATTCCAAATGACTAAAACCTTCAAGTTTTAGGTGAGGGTCAAACTCGCAAGCAGTTGAAATCAAATTTGTAGTATAGTTATTTACCAGCTTGATTATTCAAAAGAAACAATTGATACGAGAAAAGAGTATATAAATACTGTAACATACTGACCTCCAAAAGTTAAGGAACAATTTTTTCTTTGCATATAATATTCTAATGAATGAATGTGAAAACACTAAATTGATGGCCTGTGCACAAAACTGGTGTATTGATTACAACATGAAAAAAAATGATTTTTAATAAAAAAAGCAATCTTGCTTAAAAAGTTTATTAATGGAAAAAAAAAAAAAAACAACAACGCATTTTTATCTGGTAAAATGTCATAGAAACATAACGAAAAAGAGTTTCAATAAGAGAAATACCAACCCCTAGCTTGAATGCATTGGCAGGATCAAATTTCCCTGCTGTCATTTACCAAAATGGGATGCAAAGTCCAGACATGGAGTAAACTGCTTTCAAACTCTCCTACAGGCCTTGGAGGAAGACAGAAACCTGTCTATCAAGATAGTCCCACCAATGCTCTATAAGATTCAGGTCTGGAAATTGAGGTGACCACCTCATTCACTTTAAATCAAAAAGATATTCAACAATTACAGCTCTATGAAGCTGTGCATTATTATCCATCAGATTGAAATCGTTGCTGAGGCATATGGGCAGATATATGGATTCAAGGATCTCATCCCTGTATCTCACACTAGTCATTTTCATAATCCACTTTATTTAGGTCAAATTAGGTGTTATGCATTAAGTAATTGTATAAAATAAGACATCAATAAGAACAATAAACCAAACCAAATAAATACATTTTTAAGTTACTTGATAAAGTGCTGGAATTAAAATCTTTCATAATCATTCTGTAGGAAAAATTATGTTTTGTTATGTAAAAAAAACAAATACCATATATGCA
Source organism: Latrodectus elegans (assembly GCA_030067965.1). NCBI lineage: Eukaryota > Metazoa > Arthropoda > Arachnida > Araneae > Theridiidae > Latrodectus > Latrodectus elegans. The sequence continues at coordinate 65,749,503 of CM057819.1, forward strand.
AGTGAAACAATAAACAAGTTAAAATTATGGTTATTTAATTTAGATATTTCAATTGTTCTTAATTAATCTATCAATTTTGAATAATTTAAAAACTTAATTATATTTCTGTCTTTTTCAGTAAATATTATAATTAAACATAATTTAATTATTTGCAATCTGAACAGATTAAAATATTCCATAATGAAGATTATGGAATGTTATTTTATGGGACTAGAAAATCTAGATTACATTCAATTTATTATAAAATCAAATAAGAAAATTTTTTAAACGAGATTTGCACATATATAATTAGTTTATTTAGTCAATCAAGAGAAAGTATGAAGTTCTGTATCTCTTGGCAATATTTTTCAAGAAACTTTATTTGTAGAACTGAAATCAGTAATACTCATTTTGTAAAATTTTTTGTGAAGGAATTTAGTATAAAATTTAGTTGCCCAGTTTTATATTAAGTGTTATTTCATTAAAATTATATAATTTAATAACTTTAAAATGTCAAAATTGAAATTTTCAACTAATAACAAGTATTAAGATTTATTAAGTATCTAATATACAATGAACTATAGCTATACAAATTATTTTTGAGTTTTTTTTAGTAACTCAATTGGATCTTCATTTTGAACCTTTTCTTTAAATTTAATATATTCTCTTTTTCGTATGAAATGCTGCACCTAAAGGGAAGAAAATAAATGTTATTTAAAGATAACAGTAATTTGTAAAATTACGAACATTCTACATATAATAAGCATTTGAGTTAGTGCTTGTATACATGTAAAGAAATGAAAACATTTGAGTATTAGGAAAGATATATCTTCAAAATTTGGTAATTTTATTGAGGAGAAGAAACAGATGTGATTTTTAAAAGAAGAAATTATGTATTTTTTAGGTTAAAAATTGATTTTCTATTTATATATTACGGAATTATTTTTTATTACATTTTAAGCTTCCTGAATAATATAAATTAATAGAAAATAATGTTTTTCAATTTCTGTGTTTTGCACATTGCCAATTAGGCTTAGAAAATTTTATATAATGATAGGCCATTCTCAACACCTTACATTTATTGATATATAACTTGTGAAATTGTTTTTTGATAGTGATAAGTGATTGACATTTGTTGTCGTGTCCATAAAGGTGCAAAGTAAAAATGAATTTTATAATCCTCCAAAAGACCTGGTGATAAGGTCTGCCAGTTCTGAGGCCCTGAGGTCATGGAGGATCTTGATTGGTGGTGCTCCAAGAAAAGGAAGAGGGAGCGGAATATGGCTTGACAGTTAAAAACATGTTCCAGCGTCCATTGGGATTGAGGACAGAGCTTGCAGTGGGGATAGGATTTAATACCAGTTGGTGATATTTTCATGCCCTTAAAATGTCCAGTACGTAGCCGAGCATTATATTGTATTGTAGAGGAGGTTTCTTGTGGGCAGTCTAGGTCAGGGATTATTGCCTTGCCAAAATATTGGTAGTCGATCCTATGCCTGGCAGCAGCATTTGCAGCTGTACATGTGACCATTTGGGGTTTGCTCTTCATCGCATGCTTCCTTTGCAAGGGAATCAGTACATTCATTCCCCTTGATATTTACATGTATAGGAATCCACTGGAGAATTGCATGGTATATTTAATGAGTGAAGAAGGGTGTTAATTTCTACCGTCAATGCTGACTCACCATTTCTTATAGCTTCTAGAGCTGATTTAAAGTCTGAGAAAATTACAATTTCTTCAATGAAGTCAATCAAAGGGAGAAAAATATAGACAATGAATTAGAGCCCCTTTACTAGCAATTAGTTCACCAATAAAGTTCTATGAGATTTGGCCAGTGAGTATTTTAAGCTTGATGTTTTCTGAGGGATAGACAATGCAGATGCCTGCACCTCCTCAATTACAGTCAATATCAGGGGAACCACCAGCATAAACAATTGCACTGTTATCCTTTGTAAAAGAACAAACTGTATCTTCATCTTTCTGTAATAAAATTCGAGATGGTTCTTTTTTAGAACATGGTTCCAATAGGTTTCTGTTAATTACTGTACTCATAGGAGACTTGAAAGGTAAAAGTGATTCTTAGGAAATATCCAGAGATGTATGGTCAAGATGAAAGCCTCTCTGATTTCTCTGTCAAGATGCAACATTGAGGTATCTTCGAAGCCTTAAAGTACCTGTCCAAGCATTGAAAACTCTTTGAGCGATATGGTCCTTGTTGTGGCTTCTGATTTTGTTAGTGAATTTTAGAGTTGCATGTTATGTTTCCTTCTGTTCTCAAGGAAAACAAGCTCACTTTCAAATTTGGCCTTGATGTTATTAGTAGAGGACACTGCACCAATAATAATCTTTGATGTACGATTTTGCCCTGAGTCTAATGTGACTAACATTTCCATGCTTGAATTAAATTTTTTAAAATTCTCTTATTTTATAAATAAACATTTTGTCCTAAAAATCCTTCTTTCTTAATTTGCTTTTCATTTCTTGATTTTTGTACTGAAATTTTATGAAGAGATGCGAATAAAAATACTTCTCTTAACTGTATATAATTGAAATATCTATTACATAAAAGAATTTAATGAACATTATTATTCTATCTTATTAGTTTCATAATTTTATTTTCACCTACCTCTAGAACTGAAATTAAAGTAATGAAATATTCAGTTTATTACTATTTGTTTTATTAATAATGAAATATAGTGAAAGTGAATATAAACAAAAATGTGGAAAAACTACATTTTCAAAATCATTTTTATAAAATGCAATATCAAGGACACAAATATCAACATTTGCATATGAGACAAAATAATATATTGAGAGAGGAATTTCACCACATTTTTAAAATAATTCCATAATTGGATGATCCTAGCAACAACCGAAAAATCGGCTAATATATTAACAAAAATAATAATGGTTATTGAAAAAAGAATGGATTTTGGATATCAGAATTTGATGTATTTTTTAACTTTAACAGCAAGATGCTTATTATACAATATTGTAACAGCTGAAAACACTGGATAAACAGTCAAAGTTATCATAAAAGCAGTTTTTTTTAAAATTTTATTATCTTTCTCAGAAATACTCAATTACCATTTTATCAGCAAGATTTCTTTTTTCATTTACAAGCTCCAGATAACAACAAATTTTTAGGGATAATTCACCAAAACTAGCCATTTAAAATTTTTCCTTACTTTAACAAATTGAAAAAGAAATACCTGGATATTCGCTCAATATATATATATATCACACAATAAGTCAATATTTATAAATTTAAGTGTAATTGAATAATGAAATTATTTTGGATAATGATAATTTGTTTCCCAAATGTCCTTCTCGTGCTTTGGTACTTTAAGGGCACAATTGATAGATGATCATGCTCCAATATTAATAAGAAAATTTTAATGACAATTTCTTAAAAATAGCCTGTGTGACAATATATTACCCTTTACAAAGATATCTAATAGAGCTAAATCCTCAATGAAAAATTGTGATTTGAAATGAAATATATATAATGAAAAATATGCATAAAATAAATATATGCCTATGCAGCTTGAACAATGTTTCAGTTTGTTGACCATAATGACTAATATATGGTGATAAGCCTGACACTTATCAATCATTGACCAAACATATTTTGTTAATAAGAAAATTAATAAACCTAGAGGGCAAAGCAAGGAGCTGAACACTTTTGATATTCATGAATGTTCACACAATTACTACAAATGTGCAGCTGAATATTATTCTTCCACGGTATAACATTTGGCACAGATTGAATAAAAGGTAAAGTTAAAAGCCTTAAAAAAATGCCATGGTTACTGTTCATGTTATCAATAGAAACGAGTGTTGACTGAGAAATACCCAATGTCATTCCATCAATCCCAGTGATGTGGTAGTATAATAATGTTCAATACATTTTGGCTGTGCATATTTTCCTTTATACTTGCAGAGCCAGATGTTATCATATAAATAGAGCCTGTGTCTGATAATTTAATATCATACCATACCTGAGTCTAACTTCTTCATCAGTGACCATATCATTGTAAATGCTCATGTTTGAGATGTAGTGATTATTCTTCCAATATAAAAAAATAGGCAGAAAATAATCAGTAGTTCCCAAGCCTCAAGCATGAATGTTTGGCTTAATATAGAGTTATATAAATATTTTTAGAAACACTTTGGAAAAATACTATTTACTAAAGTTTCCATTTAGTTTGATGTCTCAGCTGTCAAAGCATCCATAAAACAAATTATGAAAAATTTAATAGAATCTTCAGAGATGAACCTTTCTTGTGGCAAAATATTGCTTTCTGACTAAGCAGATAAAATATGAAGAAAGTTACCATATGGAAAATTACTAAATAATTGATAAAAATGCTGTAGTAAATGAAATGAAAATTAATTGCCTTCATCTCTTATGAAAAAGAAGAAGAGGAAATTAAGCACTTGAAAGAGAGTCACAAATGCAGATATACATGTGCAGATTCTGATATTTTGATTTACTACTATTTTTGAAATTGTATGTAAAAGAACATTTTCAATAAATTTAGAGACAAGAAAAAAAGAAAGAAAACGTAAGCTAAATAATTTATTTTATGACCTCTCTCTGTGTGCGTAAACATATAAACACATAAATTTTTAATATTTAATGTATTTAATGCATTTTAACAAATAAAGAAATAAGGAATTATAAATTTTAAATCTGTGTCATGCAATATTAAAAGTATAGCAGTTTTAAATTATGATTAGTCAGTAAAGGTATTGTATGCAAAACATTTTATTGTTTTGTTATACGCACATATATATCTGGTTCAATTTACAAAATATAGTTTATTTTGTATATATAAATTTTTCTTTTAATTGTTTAAACAAAAATACTATCATATTTAACACATTTTCTTGATTTTATCAAACATAAATTTGGCTAGAATGCACAGATTTTATAATTTACTGCCAAGAAATACTCAATGTAGAGGATGTAGATCAAATTTTAGAGGTAGCACCAATATGCCGTGTGTGAAATTTATAGGTTTATAATATTGTTTGATTTATATATACATCAAATATAAATACAATTTTTATGCGACACATAGTGACTTAAATTATTAGAAACAGAATGTTAATACTCATACATACTTTTCAAACAGTTTTGTATTGATTGAAAATGAAAAGACATAAATTGCTGAGCATATATGCTGTAATATTCAATTACCAACAATTCAAAAACTAATTATAAATATTTCACATGTTCTTAAATTCATAAACAAATAATCTTTGCATAAATGTTATTTTTCAATGTTTTTCAGTTGTTTATTCTTTTTGTTTTATGATCACGGTCTTTAATAGGTAACATTTAATACCAAAATATATTTTTAGACATTGAGAATATCTTCCATGGAAAGTTTTTAATTTATAATTTCTATCTCCTATTTCACTGAGAACCATATCAGAAAAGTCATTTACTTTAGAAGGAAATTTTTATTGAAATAAAATATTAGTTAAAATATGATAATATAAAATAAATAATTAGTGAATATTCTCAGAATTTTTAAGTATAGGAAATAAGTTTCTGAGAGCTAAAATCTTTTTATTATTATGAATTTTTTTAGCTATTATTGATTTTTTACAGGTAATATAAATAAACTTTTCAGCTATGACATAAAATATACTTTTTACAGTACTATGTTTGTCATTATGAAAACTAAAATGTAAAGCTTAAATTTTTATAAATTTTAGTTTATGAAAATTATTTATACATTATTAAATATGGTTAATGTAAACATTATTTAACTAGAATTACAAAAAATTTAGCTACAGCATCAAATATTTTAGATTATATAAATTAAATAATACACATACCCATAGGTTCGGACAATCCTTTTCAAAACCTTTTTTTTCTTCTATACAACTATTTTCATTATCATTATTTTTATCTAAACAGTCCCAATATAAATCACGCGCAGACCAACATTGTTTTCGCTTATCTTTGTCAGGAAAAGACATCTATGGAACAATGGAATTTTTTATTTTTTAAATATAAATAGACCAATATTTATAAATGGATACATTATTAACAAAGAAAAAATACATATTAATTTTCTATAATTCATTAATTGTTAAACATGCACAAATACATATTTTTATAATATTTTAAATTAAATAATGTAAAGTTGAATAAGGCTTAATACAACATTTGAATAAATGCTATATTCTATATTTAGAAAGATAAATAACATGTTTTTATACTGTATTTTTTGTATATAATTTGCAAGACCTTTTCTTCAACATAAAAAAAAAAAAGCATCTTATAATCCGAGTGGCGTATAATTATTTTGAGGCTTAATTAACAAGAATATCTTAATTTTCTGGGTTTTATAGTCTGAAATGGATAACAATAAAATTGTTAATTATTTATAGTAGGCTTATTTAATATTATAACTAAATTATTCTAAATGCTACAATGGAAATACATTATGTTTACATTACATTATGTTTTTGCAAGCAAAGAAAACCAACAAATATTTTAAATTAGAAGTATTCTATGATTTTAATAACTATTATGCTAACAACTTTTTAAAATTGTCGGAGTAAAAGTAATACAATTTCTTAAAATGCATCAGCTTCTACCAAAAAAAATCATTAACAGTTTTAATTCTATATACATTTAATACTTTTTTGAATTTTCTACATATCATTGAATATTTTTATTACAAATAGAGATTCCACGGAATAACACACCACATTAATCAAGCAGTTGTTAGTCATTAATTGATTAGTCAGAGGCTAAATAATTATACATAATTTTATTTTTGTTCTATCAGAAAAGGAAAATTACTTGTAAAACAAAAATGATTTATATGCTTTTTTACCTAGCATTTATAATAATTATATCTCTTTCTTGGTTTCTTCAGATATATATCAAGACTAAATTGTGAATAAAAATGTTATTATTAGTAAAGCCTAACTATAAGTGTAACTGTAGAATCATTAGACGAATGTAAATTTATTACAACTGGATATTTCCACACCATTGACAATCTAGAAGTTGATTGCTATTGTAGGTACTGTACTCATAACATTGCATTTTACATCTTAATGCAGAATTTTACTGCCCTTTTTGTATGTAACAGGCCATCACAGTACCAGAAATTATTAAATTTTTGACAATATACGAATAATGTGAACTATTTAAATATTAATCTTATATAATAGCTATCTATATCAATTTTTCAGGGAATAGCAAAAACAAAATATTTATACATTGTTAATACCATTTTTTCTCCATTTTACATGAGAAAATGAAGAGTAATTATATTCAAAAATATAAAGTGATTTGATTTAATCTTACAATAAATAACTTATAATTTAGAAGGCCTAAAATCTTTATTTATTTTTCATTAATTAAATTTGAAATACTAGTTTTTTTAGAATTATATATTTTGGAACAATTCTAAAGAAATAGCAGAGTAATTATACATATATATAACCATATATTCATACTTATGTATTTAATTTCCCACATTAATGATAACATGTACTTACTTTACTGAATTAGAAAAGTAAGTGATCACTTAATCATTAAAGATAGTAGTCATACAATTGAAGGCAAAAAGTTTTACCACATTATAATTATTTGTGCAATCCTGAAAGAAAAAAGAAATAATTGTGCTTTTATATTTTATGCAATATTTAATAATTGTTTCAATATTTAACTGAGGTAACTATTTAAAAAATTTTTATAGACAAATTAAGTTTAGTAATTAAAGCAAATAAAAACAATATATTTATATTTAATTTTTACATAAAAAGAAAATCTTTAAAATTATAATATTGTAGCCTTATAGGAGATATTTCCGTAAGCAGAACTGCGGAAATATCCCCGCCTTATATAAGAAATAATTGCATAAAAGTTAGCATACATAATACTCACTCATAAACAGACATAAAAGACCTGAAGTCAAAAGATTATGTTGTTATAAGTTACATCACATATGAATGTAATTGATGTTTGAATTGATTGTGTTTATAATTGATGAATTGATAATTTAAAATATTATTTATTCATCAATTATAAACACAATTTAATTATTTTCAAACAATTAATTATTGTTTTAGTTATAATGAAATCGGTCAATTATTAGTGCATTTATAAGATGAAAATTCTATTTAAATTAGTTTTATTTTTTAAAATTTAATAATGAGTAAATAATGATTACGAATATTAAACGCAATCGAAATCGTTAAGTAATGTGAGCTATCAATTTATCAATTACAATGCGGTTTTTACTTTTTGTTTTGTTTTTCATCACATAATTGGGACATGAAAAGTTGTTATATATAATTGTTTCTCTTAAAATTAATTTTTAATGTTAGAATAAACTGAAATATCACATAAATACTGGAAACCATAAATGTTTTCAATATGAAAGCTGTTTTTGTTATTTTTCTGTGAAAAAATTCCTTGATCCTTTAGTATTAATATATAAATTAGAAATGGGAAGAACTTCCAAGAATGATTCTGTTAAATCATCTGAGAAGAAAAAAATTCCGAAACAAATAAAAGACCAGTTAAATCCATTGGTGCAAAAGTTAATGAATAGTAAGTTTGTCTTTAAATTGTATCATGAATCGTAATATAAATAAAAGTAACTAATAATTTTATTAAAACGTATTTTATGCCACAATGCTTAGTTATTTATTGAGAGTAATAGAGGCTGTTATTTTTTATAAAAGAATTCCGTCTGTGTTATTGACTCCGCCTAAGTGCTAAGGGAAAGAAATCTCCAAGGTTTCATTATTATTTTGAAAAACTTTAAAAATTTAGATAATATTAAATATCGAACATATGATTGTGTGATTCCCTAATGCCATTATGCCTTATTTTCCTCCAGTAGTAAGTAAAATAATTATAAATACACCGTTTTAAATGGTGCCTCATGAATTATGGTTAGTTTGACTCAGATGAATTGATTTTGCATCAGTATGCTTCATTATACCTAACCCTGAGTTGGGTTTTACCATTTAGTGGAAGCAGCTGAGTGAGTGTCTTAATAATTTAGAAGTAGGGATCAAGCAATAGACCATAAATACTTTACCTTCTATCCCCAGAGGGATTTCACTTGGAGGACATTACAACCATGGCAAAGTTAACATGCATCAGCTGCCATAAACAAATATGACAGATCTTTGGTTTGGATCATATTTTGAATTTACTACCTCCTGATAATTAGTACGAACTTCCTTACCAACCAGGCCACCAAGCCCCCCTATGGATGAGCTGTAAATATTTTTTGTTTCTTTGTAGATTTCATTGCTTTCATCATTTTGTGTATATTGGATGTAGTATCAACAAAAATATAATTGTGGTTTTCTGTAAAGTGATTTTAACCAGCCTATTTCAGTTTTCCATTGTGTATTCTCTAACACTCAAGAAATATTATTAAGTCTTTTTCCACATGTTTTTCAGTTATATTAAGCATTGCTTCTTCATCTTTATCTGGTATGTTTAAATATTAAATTTTATCCTATTTGAGTACACTCTATGTTCAGAACAAAATTTTGTGCTTAATCAGTGAATTACAATGCCACAATAAATTCCTTCATTGGACATATTTTAAAGTGTATGCTAGTTAATTGTGATCCTGTGACAAATTCTGATATGTATGAAAACTTGTATCTGTTCTTATATTGTAATCTTAAGGAATAGGTTTCACTGGCATTAATGTTAAGTGTCTAAAAAGTTAATTTGGAAGCTATAATTGTTATTTCTAAGTTTAAAATCATAGTTGATGATTTCAAATTTTAGTTAATTTAATTTCAAGTTAGAAATGGGAATAGTATTCTTTCATGAATGATCAGTATGTATTTGGAAGTTTAAATAAAAATTTAAAGTTGTAGAATTGAAACATTTCTACTTTTGTTTGTTTCAAATGAATAGTTTGGAAAATAAAAAACTAAATTTTTTCATTTTTCAAATTTGGAGTTTCATGGTTTCATTACTGATAAAAATTATGTTAAAAATAGGTTGAGTTCTTAAATTTTTATATACAAGTGTATATGTGTTTCAAACATCTTGTATGCTAAGTATGTTATTAGTCAAATTAGAATAAAATGAGTGTATAAAAAAAATTCTAGTAAAAAGTATTGAATATATTTTACTGACTGGGTTGTCATTAATTATTCTACAATGAAACAATTTTATAATAAACGCAGCTCAAACATTATGTGCTGGAATATTGATTGTATTATATACTTGCTATCAATAAAAAGTTCACAAATTATGCTGTTAATTTTAACATTTTAGAATCAGATAATAAGTGATGTGCTTAATACTTCATTCCAAGAAGGGTAAATTTAGCTGATATTTCATAATGTCTTTATGTAAAAATAAAAAATAAGTAGTTAAATTATTTTGGTATTTTCGGCTTTAGAATTGAAAATTTTAATTTGAAACTGTTTCCATTCCTATTGGGGAAAATTAAAAACTCAGTTTAAGTATTGATTTGATTAATAATTAAAATATTTTTTAAATGATCTTATTATCAAGAATTCATAATTTGTATATGCACATATGTGTGTTAGTATTTTTTTACTTTATAATTTATAATTCATCTATATACAACTATGTATATAACCGCATATATATATATATATATATATATATATATATATATATATATATCACTTAATTTTTCTAAAAAAAATAGGAAATATATCATTCTTTTGAATTTTTTTATTAATGTATTCTATTGCATTTATTTTAGTATGTTCTAGTGTAAAAGTGTTGACTAGACAAGCTGAGTGGGAGGAAATTAAAACAATTTTTGAACTTTTGAAAAGTGTTCAAGAAATTGAAGCAAGTATGTTTCCTTTTTTTTAAACATAGTTATATTTGCTTTAATTCTTTCCAATAATTGTTACATCTTGTGAAATGGATTTAAAGTTAAACAATTAAACTGAATTTTAAATTATATCTGTAATTTCTTAAATTTACTTTGATTGCTTTACAGAATTTGAGCTTCCACGTCCTGACAGAATCAGTCATTTGACAAATTTTTATCAGTGGTGCTTGAGTAATGGTGCAGAATTTGCTTCAGTTACAGTGAAGGAGATTAAAGATGGAAATTTGGGTGTTTTTGCTGAACAGAATATTAAGGTACTGACACAAATATCACACATATTCATACATTCTGTTATTGGATATTTTATTTTGTACTTGTTTATGTTTAATTACTGATGCAATTTATTAAATCCATTTACTCTGATTCATTTGCCTTGATTTTGTTACTTAGAAAATCAAAATTTAGTGATTAGTAAATTATCAAAGCTAAAGTCTTCAAGGTTTCTTTTAGTCATTAGTCCTCAGTTCATAGAATAATAAGAATTTAAAAACATTAGAAATTTAATTATATTAAAGAAAGAGGCTTGTCAACATTTTCTCAATCTGAATTATTTTCCATATAGATATATAAAATTGAATTAAAAAAGTTAAGAAAAAAGTTAAATTTTGTAGACATAGCAATTTAATCCATACATTTTTAGGAAATAACACTAAAGCAATTGTAACAATTGGTTATAAAATGCTAACGTAATAAATTAATAATAATAATAATAATAATAAAAAAAAAGAATGAATTTTCACAAGATATTATGGATTTGTGCATTTCCTGCCAAGTTTTGCACAGTTATCTCACAAACCAAAATTATGTTATCTCACACAATATATAATTTCCAAAATCCTGATCATGCTCAAATTTGAATTTTAAACATTGGAATCTCATGCTATTTTAGATTTTCAACTATCAAAATTGTGAATATATTCATTATAATTACGTACTACAAAACATATATTGCTATGTAATATGAAAGACTATTAGGCTATAAAGCTAAATCAATAGCATGAATTTTTTACATTTTTAAGAAAACTTGGATTTTAATTACATGGGCAGTGGGGCATCCACCTTAAATAGTATCAATTTATTCCTTTAATAGTACCAATGTTTTCATAGAAATGTATGTTAAATAATATACATTACTATGAAAACTTTGATTTAAATTAATCAGGTGATGATACCCTCTCTATAAAAACACCAGTTTGAATGTAATTGAGTCCTGAAAAGAGCTTGGCACTAAAGCCTAATGAATGCAAATAACATATGCTTTTATGGAAACTCTAATTTTATTTAACCTGGCAGTGGCATCCATTTTATAAAGTACCAATATAAATGCAATCTGACTAGGGAAGAATCGGGCAATAAAACTAAATCAATAATGAAAATAAGATAAATTTTTATTAAAACTCAAGTTTCTAATTAATAAGCATTACAATTTTGAGTAAATCTAAATATATATCAGTTAAATGTTTCAAACAGTACTTAATAATATATTACATAAAATATTATATGCAACAGCAATATTAATCAAATATCTGAATTAAAAGTACTCACCTTATCATGTTTTGTATAAGAATGGTCTGCACCAGTTGGACTATTGTCTGGTTTTAGAGCTTCAAAAAACTCTGTGACAGTATTCTCAGAGTGGTTTTTCCTCCATACTCTGGGAGGTACAAATCAAATTGACCTGACATGTGATTCATATCCAGATGAGATCTCTTAATTAAAGAACATATACTTTTAGTGGTATTTGTGTGAGCATCTGTCTTTAACTCGTTATATTTGTGTGAGCATCTGTCTTTAACTTGTTATATTTGTGTGAGCATCTGTCTTTAACTCGTTATAATTTGTGTGAGCATCTGTCATAAGGTCTTTAAACATCAAACTGTCATTTACTGTAAAGAAGCCCTCATCCGATAGACATGCTTTTCAGCAGTTTGATATTATAACAGAACCTGGAAGAAAACATTAACACAAAATTTCTAACCATTATACTCTTGCTTTTATTTTTAACTATATGAAAAAAATATTTATTTGATCCTCTTACAATTCCTCCAAACACTTACCTTTTACTTACATGCTTACCTTTAATAAATTTCTTCTAACCAAACTTATTTTCATCATATCTATTTCCCACTCCACCATTAATTTCACTTTCACATCCACTCATTTTTAAACACGTCTGTGCTAAAACTAATATACCAATTTGATAAATTCTAAAAATAAATTTAACACTTCATACACTTAAATTTCAATCAATAATGAAAACAAAATACCAAAAGCTTGAGGAGTTATTAATACTTCCAACAAATTTAGCACATGTATATAATCATTTTATGTCATAAAATTATAGGTTGTCAAAATTTCAAGAATTTATTCTGTCACAGTTTTGCGCAATTATTGTCGTACCAGCTCCTAGGATTTAATCAAGGGGGTTATTTTGTTTAATGATTAGATAAATTGTATTTAATAAAATGCTCATAATTTTATGAAATTTTATCAAGCTGATATTAAATATTTTTTTAATATGCATAAATTTATTTCAACTACAATACTTTATAATTTTATCTTGTACTGTCATATTATATATGTACTGTCAGTAAAATATATATGTAGTATATTTTTTTTGAAAAATTTTGAATTTTTTAAAGTCCTAAAAATGAAAAGAATATTTTGTTTCATTAATTTAGAAGATGTTAATAAACAATATGGAATAAATATACTCTTCAAATATTTCTTATGCAATTAAATTATTAGGGTTATATAAATGTTCAGATAAAGTAATGATTACTTAATTATAAAAAATGAACTATTTAATATTTATTGGGAAAAAACAATTCTGTTATTTATAGAAGTTTTTTCTACTTTTTTATGTAATTACCTTCTATATTTAATCATTCATTAGTATTTGATCAAGAGTTTTAGAATTTCTAAATTACAGTCTTCTATTACCAGTTCATTAAGCCATATAATCATTTCATTTCATTCAAAGAAAACACAATAAGTGGGGGCAAATCTTTATTGCAAAGTTTAGAAAAAATTATATTTAGCAATCCAAAATATAAAAAGAGGAATGTTTTTTTAAGGAATTAGTCTCCTCGTATTTGTGTGTTCTGACATTTTTTCTGCAATTCAAAAAATTCTAAATCATTCCAGATGAAGAATTTTGGTAGTTCGAATTTTTTTTTTAAAAATAAATTAAAAACCTACATTTAATCCTAATTTTTTGATAGAAATTCTTTTTTGCAAAGGATTGTTTTATTCATTTATTTTGGTAAACATTTTTGATGGTCTACAATTTCCATCTTTTGTTTATATTGAAAGAACTTTTGGGCAGTAAACATTTTGGAAGTGATGTAGAACTAGAGAATATCATTATTTCTTTGCTTAATGTGTCAGCAGAAGAGTATTATGACATTGAAGTTTAGAAACTCTTTACAGGATATTTCAAATTTTTAGATGTAGGAGAGGATTGTGTAAAGAAGTGAGACTAAGATTTACAGATAAGGAATATTCTTTTCTTATAAATATCATATTTTTCATTTTTTGTATTTGAATAATCATTATTTTCTGAAGTGTTGAATAGATTTTCATTTCAGCTATGTTATTTAATTTAATTCATTGATTTTTTTTTAAGTTCTATTTTGCTTTAAACTTACTTCAATATTTAAAATGTGTCTGTGTTTGTTAGAAAACAGGTTTACAGTTCTATTAATATCATTTGAATTGTCGATAAAAAGCAGTGAATTGTTTAGTATTTTTAATATAGATTTCCCTTTAAAATAATTTTTAATGCAAACAAAATTAAAAATTTTATTATGCTTACTAATATGAATTTTGTTTTTAAAGGAAGGAGAACATTTTTTAATTGTGCCTAGAAAAATTATGATGTCAGAAACTACTGCTGAAAAATCTAAATTAGGTAGGTAAAATAGCAATTTAAATTTATTTAAGAACATGAGTAAATAAAATATATATGTAAAAATCTTCAAATTTCTTACAATAATATATTTTTTAGGTTTTATTTATTTAATTTTCTGTTAAAATATATGAATTTAAATAATAAAGGATTTTTATATTTATAATATTGAATAAATATAATATTAATTTTTACATTAATTTAGTTTATTGTATTCAAACTTAAAATTATATTGGGTTCAGGTAAAATTAATTGCATAAAATTAAGAATAATTTTTGATTTTAAAATCAAACATAATTTTCATTATTAAAAATATTGCAAAAATTTTTTTTATAAAATTGTTTACCTATTTGCTTTAATATTTTTGTAAAAGTTTTGATAAATGTGCAATATTTTTATTTAAAAATGTTCTTTTTCATTCATTTCTTTTGATAGCAATGCATTACATTATGGATTTCCTTGTATTGTTTAAATTACATTAAAAATTTTTTTTAATGAAAAATACATTTGCTTGTTGCACTTTTAATTTTCCATTTATTTTCATTCTAAGCTCTTTTTTTTTATTTTTTATTTAAATGATTAGAATGTACTTTTTGTGAACAAATTTGCATTACAATAGTTTCTTCATATTTATTACTAATCACTAAAAATTGATAGATTTTTAAGAATAAGTAAATTATAAAAAATAGAGAGAGCAGATGTTTGTGTTGTATAATTTTTATAAAGATAATTTAGAACATTTAAAATTGTATGAAGTGTGTTTGATTTAGGAGATTGTTTTATGATTATTAAAGGTGGAGTTTTACATTTGATGGAAATTTTAATTGTAAAATAGTAAATGCATATTTATATAAAAAAAAATGAATGAAGATATAGAAGTGTAATCTTTGCTTTCTATAGTGATTTGAAGTTTATTTCCTTTAAACTATTGTGGTTTCAGTTTAAATAGGTCTCATGTGCAAAAGGGATTGCTGAATAATAAAATAATTGAGTTCATTTAATAAATTATGATTTAGATTTCTGTTTCTTCTGAAATAAAAATACTAATATTGAATCAAATATTAAAAAATTTCTGACATTGTTATTTGCTTTTAACATATTACTTTCCTATAAAATCTTCTGATTTTTAATAAAAATTTTTCACATATTTTCTGAAATTTTATGGTATTCTGCCTGTTTTTCAAATATTATGGTAAAGTACGTTAAAATACTGAAATTTTGCAAGAAAAATAAAATTTGTTACAATATACACATAATTGTTAAATTATTAAAAGATTAAAAAAAATTTTTTCCTGAATCTTATTTCTGTGTTATATTTGAGTATTTTTTTATATTGTGGAGTTTATTTCTTTAAGAAATTTTTCATTTATCCCACAATGCTTATTATTTGAAGTTTTTATATTTTTGAAGTATTGCTAAAAATCTATTGTTTGCTAATTAATTACATTAATTTATACTTGCACTTTTTTTTTAGGACCTTTGATATCTTCAGACCCAATTCTGCAAAATATGCCAAATGTTAAAGTAGCAATGTATTTATTAATGGAATTTCTAGATCCAAAATCATTCTGGGTGCCTTATATTTGTATCCTTTTTGTGCAATTGTTTTGTTGCAAAGCAGGCTATATGAAATAGTGATTCTAATCAATAATAAGTAAAATGTCCTTGATTTACTACAAATATTTGTAGTAGGTTATCTAAAAATTACATTTTACCTATTTATTTAATTTTTTTAACATATAGAAATATATTTTATTAAGAATTTTGTTCCTTTAAAAAGGAGCAACCCCAAAAAGAAAATTTCCTAAATGGGAATTTTGTATTATTATGCATTGTTGACTAAATGATGCTTTAGATTTCAGTTCAGCATTTTGTGGATTTGACTTCAAGCCTAGTAAAAATATTTGTGCTAATTTAGAATATACTTTAAATTATTAAGTTTTATTTAAATTAGTCCTCATGTGTATAAAATGTGATTGTTGAATGACAAAGTAAGCCATACCATATGTCAGGTTTTTGCCTCCAGTGTTGTATATTATGCAATGAAAAAAAATTCTTAATTAAAAGTGCATTAATCACTATTGTACCACATGTTTTCAGTGAAAATTATTGTCAGTAATAATTTTTTCTAATTTTTATGAAATAATATTATTATAATTATTGATAAAAGACAGCACACATGTTCTACAATCAGCTTTGCATTTTTCTGTTAGGTTAAATTACGGAATTCTTTTACATAAAATTGCCTGTTATGATTGATTCTAAAAATTTATTTAAGGGCATTGAATTCAATATATTTCCTTAAGAAGATATCATATTTATCTATTGTTGATATTTGTTCAAAGTTTTGTGAATGAGGAAACTATGGGATGAGCTATATTAAAATATGGGTAGGAAAAATAATTTTCTCTCCTTTTTTATTTCTATTCTCTACAAAAAATCTAGAAATAGTTTCAAACCTTTGTAATATTGATTTAATTTAGTTATTTTAATATCTTACAATATATTCAATCTTATTATTGATATTTAATTTAATTAAGATATTGGTGCAGAAAATAATATCTTGCTTTTAAGAAAATCAAAGTGGCAGAAAGGTCAATTAATCTACAGAGGAAATAAAAAATCAAAGCAATAAAATTTGGTGTATTTATTCTTCTACTAGCAGTTCTTTGTTCTCAATAAAATAAGTTGATTGAGAAAAAATTGCTGTTACTTCACTATGGAATGTATTCATTAATCAAACATTTTTATATGAAAATCATTTTTATAAGAAATTAAAAGAAATACTAATCTAGGGAAAGTTTGTGACTTGGTTTACAAATATTTAAGTAAAAAACTGCAATATTTTATTTTAAATAAATTTTATAAGCAAAAAAATAGCTATTGAAAAAAATTTTGAAGTAAGAATTTAATAAATGTGTCTAAAAGAATTGAGTGATTGATTCTTTTAGACACATTTAGACAATTCTTACTAACGTTACTAATTTTTTATAATGAAAATAAAACTTAATTAGCTCTTGAAATTTCAAAGTTGTATTTGTCTTTGTTACTCTATTATTATTATTTTTTGATTGTTTTATCTTAAATGTGATCGTATAATTTATAACAGAAATATGAATCTAAAATTACTTTGTATTTAATAAACATGAGATTAGATTTCAACTATTTTCTTTTAGACAAATAAATGTTTTGAATTTAAAAATTTTCTACAGAACGAAATTTAAATTGTATCAGACATCAATTTGTTTTAAATTTTAAATATTTCAACACAATTGTTTGTTAAAATATTTAGAAACCAGTAATAAATATATATTTTCATAAATTTTAAGTCTTAATTAAATTTTATTAATACCAATACTTGGTTTGAAATAAATGAGTAAATCTTAATGTGAGTTATTTTAGTTTAGATTTTAAGCATTTCCACATGATTATTTTGTATATTTTTCATTTTCATATTTATTTTTTATGCATTTAAAATATTAAGAGTTATTATTATGATAGAATTTTTTTATACTAGTAATTTTGTCGGTTAATTTTGTAAATTGTCTTTATCATATTCATTTTCTTATACATTTTTATATATTATAATTTTAAAATTTCTTATCTACATACATGTTTTATTGTTACTGTCTTAGACAGTTTTTGTTGCAATTATTTATATTTATCTTTTATGTTTTATTTCTTATTATTTCTTTAATAAAAACAAGCTGTTTTACCCAAAAGTTACAATACTATACTATACTTCAATTTTGAGGAAATTAAAGAATTGCAAGGTTCACCAGTTTTAAGTGAGTATAGATATTTTTCTTTTTTATAATGACTGTTTAAGCAAATTTATTTTCTATCTGCTTTTCTGATTTTTTCGAATATTTCTTAGAAAGTTTTTGTACTTTCAAGACTTTGTTGTACACATGTAGAAATATTTTCCAACTCAATAAGAATTATCCATTATAAAAATTAATTTTTATTTTAATTATGTAATATCAAAATAAAAAGGTAAAATGTAGATCATTCAAGTGTTTCAAAGCTGGTTTTTGTAGGAAAAAAAAAAGCTTTTTAAAATTAAAAAAACTTTTTAGTGTGACAGTATATTCTTGTGAAATTCCCTAAAAATTTAAAATTTCAAACCACAGAATTAAATATTTTATATTGATAGTTAAGTCTCAAACATCTGTACTGAGGTTGAAACGCCACATATTTAATAAATGCATAGAAAGAAATTTGAATATATTATGAAAATGATATTTGTATTGAAAAAAAAAGATATTTTATATTCTTTAAATTTTGATGAAAAAGGAAAGAGAATATAGAAAATCATTTAAAAATTTTCTAGTTATTTTTAAATATATAAAAAAGGAAATTACAAAGTACTGTTGAGAGATGTATAGAGATCAAACAATGTTATTCCCTTAAATCTTTAAAATCGGAATTATTTCATTAAATAGTTGAATGATATTTAAAAATTAAGATTTGGTTTGTAAATTAAAGAATCTACTATCATTTCTTGTCACATTATGTTGTGAAATAAATAATTATACTATCAAAAATCTTATATTCGTTGAAGTAAACATTTGAGAAATAAAACATTAAATTAAAAAGAAAAAAGTCTTAAATTAAAAAGAAAATTAAATTTTCAGAATTTTTTCCTGTATTGTTTAAAAATTCAATTTTTATTATTTGTAATTTCCATTGATGTTCTTAATTATATCTACTGTAGAGTCATCCGCAGTTATATTCAGTTATCAGAAGAAAAAACTAAAAAATGAATTTCTAGCATGTGCTTTTATTTTGTGATATATTATGAAGCATCGATTCCTATTATTCTGTATTTAAGATAAGAATAAAAATTTTTTGGAATCAGTGGTCATAATTTTCAAAGTTTTAAAATATTTAGTTTTTGAGCTCTTACAATTTATTGTCAAATGCTTCAGTAGTAACTTTGTACAAAATAAAACATTTACTAGTCCTCACTTTTTGCTATAACTGTTTCTTAATATGGAAATATAATTTAACTTCATTGTTGCATGTTATTTTTTAAATCACATGTTAAAAATTTCTGTTAATGTCTGTTAAGAATATCCAGCAGTTTTTAATAATTCCTAATTTCTTATACATATCAAGTGAAAAAAGTAATATTTTTAATAATATTTGCTACTTTATTTAAAGAAGGAAAAAACTGTGTAACCTCATAAATAATATTTATTGAATAACCAATAAATTTTATAAATTTAAGTTGATTTGTTTATTTTCAGTCTGAATACCTGATGTTTAAATTAGAGCTGCTCACATGAAAACTAGTTACAAAGATAAAATAATTGTACTAATTATGTTATATTAATATTTATTAATTCTTGCATATTATTTAGTATCTAAATATCAAGAGGGGTTCTTTAATTACTTTCAAAATCTTTTTCTTTAAGTATAATGTACACATGTTAAATAAATATTGATTGAATTTAATAAAAACATTTATATTTGGTTATTTTTTTAATCAGCATATTTATTCCAGATTCAAAATAGTTTCAACAAATTTTATAAATACAACCAATCTTTAACTTCAAATAAAACAATCCATTCTAAATAAAGTGATAGATAATGCAAAATAAAAATTCTTTATTATTATTATTTTAAATATAGCATTCAAAAACAGATATATATTTGAGGTAAATAATTTTTTATATTAAGAAAACAATTAATTTTTTTAAAATTAATGTTATACAGTTGACACTATTCAGAGTTTTGTATATTTTTGCATTAGAGCTATATACCAGGCATCACTAATATTAAATGTTTTCCATTAGTTTAGCATTAATTACTGCTAATCATAAAAGTTATCACATGCAAGAATAATGAAATGAATGAATAAATTTGGCAACATAAATACTTATATGTTAAGAAGATAATTAAATGAAATGATGTTATAAACAAAGTATTCACAAAATTAATTAAAAATAAGAGTTGTGATTTATTATCTTAATATGTGATTTTACATATGTTTGATAACTTTTGTTGCAAAACATAAGATACATTTATGAAAAAAATTAAAAATAGCTACAAATTAATTAAACAAAAATTTATAATTTATTATTCATTAGTTTAATTTTATTAAAAAATATCTGTATTTGGAAAAAAAAATGACAAGTTTTGATTAGTTAATTGTGGTATACTATAATCACAATATGCATAATTTTTTTTATTTAAATTAATTAGTTAAATCAAAAATGGCTAGATTAAAATTGCTTTATTATATTATTTTCATAATGAATCTGTTTATTTATTATTTTTTTTGGAAAGATGTAATTTTATAAATTGTTTAGTATTTAATAAAGAATTTTCCAGCTATAACCCAATTTAATTATTATAATTGATATGAATTAAATGGCAGCAATTTTGTTAAATATGCTTAAAATAATATTCATAAAACTTTTTTTTGTTTCAAGTTATGGTTGTTTTCAAACCTAATGTTTTTAGTTAATTTTCAAATGCCTAGTTAGTGATTAACTTAAACTGAATTTTAAGTTTAAAAAATAATTTACACTGTGTGAAAATAATAGCTTTAATATTATTTCGAGCTATATTTAAAATATAATTTTAGTATAAAGTCATCTCTGTTGAAATTAAATTTAAAAATTTCTAAAGTTTAAGATAAAATTAACAACATTTATTAAGAAAACTATTTCACTATTATTCGCATTCATGCTTGGTATATCATGATACTGATTTTTATGTCAGAAAATATGAACATTTATTTATTTTAATGAACATGTTTCTTATGAACATTTATTCATTTTAATATATGTTTCACTTTTAATTTAGGTGAAGTATTTAAAATTTTGCGCAGTGTGGTCAGACAGTACTGTTACTTTTTTCAACTTTTCCAGGTAAGTTGTAACTTCCTTTAAAAAAATACTTCTTTGTTTTATTCTATCCATCAATGGATTCACTTATTAGCTGTAAATTTATAAATTTAATGTTAAATATAATTTTAATAGCTAAATTTATGAATTTTATTTTGTATTTTAACAGTAATTTTTAATGAAATGTTTTAATTTTTTTTTTCTGAATGATATATTTAATTATTTTATCTTAATTTTTAGAAAGATTCCATTGCATCATCTTTAAACATTGGACCATATTTTACATATGATTTATATAGGTTAGTAAAAGCTATAAATATACTTTATGTGATTTTACTGCTTATTTACTGGCTGCAATTCTTTTATTAAAGGTAATTGCAAACAGTGAATGAAATACTTCATTTTTTTAATAATCTTTATGTGTTAATTCACTGTTTCTTATATTAAATTATCAATATTGTGTACTCAGTTATAAATTGTTTTAATTACAGTTCTGTAAATATGAAATGATTAAAATTTGTATATTGAAAAATATCTACTTTTTCACTCATTTGTATGAGTTTTTTTTTTTTAATAAAACATCTGCTTTCAGCTCAACTATACTTGGATTTGATTTCCATCTTGTTCATGGATGTGTATAGAGCTCCCAATCCAATTTAAATTTAGTTCTGTATCTAATTAGTTTATGTCTCCAGAAAAGTGATCATTGAATGACAAATAAATCAAATGAAATCAATATTCATTTGATTTATTTGTCAAATGAGAGAAAATTTTCTACACTATAAGATTTTTTTGCATCGAATTTGTACTTTTATTTTATTTACATTCTTAAAATTTTTTTCTGAATGTTTCCATTCTTTTGAGCCATAAGTTTTAAAAATATGCCTATAATTATTTCATGGTTAGAAAAAATTCGTATTTCTAAAAAAAAACTTAATTTTTTGCTAAACAAATTGTATGAAAAAACAAAATATTAAGTTAAATATCATAATCATTCACATTATAGTAAAATATGTTATTAAATTTTAAAAAGTGTCAATATTTTTCATTTTTGAATTTTTGTGTGTAAAATGTAGATAGTTTCTCAATTCTTCTGAAATATATTCTTTGTTGAACAGTCTATAACTTTAACGTTTCTTTGAATTTAAAATAGAAAAGAATGCAGAATTTTGCCATGATACATTTATTTATATTTTTTAATAATAATGAATAACTTTTATTAGGGGAAGTCATGTTTAAAAATGCTTTTTATTTATTTTTATAGATGGGCTGTTTCAAGCATCATGACTCGCCAGAACGTCATCCCATCTGCTGATGGACAATCCCAAATCATATCATTAATACCTCTGTTTGATATGTGTAATCATGTTAATGGGAAAGTATGAATTCATTAAATATTAATAACTTATGCAATTTATAAAATTATTTGAAATATGAGTATGCAAAATATTTCTTATTATATATAGTTTACAATACTTTATTTTCTGAGCCCACATAGATGATCCCAAACATATTAGCATTTAGCATAAATGTATTATACTTTTGGTAATATTTTCTTATTTTATCATTAGTTCTTAAATACTATTGAATTCAAAATTCATTGCAGAATAATTTTTTTGCTATGTATTTTGCTTTAGTAATTTATTAAAATATTAATAATTTTATATAATAATCAATTATGATAAATATTATTTTTAGAATAATTTTTCATCACTTATGGTAAAAATTGAAAGTTAATCAAAATTATAAAATAATATGAGGAATTTTGTTTTAAGATATTTTATTAATAATAGTTACTGCAATTATTGCCATAAAATTATAAATCATTGTTTGTATTCTGATATTCAGATTTTACACATAATTTTCAATAAAATTCTCAACAAAGGATTTAAAGCAATGCTTTTTTTTCTGTGTACTTAATAACTTTCTGTGTAATAAAATAATTATATTTAGGAATACACACATAGGAATATATTTCTAAACTTATATTGATTTTGTCTTGTATAATATTTTTTTCTCTTTATTGTTACTAATTTAATCCAATCAATGTCTAATATTATAATAAATTGTGCCAAATTTATGCTTGCAAATTTAATAAAAATATCGATACTACTTTATGTTCATCACATATGTTATAACAATGCTTTTAATTTTGATTTTTTAAAGAAAATAATTTAATTTAAAAATTTTAAATGAAATAGGATGCTTATGCATTTTCTCATCATTAATTTATTCTGGAAAGGAAAAAAGGTCCAAATTTTGCAAATTTTAATTAATGCATTTACATTTCATGTTTTTATTTTGCTTAAACTCTCATTTTTATATTTTCTATTTTTAGCTGATGCAAGTTTTGAATTTATAATTACAAATCAGAATGTGAATTAAAGATAAAATGTTTATTTATTTGTTTTATTTACAAGGTTAACTGTTGCATTTTTTCTCCTCACACTTTAAAAAAAATGAATAAAATTTGCAAAATTTAGCATCTTATTTTTTCTCCAAAATTATCAACAAGATAATAAGTAAATCCCCAAATATTTTATTTAAAATTTTTGTAAGGAAACACACATCTGACATATTTTACTTCACTGCAAATTCATAATCCTTAAATATATTAATTTGTACTATTATATATTTATCTTTAATTCTTATGTTTGATAAAAAAAAAAAAGAAAAAGAAGAATAAGAAGAATGTGCTTTTAATTGTTGTTTAATAGATATAATTTAAAGTATGAAAAAGTTTCTAATAATGATTTAACATTTTTTTTCAAGGAAGTAGTGTTATCATCTGAAGTATTATTATTATTGTAACTACTGAAGCTAAATATATTAATCTGTACTACATTTTGTAAAAATTAATATAGATTTTCTTATTCTTTTAGCTTTCAACTGATTTTAATTTGGAAAAAGATATCTTGATATCTTATTCACATAAGGCATACTCTGAAGGACAGGAAGTAATTTTTATTTTTCTACTCTAAAGCATTTTCTGGATATTGTGTGACAGTGAAAATGTGACCTCATGAATGCATAATCTGAAAAATATGTAAATATCTGGGCAGATGTATCAAATTATGTAAATGGTGCAAAGTAAATTACATATTGTGATACCTAAAAATATATGTGAGAAGGAATATATGGAATTGAAAATAGTTTTGTTACTCTTTATGTCATAATAATCTTGTAAGTTATATTTCTATCTCAGAGAAAAGTTCAGTACTGGGAATGCAAGGACCACTAAGATTGATGCTTTTCCAGCAGACAGATGAGTACACAAATGGTATTGATTGAATTAATAAGAGCATGCTGGTCAGATTCCAAATCACTGATTGAGATAAAAATGATTAAAAGAAAAGAATGTGACACATTCAGGACTTGGTGCCATTACCAGAGTAATGTAATCATGTGGATTGACGCATTCCTAGGATATGATTTGTTACCTTGCAAACCATTTCTGTCAATAATTTGCAGTAAATGCAGCATATTTTTCATTTTCCTGTATTGAGCTGGGAAATTAATTACTGACTAATATTTCTCAGCCTACATTTATAACTTCTGTTAAAAAGACTCATTTAATCAAAGCTGCACAATCATTTTGGTTTGCAATTGCATCAAGATAGAGCCACTTAGATTTCAGAATGGCGTGATATAGTGTTTTCAGATGAAGTTATTATTGTTTTAAACTTGTTTTTTTCATTATTATTATTATTGTAAATATTGTTTCCATTATTATTATTATGATTCTATTGCTTGATAGTCTTGTTTTAAGTACTGTATGTAAATCAGTGTGAATTTGATGACGTGTCCAATCTTTCTACAATTGTAGAATGTTGCACTGTGTGACAATGTGAAATCATGATTTTAGATGTCATTACAAATTTTCTCTAATCTGCATTGTTGGCAATAAGAATGCTCATAATTTATGGATGACATGCCTCATCCAATTACACCACCTATTCTTCAGGAGATGCCAAATGCTTTATCTGCAGTTTAGCACCAGATGCACACAGAGCTAATTGACCAACATGCTGTGCAAAATATTCAGATGTTTTCTGGCTATCTGTCTTTTTAGATCTTTCACTATTTAAAAATATTTGAAATGTGATTGAACATTTGCATAAATTGTCACTACTTTTTGCATAATATGAACAGTGGCAAATGGTTTGTACAGCTGTCTATTAGGTGACAATCTGCATACTCTTTGAATCTATGTTAGATATGTTGCAATAATATATTTCTATCAAGAATAGCCTAGCAAATTATTTAGCATATTATAGAATTATTCCACTTACAAGTATATCATATTGTAGTAAATATCACTTTTTTTTCTCTCTATACAGACTTTTATGTATATGTATTCTTTATTTTGTATGCATTCTAGGTGTTACATTTTTACTGTCATGTAAAAATGTTTGTGTTTTTACATGATATATTCTGTGTTATATTCTGTGTTATATTGATGATATATTCTGTGATATATTGATGTTATATTCTGTGTTTATTAGTAGAATTATCTTAAGTTAATTATAGTCATTATATTTTTCTTAAAGTCAGAAAATTTTTTTGCATTTTCCATATTTCCAAAATTTTTATTTTATATGAATTTGTATTAATTTAAATTTTTCACTTATGTTTTTGATTGTTATCAATTATAATTAAATTTTAGTTAGAGAATTAATTATTTTAAAAAATGTTTTTGTTTTAAATATTTATTATGAATTTAGCATATCTTTTATAAAGTTTTTTCTTTGTATTGTGATATCTTTCTTAATTGTTATATGTACTTATGTAAAAATTACATCTTTAAATCAATGTTATGCATATTTTTTTGAATATATTGCTAAAAATTAGAAGTGCAAACAAGAAAATTGTTATACAACTGTCTGCAACAATTTTGTTATATATAAGGGAAAAAAAACATTTAAAAAGGATGCTAGATTTTTAATGATATGTAGTTCTCTTGAATAATGATTACTGTATACTTGTTTCATAGACATAATAAGGTTATCAAGAAGACATATGTAAATATTGTTTTTCTTTCTTAAAGAAATACAATTTCCAAATGCCTCATTGCTGATCACTTCATACACTGTACTGCTTTAGTTTCAGTTTAATGTTTTGTACAAGAGATATTATATGGGGTCTGATGCTATATATCATGCATTAAAATGATTGAATCATCAGACTCAGCATATAATATAATTAAGAGATCTTAATATCTCATCAAACTTTTATCTGATTTTATACTATGTTGAGTACTGACTGACTGAACAGCTGAATTGAAGAATTGTTAATAACAGTATTTGATTCCTATCACTTAGGATCTAATCTTGATGTTCTACAACTTTTTTATTTGGCCTACAAAATGATTTTAGATGAATGGAAAACACACCAGTGGTTTTTGCACCTACTCCAGGTTATTACAAATTGTATCACTCAACTTATTACTCACAAAAAATAATTGTCATTACTTCTGAAAAGCTATGAGTGTTCTTTCTAGACAAGCTGATAATAGGAAATATTTTTTGCGATAGACAACCTTGTCATGGTCAATTTCTAACATTCTGTTTCTTAAAATCAATCATAATCTTTAAATGGTACTGCTTTGATATTTTAACAGCTTCCAGTACATTTCTTGTGTTTGCCTAGATTTATGTCTCTCAATAGCAATACAAAACCATGCATTTTTTACAGTTACAATATATTGACATTTACAAATCCCTCTTTTACCCAGAGCAAAAGCTGATCAATTTCATTTCAAAATGAAAAAATAATTTATAATGCATATTATGTGAATCAACTTCATTTATGTCTCTTTTCTTTTTTTTGATATAATGAGGGATTATTTCTATGGAGCGTTCTCACTTTCTGCTGCTGTGCTTTAAATGTCATTGATTTTAATTATTATTATGTAAAGTTATATAATTTTATTATAAAATCAAATGTTTTTCCTATTGTTTTAAGCAGATTTTTCTCTTCTGATAAATTATTGTTGAGTATTATATATATATATATCTATATATATATATATATATATATATATATATATATATATATATATATATATATATATATATAGTGAACAAATGTAACTCTCCTTTGTACCAAACTTATTATTTTGATTTACTTTATGCATTTTATTGCTTTGATTTCATTTTTTTATAGTGACAAATTTTATATTATCAATAACATAATCAATTTTGTATTTCTTAAAAAACAGTATTATATTTAGGTGTTGATGTTTTACGGTCCTAGAACTAATGGAGATTTTTTTGTTCATAATGGTTTTGTGTATCCAGAAAATGAAAATGATGCATTTGAAATTAAGTTAGGTAAGAAATATGTATGTGAAATATAATTTATTTGATGGAATTCAAAATTTAATTCCTAATTTTCTATTGCTTTGTTACAGGCATTAGTAAAAATGATCCACTTTATTCTTTGAAAAACAAATTATGTGCAAAAGTAGGCATTTCATTGTAAGTATGAAAATTAAATATGATGTTGTTTTTCATGTTATAACTTGAGCCCATTATTATCTAATTTATATAAGCAGTCTTCTCGGATAACAATTGGGAAAATTCTTTTGATTTATATCATCTTGAAAAATTGCTATCAAACAAACCTAGTCTTCATATTGATAATTTTGGATATAGTTACTAATCATAAACTTTGTTTGATTCCTAATTTTCTCTCTGTAATTCAGTTTACTTATATAGTTTTTCTTCAATTTATAATTATGCTTCTGTAATTTGATATAATTATTTCAATTATCTTCATAAAACTTTTTTATTCAAAAACATAAAATTTTATTTTATTGATGTTTTTTGCAGTGTTTAATGTATGATAATTGCATTTAATCGAAACCTAATGTCTTAGTGGTAGCATTTCATGTTCACAAAGCACAGGTTCAAGGTTTTATTCTTGGGCTGGGTAATGTTGACTTAGTCTTTTATTCCTTCAATGGGTTTATAAACTGAGTACTAAGCATGCTTAAGAACTAAACACTGTGGGTTTTGTATTAGGCTGACTACTTAATTGGAACATATGCTTTGCACCTCATGGCTTTTCCATCAGAAAAATAGAGATAAGTGCTGTAGGCCTTAGCCCACATGGGCTGTCATGTCACAGAGTTGAGTTTAATTGCATTTAATCAAGTTAATATGCTCTTCCCCTGGTTTAAACTAATTTTAAACATATTACCTGAAAGAATCATATTATATAGATTAGTAAATTTCATTGTGTAAAACATTTTTACTATTTAAAAATACTTAAGACCTTTTTCCATAGGACACTTATTGATTGTATTTAATAAAATTTTCAAAAATTTAAAAAGAAATAAATTGACATTTATTAAATCTAAAAATAATGTTTCTTGTCACATGTTTCATTAATATCTACCTTTTATAATCAAACAAATATTTTATAGTGTTTTTCTTTTATTATTTGTATATATTAATAAATGTTAAAACTAGCATTACAAAATTTAAATGAAACAAGGCAACCATTTATACTATTTTTGTGTGATATCTTATTTAGATATTTTCTATATTTTACAAAAGAGTAGATTAGTAAATCAATTCATTTATAGGATGTAAAAACCTATAATTTCATAAATATAAGTAAAAAATTGACTAAATCTTTTAAAATCATTAATTTTAATGAAGAATTAATAACATAAATGTCTTCAGCAATTTACTTTGTGAATTTAATGCAATGTTATCATTATAAGTTCTGTAATACAAATTGACAGTATTTCTTAACAAATTCTTTTATCATAGCTGTTAAATATTTAATAACTAAAAAAATTCATGTGAAAATATTTCAGAATTAGACTTAAATGTTTATAAAATTTTTTTAGAAATAATTAAGCTATTGTATAGATATGTTATCATTATATGAAAAAAATATTAACTGTGTTCATACTTTCAGAGTTATAAATGGTTTATTTGTATTGTTTTTATAGATTTTTGTGTTATGTGTTGAATATGTATACAAAACTGTAACTTTTTTTTATTTTAGAAATGACCCTTTTTATCTTTTCAAAGAAAGAGAAATCCAAAAGGATCTCCTTATATTTTTAGAAGTAAATGTAATGAAATCTGGTGAGAATTTTTTAATTGTTAAAAATTGCTGAAATACCATTTCATATTTCCTTAAACATGATTTGTAGTTTAGTTATATAGTGTTAAGTGTGGATATTTTTTTATTCTTTGTGAAAATTGGTATAAATTTATTTGTACTTAAATTTTATGAATTTAATATTAGTATTAATAAATTATTAGATGTAATTAATTCATTGAGCTTAAGCTTGGACATTTTAACTATATTATTTTGTTATTTTTGCTGTTTTACTTCCATATATTTTTCTTTCCTTCATCAGTCAACTATTTCTTAAACGTATATAGTTGAAGGACCTTTATCTGCCATTAAAATCAAAACAATTGAATGCTGCTTAAATCTCTCTTGAACTTTAAATTGTTAATACAAGGAGTCAAAAGTTTAGGATTTTTGTTTGTTCAAGTAGAAGACTATATTTCAAAGAATGCATTGTTTATGATGTGCATTTTACTAATTTTAATCATAAATAATAGATCTGTAAAATAAAACTGTAAAGCTAGGAAAACCATGTAAAAATATTGCAAATAAAGTATACGTTGACATAAAAATATTTCAAATATATTTATCATTTCTAGATTAAAGTTGCCAAATTCATGGATATATTTTTTATTATATGCTCATATATAAGAGAAGATTTATTCATAAAACTAAATTAGTTAACTTTTGACTTTTATTTCAATAAATATTACTAAAAATATTATTTTATTATAAAATTACTAAATTACTGAAGCTTTTATAATTTTTCATTCATTTATTCTGGGTGCAGTACTTATCAAATAATGTACCTAACTCTGAATTTTATATATTTTGTATGTAGTAAAAGAAATGTGTCATGCTAGTAAGGCATACATATTAAAATATGTCATATTAACATTAAACTAATAGAAATAATGCAAAACTCAGAAATGCATTGTATTTTAATTTTTTATTAATATAAATGTCATTTATATAAAATAAATTTGATTTGAAAGGTGAGTGATTTTTAAAATTTTTTATTCATTATCTAAAGTGTGAAACTTGTGAAACACTATGCCTAATTCTGAATTCCTATATTTGCAATAAAAGACAAAAACGCCCCACGCTAGTGAGAGATGCCTATTAAAGTTATGCCATATAAACGCTTATTTGATGCAGTAGTATAAGTAATATAATTAAAATTAAAACTAGTGTGCTGTAATTTAGTATTAATATAAAAATTATTTACATAAAATAAATTTAATATTATTTATGTATATAAAAATACATTTTATTTATATGCTAGTATTGATTATATGATGTAATCCACTATGCTATGGAAATATTGATTATTCATTTATAAGGTCTTAATATCAACTATACTAAAACATAAAATCAAGTTAATACTACTAAGAAGAAGACATAGAAATAACATTTTATAAAAATTATATTTGTTAAAAAATTTGAAGATTTTAAAAGTTGCAAAATTTTTAATTTATATATATTGTTTTACATAACGTAGAAAATCTTTTATTCTTTAATTTGAAGAAGCAATTATTATGTCAAATAATAATTATCAAAGTATATATATATATATATATATATATATATATATATATATATATATATATATATATATATATGATAAATTAATCTGAAAATACTTATTGAAAGAAATCTTGTTTGGTTAATTGTATGAGAAAGCTAATTTTCTTTTCTTTTTCAATGAAAGTTGCATTATTGTATTTGGAAGTAAAGATATGGATGTGTTATTTAATTTCAAAAGTAACATTCATTTAAATTTTTTTCAGATGAATTGGAAAAAATTTTGAATACTGATAAAGATGCAAGTGATTTGTCATTTCTTGAAAATCCTGATCTCTTGAAACGAGCTTATTTGTTTTTAAAGGATAGAATTTTCCTTCTGCTCAAATCTTATAAAAGAACATTTGAAGTAAGTTTACATAATTGTTCTCAATGTAAGTTCTGTTTTTAAGCAATTAATTAAAATTCCCTAGGAATCTTTATGCCAGTACTTTTAATTTAATTTCTTACTTATGAATAAAATTTTTAACTTAATGTATCTGTTTTACCTAATATGCATTGTTGGTTTATAATAGTTTATTTCAATATATTGAATTTTAACATGTAAAGAAACCTTGTTTCCACTAACAATATTGAAATTTCTAGGTTTTTATTGGTAAGTCTACATTGTTAAATATTCATTAATTAAGTTGTTTTATATACTTAATATTTTAAATATTACAGAAATATTTTGATAATAAAATTATTATCAGTAATTCTGATTTTAATTTTATGCCATTTATTTGATTCAAATTGATTTTGAAATAACTAATTACTTAGAAAATAATTGAAAAAAGGATGGTATTTGCTAAATTAAAGCTATTTTTTATTCAAATATTATACAGTATGTTTATAAATTCATATTATTAAACAGTATTAGGTACAAAACTTAACAACATAAATTTCAATTAGATAATCATGAAATTGCAGAAAAGGTGGTCTTGCATTCAGTACAAAAACATGCAATTTAGTAGAAATAAGCAGTGTATGCAAAATTATGTATATGTATAATATATGTATTTTATTAATAGAGTATGCATGAGTACGCAAATTTCAAGAACAAAATATCACAGGTAATGTGTTTATGCAAAATGCTTGGGGCTGATGCTCACACCTCAAGACTACAATAAAAGGAAAGTTTGAGACACAATTAAAGACATTCACTACAAGTAAATGGTATATTGCTATTATGGAATATTGCTAGAAGAAATCATTTGGACGACTTCACACCAAGAAAAATGATTGGAAAACTGAAAAAGAGGCTTAGTGTGACAAGTTTAGATGAAGAATTTGGAATCATTAAATCTATCATTTCACATGTTTGGAAAATTTTCCAAGCTATAGGTACACCTATTAGAAAGAGTGATGATTGCCTTAGAAAAACTACCGAAATATATGATCTATATATTTTTCTACTGGTAAAATGAACCCAAAACCAGATAGAAAACATCATGCATTATTCAGCAACCATGTTATGTAGCAGGGTGTGACAACAAAATGTGACAATTATTGCAGTTTACAGAGTCTGGATGCCTACACAAGGGGGCATATTTGCTTGCCATCCTGAATGCTGTATCTCGTTAGAAATTGGCCATTGGCACAAACGGTTAGAGTGGTGTCAAAAATAAAAAACTAGACATCTTATGTCAATAGAATTTTCTGCTCTTTGTGGACGAGAATTATTTTGGATCCACAAGCTATTATCAGATCCAGTTGATTTGGAGAGAGTGAAAACAATTTCATTCCTGTCACACTGTAGATAGACTGTTATGCAATTGTTCTGGAGTTGCAGTTTGTGAAAGCATTATGTTGAATAGGTAGTCCAAGTTTTTGAAAGGTTTTGTAATCAGAAAGCACTATGATAAGGAGTGATTCCTTCTCCATGTGTATCTTTTCTGAAGTGCCATTGGAGCAGACTTCCTTTCATGAATCCTCAATAGACTTTCACTATTCACCTGCTAATAGAAAGGGAAAATATCACTCAAATAGATTGGCCAATGTATTTCCCTTGATTTAAATCCCATAATTTCTATGTGTGGAATGCTTTGGAGAGATGTTTTGTGGTACGATTACATCCTCTGCCGAATACCTTACTATTAACTACTGAAATAGATGCTGATCGAAGAATGGGCCCTATTACTTCAAGAACTGTTGCCATTTCATTGTTGAGTAGAAAAAGAGAGTGTAAAGAAATCATTATAGTAAGGGGAGGACATATTCCATGCTAAGGAAGATCTGTTGTTCTTCCACTTGAACAGTCTATTATGTGTAATGGTACTAATAAGTTCAATAAAGCCTTTTTTGTTTGATTCCATACTATATGCATTGTATTCATTTTTGCACAAGTATGCTTTTGTCATCATTTAAGTACAAAATGCTGTTTCTTATGTTTAAGTTTCATGTTTCTCAGGTGATTTCTCATAATGTAATGGCAAAAAATACTTATTGCTTAAGTTTTGTGTATCAGTGATTGCTTAAATGAATAAATACATTTCCTGTGTATTATCAGTGTTGTAATTTTTCTGTTTTGTAATATATTAATCATTTTATTTCTTATTCCTACCTAATGAATGCCAACAATTATTAGAAATTTTTATTTACTAATAGAATAATTCAATACACATATTTGTAGCCTATTTTCATTTTCAGTTTTTAATTTCAGATTAAAATTTTTTAAATATTTATAAGATTTAAAAGAACAGATTTTAATGCCTATAAAAATAGGTAGTTTGTTCTACTTTAATATAGCATGCTTTGAAGATATTTTTCTCTGAAAATGTCTAGTTTTCTCAATATTGATTTTGATTTGAAATTTTATCTTAGTGTTTTTAAAATTTGTTCGCTTTGGTGCTAGTGTAATTAAAAATTAAATTTTTGTAGCATTTAAGTAATATGTTTATGCATTTAAAATTAATTATAGTTGTATATAATCTTCAATGTCATATATTAAAATTAACTAAGATTATGAATGCATTCTAAATTTATTGATATGAACTTAATTTTCACTTAGTACAATTAATCTTTCGAGTATTATTGACTGACATGGAGAGTAAATATGAAAAGGAATATTAATCATGTTCTTGCAATAAAACATTTATGATTACTTATAAAGACTTTCTGGAAATTTATGTTTTCTATTGTTTTCTAGGAAATGTATAAATTGTTTCTCAATATTAATTTAATTTCAATGATTGAAAGCAATTCATATACAGTCTTCAATTTTTAAATTTAAAAATTTGATACATTCTAAACAATATTTTCTTTCTGTATTTTAGGAAGATGAAGAATTTCTAAGACAAAGTATACCAGAATCTGAACATCAATATTTAATTATGATGTTACAGTTATGTGAGAAAAGGATTCTTTCACATGTATATGATATTTGTGTTAAGAAAATAGAAGAATTTTAAGTTATTTATTATTTTTATCTGCTGCTGAATTTACTTATTTTTTATTTTCTACAGTACTTAATAAGCCTTGATGAATATTTGTGAAAGAGAGAGTACATATTTTATTAAAATTTTGTTTTAGTGAAATACTAATTTATTATTTAAGTCTGCTAACTTTCTATATATATATATATATATATATATATATACTTAGGCAAAAAATAATCATTTTGGTAAGCAAAAACTCATTTGTCTGAATAAAAATTTCAGACAAATGATTGTAGTTTTTTATTGTGAGATAAACATTTTAAATAATTTTTTAAATATAAATATATTGTTATTTTCTGCATTAAATCAAAAGTATTAAGTACTTAAAGTAATTATCAACTAATAAATATTAATCATTGAAATATTACAAAAAAGATATGCTTAAATTGCGCATATTTAATTTATTTCACATGTTAAATATGATGCAATTTCTCTTTAAAATAGTCTAAATGTTGCAATTTATACAAATACAACGCTTTTAGTTGAATGATTGTTACAAATAACTTAAAAACTATTGCACAATACTTTTTAATATTTCATGCATTTGAATTTTAATTGGTTTGAACATTTTGAATCTTCAGGTAAGATTTGAATTCTTTATTAATAAAAGGAAAAAGAATTACTGATTTAAAATGTTTCATAAAATATATATCATTATTCATAAACATTTATTTTAGTAATATAATAGATGTAAATGATTAAAAATAATCATTAACTAGGATTAGAATTCATTAACAAGCATTAGAATTTTGAATGTAAATTTTATGAGTGACTTAAATATGTTTTTTTCAAATAAATATTGTTGATAATTCATTATTTTATATTTTAAAATACTTGGTATGAAAATAAATCTCTTTATAGTGGGAATTGAATTATGATCTTAAAAGTTTAATGTATGTTAAATCTGTATTCTCATAACCATGTACTTTAAAGATGTTTGATATTTTTTAAATGTTTATCATAAGTTATTTTTATCATCTATTTACAAATAAAAAAACAAATTGGAGAAATTTAAAGATCAGATGTTATGAAAAAGGAGAAACTAATAAAAAAAGTTCTACAAAAATAATTTTTGCAGTGAATATATTTAAAATAATATATTTGAAGAATTAAAACAGGCAAAGGAAAATTTTAAGGAAATTGTATAAATAAAAATAATTTATTTTTTATGTATTTCAAATGCTCAAACAATTGCCCATGGTGCCAGTAATTCTTATTTTTGGCACAAGATGCATAAATAATGATGTATGTTGGGGTTGCTAGTAAGTGTGCTTTAGTGACACTGAAAGTGGGTTGATTCTCTTAATTTAGAACAAAAGATCAAACTGAAAAACCTCAGACCTAGTTATCATTCCCAGAAATATCTTTTCACTTGACAGAGATTGCAATCTCGATCTGTTTTATGAACCCAATTGCCATTAGCGAAGAGATGAATCTTCAGCTGTGTCGGTATATAACTTCCTACTTGCAAGAATGATAGCTTTCCCAACTAGACCATAATTTTTTATAAATATAAAATTAAATAATAGAAATAAATTATTTCTAATTTTTCATTTTATCATAAAATAGATAATCTAACTCTAGCAGTTTACAACAAATGATATGCTTTTTATTAAATGCTTGTACAAATAATTTGATAAAAATACTGTGCAATATTTTTTTAATATTGTTTTAGAAATTATGAATCTTTAGGTTAGATTTGTGTTTTTCATGAAAAGGAAAAAACAAATCGCTGATTATATGCAATTTATGCGTCATTATTCTTAACATTTTTATCCATTTACGATTGTCTTTAGATTTTTAATTATAAATCAGTGTTGTAAATGGCAAAAAAAGAAATTGCTTAAGCTTATGTTTTTTTTATTAATTTAACTGTTGATATCTGTATAAATTGATGCCATTAATTTAGAAGTTATTATTTATAAATTTTATAATTTACTGTAGCTATATATTTTTTTTGAATAAAGATTGATAATTAAAAATTTCATATTTTAATATATTTTTATAAAAGTAAATTATTTTATTGCATTGATTTAATTTTATTTTAAAACTTTAATGTTTGGGCTATATTTGGATAACTATGTATTTTAAAATAACTTGATGGTTTTTCTTAAAAAGGATAATCTAGAATTGCTTTAAATATTTATATATGACTTAAAAAAAAAAGAGGTTAAAGATTAGAAAAATTATAAAATGAGAAACTCATAAGATATGTGTTCTATAAAATAAATTCAAAATAATTTGGAGTGTTAAAAGTGAAAACTATTTTACCATTCAAGCTGAATTACGATTTTTTTCATTTTTGTTAAAAGCAATTAAAAGAAAAATTTGAAGAAATCATATTTATAAAAATAGTTAATTTTTATTTATTTTTAATTAAATAACATGAAATTAGTTTCTGTTTCAACTGTTAATTTTCATTTTATCTTGATTTATTATTAGTATGTATTAAAATTTTCTACAAACGTTTTTTCTTAAGTGCTTATTTCCATAAAATTAAACTTATTAAACCACTATTAAAATTATTTCTCTACAATTAAATTTGATCAGTGATATAATATCCAGTATAGCTTTGTGCAGTACAATTGTTAAAAGTGAAAACTGTTTTTCCATTCAAGCTGAGTTATGATTTATTTCGTTTTTGTTATTTCATGTTATCAAATGATACAATCAGATCTATGATGGATGCCAAAAAATATTTTAGTGGTTGATTTTTATAATTACGATTTCTTAAGTGATTTATTTATTTGATATAAGATATTTTGCTCCTTCTGTGACAAAATATATTCAACTGTAAATAATTAAGTATTTTTTACTTTTGCTATCTCATGAATGTGTGATATTTGATTTTGTGTGGTTTTTCTTAAAATTTGTTTCGTTGTTTGTTGGATTTCATATATTTACTTATTATCCTTTTGAGCTTTGTAATCTGTATGAGTCTTAACCTGAAAAATTTACATAATATGATTTTCAACTAAAAGTTGGTTATTTATGAACACCCAAATACAGAACTTTTGTAAAAAATAAACTTTGAGATAGAATTAATTGATAAACATTTTATAATATTTAATTCTAACTCAAAAATTATACATTATATTAAACTTAAGTTACATACATTTTTATATTCAATGGGTTAATATGTAAGTAATGGATTTCTTTATAAAAGATTTTTGTAGAACTGCTGATGTACTTGACAAAAATATTTTGAATAAATTATTTATTAATGTTTGTAATATTTTGAATTTGAGATTTTTATATTACACTGAGTTTTATTGTATAAAAATAATTTTTATTTTTTGAAAAAAACAAAAATTTAAAAGAACTAAAGTTATAAGCTTTTATTTTATGTTTTGATCAACTTTTTAAACTGAAAAATA
This sequence comes from Latrodectus elegans, assembly GCA_030067965.1. Lineage (NCBI taxonomy): Eukaryota > Metazoa > Arthropoda > Arachnida > Araneae > Theridiidae > Latrodectus > Latrodectus elegans. Next base: position 65,787,619 of record CM057819.1, read on the forward strand.
TTAATATATTTTAATATATATTATTTAATTTTATGTTATATGCATAGTAACGAAATTTTTTATTTTTAAAAATAGAAGCAATGCAAATATTTTTCTATGATATTTCTGTTGTTTCAAATTAATTTTCTAAACTCTAAATTATGTTAGAAATAGTTTTTTAAAACTCTATGGAATGTTTAATAAAAATTTTTAATATCTTGAAAATTGCATGAGTTTTAAAATGAATGTGTATAACACAAGAAAGTAATCACATTGCTTATGCGACTAAAATGTTTAAAATGAATTCAAGTTCTTATGAGAAAAAGCAAATCCTAAAGATTGCTTAACATAATTTTTAGGAAAATGATTTAATTAATATTTGCAATGTGATTATAAAAAATCACTTATTTTGAAAATAGATATTAATGATTGATTATAGTAAGAAAAAATAATAAATAACTTTGTAAAACTGAATAATAATTTAAAATTTTTAATAATTTTATTGTTTAAAATGATTAATTACTACCGAACAAGAATATTATCCTTTTAAAAATATTTCCATATCTTAAAATAAAACATTCTTATTGAATTATACAATCTGTCTAACTGAATCATCTTTAATGGGAAGTTTATAAAATCTTCATATTCCAGCTATTTTCTGTGATATTTAAAATAGTTTTAAGCTTTCAGTCTTAATTATTCATTTTGATTAGTAAGTTTTGTTATTTATTCTATATCTGCAAACAAATAAAAAATAATATTTATATAATTTATTATGAAAATAAATTGTATTTTTTGTTATTTAAAAATCTAACTTAATGGAAATATTCTGGCTTTTAATTTAATATTCTATATTTAACTTCCATTTAAGTGGTTGTAATTATTTAAATGGTACATTATTGTAATTGTTTGGAATATAATTTAAACCTAAGTATTGATTTAAATTAACCATCGTGTATAAATAATACTACAGTTATTAACATAAGGGAAACTCGATATTAAAAAAAATATCGCTTTAGTTTTTAAAACAATTTTTTTCTAAAAAGTTTTCAATTTTCATTTACTTTATTTTTATGCAACTTTGTTAGGTAAAAAATGTAACAAGTGTATAAAAAAACTGGATATTTTTTTTATACATTTCTTCTCATTTTTCACAATCTTATGGATTACCTACATAATCGACTTATCTGTAACAACCGCCTCATAATCAAATCTTGTTCATCACAATATTTTTGTAAATACTGTAATTTAAGAAATTTCTTACCATATAGCATTTTAAAAGTTTTGGTAATTTAAAGGGAACTAATATTCTGTGATTAGTCTCTCAAATTTTATCACTTAAAGTGACTCTAGTTTAATAAACGCTTAAAGTGGTGCCTCAAAAAAGTAGTTCACAATTTCAAATTCAATTTTTCTTTCTCATTGGTCGGGTTATTGTTAGCAGTTTAGCATTCCTAATTTATATCATTCATTTTGTTCCAAATATGAATCCAGTGATCTTTTAGTTTCGTTTGCTTACTATCGTTATTTATAGAGCTTGATAGTAGGCAACTATATTTATAGAATGTGACGATCCTTAGTAATTTGGAAACGGAAAAGAAAAGCAAAAGATCCTCAGATTGTGGGCGTCCACTCTGAGAAACCTCAGAGATATCAAATCATTTTAAGGACATTCTTCTTCTTCTTCATTGGCGCATCAGCCCAGGGTGGGCCATGGCCTTCCGCAGAATAGATTTCCATGCTACCCTATTCCGTGCTTGGCTCCTCCAGTTCTCGATTTTAAGAGTCTTTAAATCCGTTTCAAGGCTGTCGATCCACCGGATCCACGGTTTTCCTCTTTTCCGAGTTCCAGATGGTTAGCATCAAATATCTTTCTCGTTGCTCGGTCCTCTTTCATTTTTATTAAGTGTCCTGTCCATTTTAGTCTTTGAATTGAAATGAATTTTATAATGTCAGGTTCTTTGAAAAGCATGTAAAGTTCCGAATTTGTTCTTTTTCTCCACAAATCTCCACACTTTACACCTCCCAGGATGCTTCGGAGTATTTTCCTTTCAGATACAGCCAAAATTTTTTTGTCGTATTCAGTCATCGACCATGTTTTACCAGCATATGTTACTACGGGTCTTATCAGGGTTTTGTATGGTAACAATTTCATTTTCCTACTAATAAAACTAGACTAAATATCTACGTATACCATAAAAACATCTATTGCCAGCAGCAACTCTGTTGCGTATTTCCGGCGTTGCGTTATTATTATTGGTGTTCAATTCAGAACCCAAATAGGTAAAACTGTTAACTGCTTGGAATTTATAGTCTTCAATTTAACTAAGTTGCTTGGAATTTATATCTGCAATTCCACACTCACTTTTATTCTTCAATTTCACTTCCTATTAAAAGCTAGCAGTTGTCATGTACTTGGTTTTAGCTTGGTTGATGAACAAATGCATTTTCTTTGCCTCATGCTCCAAGGACAAGAAGGTTTGTTTAAGTGCTCCTGCAGTTCTGGTGACTAGCAATGTCATCAGCAAATGCAAAAATTTTCATAGATTTGTGAAAAATTTCTCCTCTGGTGTTGATTGCTGAGTCTTTGATGGTTTTCTGAAAAGCAAGATTGAATAGAAGACACGCCAAAAGCATATCCTTGTCTGAAACCATTTGTAAAAGCAATAGGTTCAGATAAGTAATTTTGTACCTTAAATCTCTCTCTCTCAGTTTGGTTTCGCTTAGAGTAATTGCAACCCACTTAATGAGTTTTTCAGGTATGTTAAATTCTTTCAATGACTGCAGCAGTAGCTTTCTGTTCACTGAGTCATAAGCTGTTCTAAAGTCAATGAACAAGTTGTGAATGTTAATGCCAAATTTTAAGTACTGGACATTGCAACCTAGAACTATTTTATGTTCTTCCTTCAAAATTTAGGAACATAACGAATCTTCAGCTTGGTTGAGTATAGTTTGCTACCTTATAGCGAAAATGATTGTCTTGATAACCAAACTTCCACTGCCTTTTTCAGAATGTTATTTTGTGTGTCATTGAAAAAAAAATCGATTTACAAGTACTTTGCAGAAAGAATCAGTTTCATTGTTAATGGTTAGAGGAATAAATTGCTTAAATGGTAGAACTTTTGTAACAAAAATAGAATTATAGAAGAATGTTCTTTTTGGAGTATTATTGGAACGTTCTATATTGGAATATAGTTTAGTTACTTAAGGCAAGAGCGATCTTTGGCCCAGTTATTGTGGAAAAGCTTTTTGCAAAAATTATGGAATTTGAATGGGATATGAAAAGAAAAAAGAGATTGGAAAAATTCCAGGAAGTCTTACTGTGTTAAGGAGTTTTTCCAATTTACTGTTGTACAAAAACGGAAATATTTTTAGTATGTGAAAAATTGATACAAAAAGAATTCATTTTTAATTTAATATTTAACATTTTTAATTGATTATCAGAGAACAAATCACTAATAACTGAGTGTATTCATATGTGTGTGATAATGGCTTATGTCCATAATGTATAGAATATTTTTATCTGATTGTTATTCATATTCAGAATAAATATTTGGGGATTACCTGTTTGGCTTTTATATACATCACCATTTGATGATTTTTTGACCTTCTGAAGTGGAACAAATATGATAGAAATGGAAGAAAAATGTAAAATAGAATAACGCATAATTAATTTCAGAAAAAAAAAAAAATACCACTTGTGTAAATGACAGTAGCTTTTTGCAGTAATGAAAATTCAAATACTTACTGGGAGAACTTTTTATTTTATCAATACTGTGCTATTTAGTACAAAAGCGTCTACTGGATATTTATTACATCTAATTTTATGATCCACTTTTTATTTCAAGATGGTTGCGAGGAAATGTATGTTGATCATCTAAAAGACATCCAAAATTATCGAATAAACACTCAACGAGGACTTGTAGTGGATAACATCTTCTTCATTAGCATTCATAGGTTTATTTGTTATTCATTCACGTTCACTTAAGATAATGTGAAGTAAAAAAGTATACAATGCAAATGAACTTTCAGTTGTTGCTCTGTAAAATTAATTAATGATTGACTAAAAGATTATTTACAAAATTATATATCACTATTTTTTATGGTTAAAATTACATTTCTCATCTGAATTAAAGCTATTAGTTGAATGAGCATCTATTAATTGTATTTATTATTGAAAATTTAACAGTTTATTATTTATCCATTTAACGTACGTCATCAAACTAAGACTTATTGTCTTATTATCATTTTTTCTTGACTCAAGCATTGTGACGTAGTTATACAATTCATCATGGCCATGCGCGTAGTATGTGTGTCTTTTCGGCTATTAATGTTAACGGAGCACTAAAATCCAGTATGTTAAGATTTTCATTCCATATGATCATCCTGATGCATACAATAATGGGATCCTGACTGATGTGAGCTGTAATACTGAATACGATAAACCACATTGGCAGAAGGTTTCAATTCTATCTCTCTCAAAGTAAAAAGCATGCTGGTGAGCAATTTTGTCTTGATAAACGTCTCTCAACTTCTTAAGACACACAAATATACGAATGAATTTTGTGTATGAGTACCATTTCTTCATTTAAATACAGGGTATGAGCTTTATACTGTTGACAAAATTGTACTGCTTTTGATTGGTTTAATTCATGTCCACCACTTTTAATAATAATTTCTTTTGCTTAAGAGATCTTAATGTTAGTAAAACAAATTGGTGGTTTTTATTTCCTTGTTTTAAATAATATGCTAAGCAAACCACGACAAATAATTGCGTTATTTGAGGTTGACTTAAAGTAAATTCAAATAGCCAGAAAGCTGAATATCCACAGACAAATGTTATTGCATACTATAAAGCGATTATTGGAGCTTGGCCATGATGATGATAGACCTCGAAAACCAAGAAAAGAACTGTGAATACAAATGAAATTCACAAGATTATCAAGAAACGAGCTATAGGGAATCAGTTAAACAAATTGCAAAAGAAGAACTTGGACTTAAGCCATAATATACTTTGAAAAGCACAGAAACTAACTGAGCAAAATAAGCGTACATATTTGCAAAGATGTCGAGCTGTACTTCGAAAGTTCGTAAAAGGCGCATGGAAGCATTTCATCTTCACAGACGAAAAGCTTTTCACAATTGAACAATCCTATAATCGACAAATTGACCGTTACTAGTCATCTGATCGTTCTGGAGCTTCTACAAGTGTAGAACGTCGGCAAAAACCACAGTTATGGTTTGAGGAAGCATTTGTGAATTTGGAAAAACTCCTTGGTTTTCCTAGATCTAGGCGTCAAAATGAACAAGATCATGTTCTGCAATGAGATATTACCGTCGGTTTTACTTCATTGGGCCCAAAATTTAAAAACAGTATCTAGATACTTCAACAATATTCTGCCCCTTCTGATAGAGCAAAAGCAACGCAAGACTGGTGTCAAGCAAATCTTTAAGATTTCATACCTATGGGAATGTGCCCCCCACTATTCACCTGGCTTTAACCCAATGGGCTATAGTGTTTGGTCTATTCTGCAATCAGGAGTATGCTCTAAGCCACATTGAAGTTTGGAATGCCTAAAGGCTACTCTTAAGAAGAAATTGGCTAAATTAACGCCTGATGAACTGCTGCCCATTGCAGAAAATTTTACATGATGTTTAAGACTCTGTATCAGTGTTTAAGGGGGCCATTTTGAAAACAAATATGTTGTATGTAAGTAACAAATGACTTAAGTAAAGTTAGTTTTTTGAAAATAAAAATTCCATGTTTTTAGTTTAATACAATATTTTTTTATCAACAGGATAAAGTTGTCACCCTGTATATTCTATGTATTGTAACCACAGCTTAAGTTTCATGAATGTACTGAAAAGATAATCATTTGTAGCATCTTTTTGCCATATAAATTTGACATTTATGGACTGTGGCCTTCTTGATGAAGCAAATTTTAATGCCAAGAAGTGTAATTAGTATATATATATATATAAGTTTATTTTTTACAATACATTACTTCATTTGCTTAACAGATTTATCTGAATGAATTTAATTCAAAAGAAAGAGTGAAAGAGTTTCTTTTTTTAAAAAATATTTATTTTAAAATGTTTTGATTTTTACATTTGAAATATTATGTTTTTTTTTTTTTTCCCAAATGCCCAAATAAAAATATTACGAAGACAATTTAATCTAAATGTCACTTTAGATCACTTATTATATTTCACTCTTCCTTCATTCTGACATTCTGTGAGAAATGAAAAAAGTGAAGAATATAATTTTTTTTCTAGCTACATATGAAAATTATTTGGATAATGGCTTTAATTTTAAACTTCAAAAAGAAAGATTTTGCTCATTTTTTAATTATATTTTGTATTTAATATTAAATGTTTTAAACATGGAAAAATTTCAGAAAAATATTTCGCGCATTTTAGGTAAAAAACTTTGTTTTAACTCCTTTTTAAGATAGTGTTTTGAATTAAAAGTTCTACTGGTCTTTGGTGAAAATAAATAAAAATAGATAAGGAGAAGATAATGATAAATAATGATGAATTCAAACTATAAACATTTCTTGCACACTAAATTTCCTTATTTTATTGCAAGAATAAACAAAAAAATCTTTATATAAAGAACAATTTTTATTTCTAAAATATACTGTGTAAAATATAGGACAATATTCATCATAAATATTTTCTCAGCTTGTTTTTCGGTTTTTACTGATAGTTTGAAATGTATCATTGCACATATTTTAATATAATATGTAATCTACAAAATGTAGAAATATTATTTTTCTTTTTTGTTAACAAATATCTTGATGCTTATATATAAAGAGAGTAAATTTTCTTATTACTATTAAGCTCACTTTATCATTCTAGTATTTATTTGATTTATGCATGCCTACATTTTTATCAATGAAAACTGATTTAGACTATGCAAGTAACAAGAAAAAGAATCTTAAACACAATTACTTCGTTAAATTAGTCTCATTAATTGTGCTTCATTTATAAAGAATTGGCAAAAGTTATTCTGCGCACTTTTTTTCCCCATCATAATATTTTGATGCTAAAAATAACATGTGTTTCATGACTGATTAATTTCTTTTACGAAGGAAAACTATGATTATATTATTACTAGGGTTTATTTTCTACTTCATCTATACTTAAATCTTAGATGTTGATATTATCTAAGGCTGTAATACGTTTAGAAAATGTGGTAATAAAACGTCAAAGTGTTCTTGAAACTGAAATTTTAAGCGGTGTAAGCTGTAAAAGTAGTTTAGCTTCATGAGCGATTTAAAGGCAAATTTTATATAATATTAAAATGTTAACTATATTATATATAAATATATTATTTATTAATATATTTATATAAAATTTTATAAATCTTATAAAAGCTATCTTTTTACATTATTTGATAAGTATTTTTTTTTAACTCTTAGTAAATAATATAAAAAGATAGCGATAAATTTTTCAATAGTTAACTGTTTAAACGGAGATTTTATGTATGAGAATGTTTTCAGTATTTGAAGAGGTAAATTAATGAAATATACAAAAAATTTTATTTTATTCAAAGAATTTTTTACTCACTCGTGTTTCATTAATGATTAATTTTTTATGAAGGAAAACTCTGAAGACAATAGTATTAAAAGAGTTTATAATTTACTTCATCTTCTTAAATTTTAGATGTTGATATTATTTGAAGCTGCAATACATTTGGAAGATGCCGAAATAAAATGTCAAAGTGTTCTTGAAAATGACATTATATGCTGAGTACGTAGTAAAAATACTACAACTTCATGCGCAATTTAAAGGCAAATTTAGAAAAATTATAGAATATCAATAAACATTTTATTTATAAATATATGTATAAAATTTTATAAATCTTATAAGTTATCTTTTTACATTATTTGAAAAATTTTTTTTTGATAATTACCAAATTATGTAAAAACTTTTGTTATATATTAACTTTTCATGTTATCAATTTGAATGGACAATTTATGTATGGGATTTTTTTCGGTAATAAAAAGTTAACTTTAAAAAAGTGAAAAAAAAATTCTGAGAAAATTTTATTCACAAACTATATATATTTTAAATTTTTGTAAAAAGTTAGCACTATATTTTATGATTAAGTTTAAAGTAATGTGAAAAGGCATATTTCATAATCACTTTCTATATTGAAAAGTAAATTTAAAAAATCAATGAAAAGAATATAAATTTAGTATATATTTAAAAAAATTAAATTACTTAAGCATGTATTTCTTTACCTTATTTCAAAGATTGAAATATTTAATATGTGTAAGTTAAAAGCGGTGACGTTAATAAATAATGTATACGTTGATTTAAAAAAAAGGCCTGTATTATGTATTTATCAATATATTTTAAGCCTTTTCAATATTTTATTCAAACCATGTAATTATTAAATAAGTGTGTGTGCTATATATTAAATGAATAATTTCTTGTTCTGTATTCACATATAATGATTAAATATGAATTCTGCACATACGTATAAAGTTATTAATTTTTTTTAAAAAATAGAATTAAAACCACAAAATTTTTGATTTTAGGAATTTTAAATTAACATAAAATAGTGTTTCATTGATAAAATTTCATATATTTTTGTAAATTGAACAAATAACGTATGTTTTATAAGTTGTATTAATCCATATCCAATAAGTTGTTTTACAAATTAAACACACACACAAATATAAATAGTTCTCCTCTTCCTAATCCTAAATTAGTGCATACTAAAACTCCAAAATAAGAAAAATTATTGTAACTATAAATTTCGGTTTCGCTAGATTAGCAGCAATTATGAATCTAACAAAAGTAGAAATTATAATTTATCTGATTTTGCTAGATTTCTGATTGCATATTATGTTTGCATTATAAAGGAGATTACGAAGCTTATAGGGGTAAAGAATTAAAACATTTCGTGATAATGGTCTCATCACTAGAATAGTGCTCTAGCACTTCACATATGTAATGTATTAACGAATATACATGTAATATGTTTATAGATATGTTATTACATATTTATGATAATAGCATATCAAAGAGAGATTTATTGAAAGCTTATTTCAATAACTATATAAAAAATGTAATATATATATTACTTAATATATATTACATTTATATAAATTGCATATAAAAGAGATTATATTTTACATGCATTCCGCTACTTTTTTCTATATCTGTTTTTTATTCTGAAATAATTAGATAATATTCTTTACCGGAATATATCTAATATTCAATGTATTTAAACTGCTATGAACTATACAAATTAATGGATTAATCCTAGATTTTATAATATTATTCTATCTTACATAATACACTTCAAACAGTAAATAATATAAATTTATTTTAAATTACCAGAAGTATTAATTTTGAAATAAATGAGGTGATCATTATTAAAATATTACTATGACAAATTATCCACATAAAGTAGTCATAAACTCGTTACTTACAGAAATATGCACATTTTAATATTTCCTATTTTTAATTAAAATTTTAAAAACATTTCATGATATATTTCGATTGACTACTTATACAAATTATGGTTTAGTCATTTGAAAATAATGCAGGATTATGTTCTTCGCACACATTTACTAAACTTAAAAGTGAAATTAATGAAGGAAATTATATATAGAAGAAAGGAAAAAAAAATGATGAGGTAAAATTTATTTCTTGAGGCAGACAAAAAAAAACAAAGGGCTTTTAATGTGTCTAACTCGTCAAAATATTTTATGGTTTCTTTAAATAAAACTAAAGTCTTTTTGAAAAGCTTATTCAAAATATTTCAAAACTAATTTCAGAATAATGTACATCTACATCCTTGTACTAAAAACTGTTCCGATTTTTTTTCCAAACACTTTCAGAATTAACATTAGATTTGTTTTCATTTTATTGCTGTTCATCTTATATATTTCCTTTGTGTTCAAATATACAAGAATTTATAGATTATTATTAGTAACAGGTGTTATGTTTTTCAATTTTTAATTTAATTTATATTTTTAAAGGGAATTTATTTTTTTTATAATTTTACTGCATTTAAAACTTGTTAATTAGAATTGTGTTCAATAGATGTAAGTAAAGTCTTGTACTGATTTATTTTCATTAATTGTTTTAAATGCTGGTTTTAAATGCTGGTTTTATATAGATATTACTCGAATAATATTGGAACAGACAGACAGATAGACGGACGGACGGCGAGAGAGAGCTTAATTTCTTTTGCATTTTAATTATCTTTCTATGTATATTAAAATTTTTTTTATTATAATAATTCTTAAAAAAAACAATAAGTACAGTATAGTATTTGAGTCTTTGTACATAAAAGTATTTTCGAAAATATTTTCAGGTAAATATATAAGTATATGCAAACAAAAAGTATTTATTGTATTATGGGATTTGAAAATACATATCTAAATACATTTATTTTTTAAATGTAAAATTAATTTTTAACTACTTACTTCAAAGATTAAAATCAAATATTAGGAACAAGTTTCTCTTAAATTGTATTTATAATTACCAGATAAGGGAAATGTATGAATATTTTCCAAAAATGATACTACCTGACTTTGTCATATATTACGCTTTATAGTATAAATTCACGCATTAAAGGCTGTGTTTCTTTAATAAGAAAACGTGTCATTTTTCTTAATCAGGAGTTAGCAGATTCCACTTCCGATCTAACTGAAGGTGAGTCATTTTGAATGTTAAAAGTTTACTTATAAGTTCAGTACCTATTCACTGATGTAGCATGGGGGTAAGGGGAAGGTCAAATCTCAGGTGCCAACCTTTTTGATTATCTAAGGCAGTTGGCTATGCTTGCCGGGGTTTGGTCAGCAGAAATAAGCAGTCAAGAATGAATTGCAATATTTCATATCAATAAGTTGTAAATTTATGGATTATAATTGAATCTTTTATCATTAATCACTTTACCAATAGTATAATCATTAAAAATTGTGCATTTAAAATAGAAATAAAGTTTTATGAGTAAAAAAAAAAATGTTTTTAAATTTACAAGTTTCAGTTATGTCTCATCTATTTAAGTAAATACTTAATTTCTGTATTCCAAGCAATAGATATATAAGCTGTTTTATTTCATATTGTTAAAGAGAGTACAAGGCTGCAATTCAGTATGTCATTGTTCATATCACTTATGATGCAGGATAATGCACAGATCCGTGATAGGTATAGTGTTTAATTATGTATTTATTTGTGGGATAATGATTAATTTTTTACTCGTCCATTCGTTAAAACAGTTTTAACCTAACTCATACAGTTACACACATTAAATTCTTAACTTAAAATAAGTAGAAATCAGAGTTTAGTTGAAAGGCTAGGTTTTAAGATAGGTTTACAATGTATCTTGAATTATAACCATTAACTTAATTTGTAGCCTAGGGTGATTAGAGTAAAGAATATTTATTGTTATGGAAAGTGCAAAAGCTGTGAAACATCTGAAAGAAAAAAAAAGTTCATTTGATGCTGCATACGGAAAATGGAACAATGCATCTAAAAGTCAGCAGGCACCTTGAAGAAAGGTATCAATGCGGGATATGTCCACCGTGGAGTGTGATGCAACATTCCACTTGTCTTATCATTCTTTGTACAAAATTATCCAGCAGCTGTTGAGGCAATTTATCCCATTCCTCTGTGAGTGCACGGATGAGGATGTTCTTGTTTGTCGGAGGATAGTTTAGACCAGCAACTTGCCTCTCCAAAGCATCTCACATATTTTCAATGGGGTTTAGATCTGGAGAACGTGATGGCCATACGAGGCGTTGAATACCCTCGCTGTCTAGACAATCCTGAACAGCAAGTGTTCGATGACATGTTGCATTGTCGTCCATAAAAACAAATTTATCACCGACAGCACCACGGAAAAGACGAACATGAGGAAGTAGAACTTTATTAATGAATCGTTGGCCCGTCATAGTCCCATTCGCAATCACATGTAGGGGTGTGTGGCCATTGATCATGATGCCGGCCCACACAATGATACTGCATGTCGGATATCGGTCCCTTTCATGGATATTTTCTGGACGATAAGCAGTACCACTCTCGCGCCAGGTCAGTTGGCGTCTACAATCCGATGACAGACTGAACCTACTCTCATCTGAGAATAGTACGCATGCTCAGTCCTGTTCAATCCAATTGCGATGGCACGACACCATTGCAAACGGGCAGTACGGGGCTGTCTGGTCAATGGGACACACACACAACAGGTCTGCGGGTGTATAGTCCTCCTCCCCTCAAACGTCTGGCAACAGTTTTTCGGGAGATCTGCTTTCCTGAGGCAGCAAGAAACTTATTTGCCACCTGCTGAGCTGTGGTACGCCTGTTCCTTTTTGCTGATTGGACGATATATCTGTCTTCTGCAGGCATCGTACTTCTAACACGACCTCCCCCGTGCTGCCTACTACATATTCCAGTAGTTTTAAATGACTTCCACAGCTGTGAAACAACGCTGTGAGCGATGTCGAACTCCCTGGCAACATCTGTTATTTTTCGCCCTTCTTTGATCTTTCCAATAATTCGGCCACGCATAAAATCATCTAAGTGATATCAGGAAGACATGCCAAAAATTTCAAGTTTTTCTATTAAATATTTCCTATAAAACTTTGACTTGAAACAACAACTCTACACACGCGTCAAAACATTTAAAACTCTTATGAACGCTATCACGTAATGAACAGACGTGGAAAAAAAATTTGCATACGCATACTTCTTCTTACTATATCGCGCACTTATTCTAATTTTCCACATTTTGCTTCCTTTCATTTTGTGGTTTCTATGGATGATAATGTTATTCGTCCTTAGTAATTGTTCAGCAGTGAGTGAGTGTGTATATATATATATATATATATATATATATATATATATATATATATATATATATATATATATATATATATGAATTCCTTTCTTTTTTTCTTCTTACTTTATAAGAAAGGTTTATTAAATGGCTTCTTCTTTTTGATGAAGAAAGTTTGCATAGTTATCACAAGCATTTTGTATTTTAGTTAATAAAAAGAGAATTTAAGGAATTTTTTTATCGCTTAGTTATTTAAATATTTACTTTTTCGCTTAAATTATTCAGTCTTTTCAATAGATAATTTTTTTTTTGAAAACATTATAGATAAGATATTGATTTTGGTCTGCGTGACAAGAATAAAAATAAAGATATGTTACAAGTTTCAATTAAATAAAAGTAAAGTTTATTTTAAGAAATAATTTTTAAAAAGCTTTGTTACCACAGAGTTTCTGCAACTTCAGACAAAGATTACATCTAATACCCAAATCAGACAATACAATTATATATATATTTCTCAAAGACCACATTTTTATTGTTTCAAAGACGTCATGTATTATATATATATATTTTCAAAGACGACCACATAAAGATGGATAAAGAAATATTTTGCCCTTCCTCAATGGATTTCGCTTCCTGGGAACATCCTTAAATATATGCCTAATTCAAAATGACTGAGTTTTTACAGGAATTATCCCTGAAACAGTTCTTCCATATCAAACAAAATGGATATTTTAAAATTTTCTTCTTCTTCTTCTTTTTTTTAATGAGTATGTTTTAAAATAAATTACATCTGTTTTACTTAGGTTTCTACGTTTCATTTCATGTTAATATTATACTGGAAAACATTGATAAAACTTTGGGGAATATTTTAAATCCATTATTTGTATAAATTGAGCTGCAATAAAAAAGCGATTTATTATTCTCTCTAAGTTTTTTGGTTGCCATTTCCTAACTTCTTAGAAATTCGTTTGTTTTATACAAAGCTTGATGCTGTTTAAATTCCAGAATAAATATTTATTTTAAATAACACTAACATGCAAGCTACAGAACATTTCTAAAAATGTCAAAATGTATTTTAAGAAAGAGTCCATTTAATACAAACCTTCTGTGGTTCATCACATTATATTCAAAGAATAATAAATATAATTTGAATACTTTTTCCTTTGTGGGCTAAGTTAAGTGCTTCTATTTAAGAAAAAGTATTCAAATTGTAATTTAGATGCCTGATTCTGAGTGACGAATATTGGATCAAAACGTTTGAAAAATATTTAATCTTCATTAAAAGTTATTTCTTCTAGGAATATGATAACATTAATATGAAAATATTTAGTATCATTTGAATATAATTTTTGTGATGAGCTGCTTTTAATCTTGCATATAAATGAGTTATGCAACTCATTTTTACGTATACAGACTCATAAATGTTTTTTTTTAATGCTAATGCTATTATTTTAGTTTTTCTTTTAGTAGTGAATTCCATATAATGAAGATTATTTTCATGCATTTGTACTTTATCTAAAAAAATTCTATAGCAAACAAGTTCTGATTATTAATGTTTTTTGAATTATTCATGGGCAAAATTTAAATTTCCGAAATATAATTATGTTCTAAAAGTTGGTTATAGACGAGAACTGTTTTTGTGTGTATTCTAATTATCATTCAAATGGAGTTTGCTATTCATGGAAAATTTTTTTCAAATAATTTCAATTGATAAATAATAAAATAAAAGTAAAAATAAAATAATAAAAATTAACTAATTGATTAAATTTCAAGTCTTAAACACTACTATCTTTAAGTTATTGTTGAACTTTGCTATTAAAATAATGCAGTAAATTTTAATGCATAATAAAAATATAAACAGTATTTTAAAAGAATTGTTATCAAATTGTATTAAAACTGAACCAAAAATGGAAGATATTTTGTTACATTTAGTTTAATAACAGAAATAATTTATTATATATTTTGATATATTAATTTTAAAGAGATATTTTTCGAAGATTAAAACAAAAAAACTTCTCTACTTCTTTGCAGTAACATTTTTTTATACATTTTGGATAGTGAATGAAATTTATTTAAGTTTCTTTGATGTATCCATTTCTAAACATGCAACAATATTTACGACATGAGGAATTATAAATTCATAACACTATTTTCATGCAAAAGTAAAATAAGAAATATTTTAAAATTATAAATATTTTATTTGAACATAAATATATGAAACTTTCTAAAAATAGTGCATATACGTGCGCTTAAGTGGGATATACTTGGTACAAAAGAATCCTAAATTGCAAAAGCTTTATATGTAATATATAATTTCAAATATAGAAACTATAATACATTCAGGAATTTCATATTGTATAAATATGTTATTTGCAGAGTTATACTGAATGAATTTCTTGCATTCTTAACAAAACGTTCAAAGTTTAATACTGCTCAAAAATATTTTTATTGCATATTCTGTAATTAATTTATGAGGAATGTTGTCAATTTGAATTTATCTATAATACTTATATTAAATTCAAATATTTTATAAGCATATTGATAAAGGTATACAAAATTTGCTTGTAAATTGATTTTAGTTGATAATTAATAAAAATTGTTTACTATATTCCTTTATGCCAAATTAATTTTTATGTGAAAAAATATTATTCATATCGCTTAAAATCATGTAGTATTATAACGTATATTAATTGAATCTTCTTCAAATCAAAAATTAATTGTTTCAGAGTTTAATTATTATTAAATCTATATGATGAATAGAATTTCCAGTTATTCACTTAATAGGAGAGAAACTAAACCAAAAAGAAGACAAAGAGTTACAAAGAGAATAATCAGAAAAAAATTACGTTTACTGTGGAACAATTTGTATATCTTCTTTAATATAGTTTATAGTTTTTAAAATATACTTCAAAATTTTACATAATTTTAATTAATAAAAAATAAAAATTTAATGAATTCAGTAAAAAATAATCATACTGATAACACAAAATAAAAGAAAAAAATTACAAAAAAATTATAATAACAAGTTAAAATAAATATTTCAATAAAAATTTATTTTACTCGTTATCGTGAGTATTATAAAGTGGTGTTCTAGTTATAAAAATGATGCTTATCAGGAAAAAAATATTGAAATATTTCTAGAAAAATGAATTTTACGAAAGAAGTTAATTTTTAAATGGCCAGATTTTAAAAGGTAAAAACAAAATGATATGAGATAAAAATTATTTTTTTAATAAGTTTATTATGATTAATAATTAAAAGTATGTTTCTAATGCTTTTGAAATATCTACATGATATGGCGCATTGCAGGTATCATGCAAAGTAATTTGAAAAAAATAAAGATAATAAGCAAAGTAATTCGAGTTAATATGCGTATCTAGTTTTTATTATTTATATTTAAATTTAATAGCATTTTTCATATTTAATTTGTAATAAAACTATTTCTTTTTTATTTCCAAATTCTTTCACTGCTTTTTTATTTATATAATTATCAGAAAAACCAAAATGAGACTCAAAAGATTATCACTTGAATTAAGTAAATGAAAGTTTTTATTTTCCAGTTATGCAGGAAAATAGGGAAAAAAATAAGTATTTTTAAATATTCTAAAGCCACCTTTTGTAAATGTGAAAAAAATAATGATGATAAAAATAAAATTTCTAAGTAAAAAAAAATTTTTTTTGATTTGAATGAAAAAATCCTTGTTCAATCATAAAACAAGATGAGAACCGAGAAAAAACATTTTCCGTGCAGTTGTTTTGTATAAAGTTTAAACTTATAATAAAATATACGTTTCGAATTTCTAAATTAAAATCAAAATTGTGGAGTCGTGATAGAAGTAAACAAAAAAGTTTAATCTCTGTAACCAACATGAAAAATATTACATTTTTAGCGAAAAATTATTCTAGTGTCTTACAATCAATATTCTACTTTGCAGAAAGACAGAAATTTGCTTAATCCATACATTGATCAATTAAATTTTTTTGCATGAATTCTATGAATAAAAAAATAAAGATTTCTGTAATATTTTACAATATTTTTTAACTCTCATAAGAGTTAAAAGCATAAGAAACTTTAAGAACTGCAAATATTTTGGCAACAGACACAATCATAACTTTATTTTATAAATGATTGTACATGTAAGAGATAAAAATGCTTGTACATCTCTTTCATCTTGTATGCATGGAAGAAATGTTCTCTATCTTACTTACTTTGCTTATAAATTTTTTACTCTATTTTTAGAATCATCGCTTAATATCTTTCAGGAACATTTGGCATAATTTTTATAGAAAACATCAAGATTTAAAATTTAAAACTTTCTAAATTTATAGTTATAAAGTGTAGAACTTTATTTTTTAAAGTATATAAATTAGAGGTATAATGTGAAATGCATCTATAGTGAAAAAACATTAGGTATAAAAAATAAAACATTTCAAGTTAAAAAAAAAAAGATTATAAAATATCACTTAAAGTAAACTATTTTAAAGCAAAAAGTTACAGATTTCTAAAAATAAAACCGGAACTAAAGTTAATTAACTACTTTTTCAGCTTATTAACACACACTTTTTGTAGATTATAGAGGATAACATTTCCTGCTGCTTCATATATGCTAAATACACATGTTAAAACTCAAAAGCTTTTCAAAAATGAACTTCTAATTAACAGATTTTGAATACAAAAAATAATCCTTGTAATTTACATCATTTTTTTGCATTTAAGATTTCTACGGGTGATTTAGAAACTTAGTCTTTTATATACTATTCATTAAACAGTTACTGTAAGTTTAAGTAATTTATTAACTAATTAGTATGTTTGAAAATTCATTCACCATCATGAGTAAAAGGAAATAAATAAAGAAGAAATTACAAAAATTCTTATAAAGTACCTAGAATTTCAACACAAAATCCGGAACTTTTGTGGACAGCTCTCGTTTAAATGAATTTACTTCATTAATTTCAATTCAATAAAAAACGCTTCTTTGCCGCTAAAGGCAAAAAATTAATTTTCTTAGAAATAATAATTTTTTAAAAATCACGATTACTGCCAGTATTTTTAGTTCCTTATTTTATGCAAAATACTGATTATATTATAACTTTTGAAATAGATAAGTTATAGATTAAATTATACTGAAACTATACGATATTAACGTATATTGAGATAATAGATAAGAGAATGGACTATCAATAAAATCAGTAAGTTAATTTTTTAAAAGAATATAAGAGTACAAAATATTTTTTTCAGACTAAAATTCTATATTTATTGAATTTTACTTCAAGTACAAGACAATATAATTTACTATGAAATTTTCAAAGCTCTTTAATAAGATTCATTATCTTTGTAATCAGTTACAATCAATTGAATTAAAAGGATTATTAATGATACTGAAAATTTCTTCAAGAAGAAGGATTTGCAACAAAGAGATTACTAGGATTCCAAAATTTAATTATTTATTTTCTTAAAATAATAAAATCCAATGAATAAATGCCTAAAGTAGTTATTGAGTTCATTTATTACAAAATATCAAAAAGAAAATATCTGAATTAATTGTATTCAGTTATTAAGGTCCCACAGAATTCATCATGCCATAAAATTATCAAATAAGGATTAAAAACAAAGCAAAGAAGCATAATGAAATATTTTCATAATTAAACGTTTTCATTATAATCCCATTGAGAAAACTTGTATATTACACATTTAAAATTAAAAATTATATTATTCATATTTTAACTTTTACACTATAAATTAACTTTTAAATTTTTTAACTTTTCATATTTTAACTTTTACATTATAATCTTGATCTGCGTCAAAGTGTCAATAAAAGTAATATGGATCCTACTATTTTGAGAGTCCTGGCTTACGAGGTGTTGAGTAGATACTATCCTGAGCCAGAGTGGCTCCGGATCTTTACCGATGGATCCCTCCTATCAAAAGGACGAAATGCTGGTGCCGAAGTTTTCTCCGAAGTCTTTTCCTTTTATGCCCCGGTGGGACGAGGCCCTGCCTTTGATGGAGAGATCGCGGCAATTCGCTTGGCTCTATCGCAGCTACATTGCCACATAGATAACTTTACAAAAGCTGTTGTCCTCTGTGATTCAAGAGCTGCTCTGATGGCCATTGTATCCTCTTGATGGCTCTGGTGGCCATTGTATCCCTTAACACAGGACATTTTGAACTGCCGCCAACATCTTGAGAACCTGGCATCCCTCCAGAAGACCATTGTCCTCCAGTGGACGCTGACCATTGCGGAGTCACAGGTAATGAAAATGCAGATTACCTTGCAAAGAAGGGCGCTTTAACTAAGCAGATTTCTACACACGCTACGCTCTTCTATTCTATTAAGCATCTTGTCAAAAGAACTCTTAAGTCCAGAACTCGTGAACAGCTTACTAACCGCATTGCTCTTAAATCTTGGAAGAATGCCCTGCTAAATCTGCGCAATAGCCCAAGACATAGAGCAGTGGCTGAATTTCGCCTTGCCACTGGGCACGATTGTCTGCGGAAACATTTAAATATATTTGGTATCGTTCCTTCTCAGATCTGCACTCTTTGCAACATTGGTGAGGTCATGGACGCAGCGCATCTTCCTCGCTGCCCTGCACTTCGTAAGACGTTTCTAGATGAGCGTTATTGGGAAGCTAGAGACATGTTAGATTAATAGACTCTGTTGCAATATCTTTCTGTGTTATTGTTCTATCCTTTTTATTTATTTTGCTGTAACTGTCTATAATCTGCCAATGGAATTAAAAAAAAACATTATAAATTAATTTATTATTCCATATTAAATTAATTTACAATTTAATATTTAAAATATTGATGAAATTTAAAAGTTTCACTGACCTTCAATACTCTACCTGAAAACTTTGTTCTTAATTTTATTTTTAACGTATATCATTTCTACTCAATTATTAGGATGGTGGATTTTAGGATTTAATAAGGCCTTTGAAAAGAAAGTGGCTGTAAAAGTGTAATAAGTTTTGTCAATAAATTTTAAAATCATTAGAAAATAAGTATCATTAAAATAGCATGAAAGAAGAAATTATCATCAAAGATATGAAGCCATCATTATTTCAATAAAATATTTTAATTTCAAAATTTTGTATCGTACAAATAAAAAAACTTAGACGTTTGACAGAGATATTAACTCAGCTTACTCGAGCTGTCATAATTTAATCTGGCTTTACAATCAAGAGTTCCTTAAGAAAGATCCTTCCTCTCTCTATCATCTCACTGTAAGTAGCCACATTTAAGCATGACATCATTAGATCCAAATATCAAACCACAAAAGGCCTCACATCAGCCATAGGATTTGTTCATGATTTTGGAACAAGAGGTTCATTTATGCCTAGATAATTTGAGTAGTCTATTGGAGACACAACTTCTTAAAGATTTCCTTATTTTACTAGTTATTAAGTTTGTTAAAATATCTGAAATTGTAAAATGTGTTGATTTCAATATTACTGATTTGCTTAAAAATTTTAGAAATATTTAAAGTTAGACCTTTTTTTAGATAGTAAAAGCACAGCAGAACTCCAATTACCCAAACTCCAAATACAGGAATTGCTTATTATCCGAATTGTTTCAGAATTTTTGAAAAATAAATTAGACTGAAAAAAAAAAAAAACCCCTCAAGAAAAAGAAGGGCAAGAAGAGAAGGGGTGAAGATGAGAAGGACGTGTCACTTAAAGAAACATTCTTTAAAAAACTTTTGGAGGTTCAGAAATTACTGCTGAAGATATAGGAGAATGGATTATGAGTGAGAGACCCTGTATTTCGAATTGCAAATGATAGTGAACTGATTTAAAGTGTCGATGAAGAAGATGATATTAATATCCAAGTTAAAACAGACGTAGGACCATCAGTTAGTGAAAAATTGGTCGGCTTTGAAACTGCTTTGAACTGACTATATAACTGGTTACAAAGAAAATGTATAAATAAATAGAAAGTCAGCCTGAGTGTGAGAATATGCAAATTCTCACTGCCAATCGATAGCGCGACATGCCCGAAATCGGATGAAGGCAGTAAAACAGCTTACTCTGATTGAGTTGTTCAGCAAATAATGATTTTGATTTACAGCACTGTAGATACATACTGTATTAATATACAGCACTTGTAAATACCTAACTTGTAAAAATATTGTCTTTTTTAACTAAATTCTTTTTTTTCAAAAATATATAGTTTTTCCCCTCCCATTTCCAGTTTACAATAAAGTGGAACATTTTTTGAATTCCAATTCAATTAACCTAATTTCCGTTTATACAAATGGGGTCTGATCTTAACAGATTCGCATAATTGTAGTTCTACTATATGTTTCTCATTATATCATAATTATTAATAATAAATTTTTAAAACTATTTTGGCAACTGTGTTTTCTAGAATACCTATAATCTTTCTTGCTAACTAGAAATTTTTTCTGTAAGGTAATTAGCATGCATTAGGTCAATTCTTACAGTCGCATGCATCTTGAGATTATGGTATGATGTATAAATTGAATAATTTAGTATTTATTAAATTGATAATAGCTAATGAAATTTGATATGCAATGTGTTGGTATATTGGTTACTTACTTAAAGGAGAAAAATATGCATGCCAGATCTACTGACATTAATATTGAAAGAAAGAGGATACACAATTCTTCTTCATGCAGCTGAAACAATGAACAGAAGAAGGAAACTTATATCCTTTCATATATCATAAAAAGAATAATTTATTTTTTATTGCTTCGAACTTCTTTTGCAGAATGAATATCGTTAATAAATACTAAAGTCGATAATCATTTTTCTAAAAACAATTAATAGTAGTCGATGGCGTCAGATTTAAATTTTAAGGACATAAGGACGAAAGTAAAGGAGATTAATACCTTAATCATGTTCATGGTTAAATCAGGAAAAATGCTTAAACTCGATTAAAGATTGCTTTAAATTTTATGTGGTAAATGAATTTTGAAGCCTTTTCTAAAATAATAATATGAGCAAAGGATAATCAGTTTCTGTTGGTTATCTATGCACAGGTCCCAGGTTCAATCCTCGGGCTGGGCAAAGTCGACTCATCCTTTCATCCCTTCAGTTAGTCAATAAACTGAGTACCAAGCAAGCATCATTTAAATAATTAAAGTAATAAATGTCTTGAATGTTCTTTTATGGGAGTTCACTGTAACAGTAAAAATTTAAAATTTAATGTAAAATAATAATAATAAAAAGCAAATAGTTAGCAGAAAATAAAAAATAATTTATTTTAAAGTTAATAAAATTTTCCAATGCCTGTTACTTACATTAGATTTTAAAGATGGCAATCACAACCATGCATTTATGCTATAAATATACCACCTGTTTAAAATTTTAAGAAATTACTAAAAATCAGAATATCTTAAAAATTTAATGATAAATTTTTTAATAAAATATTATAAATTTAAATACAACTTTTAAATTTATAAAAAATTCTAAATCTAAATAAATTTTTTATTTTTAAAAATAAAATTTTACAACTGTAAACTCAAAAGGAAAAGGGAATAAATGTGCAAATATGTGAACAATTTAAAACAAGTTTCTCTTATTATCTGTAATATTTGATAATATTAAATTTTAATAAGGACATACATTTTTTTTGACCAAATATTAATAACGTTCTTTATATATAGTAAGACAGAAAAAAATATATATACCCTTCTCTCTTATCATTTGATGTCATTATATTATTATATTCTTATGAAATGAAGTGAGAGAAGTATTTGAAATTTTTCAAGAGATATTTTTGAAAACCGTGCTAAAAAAATAATTAGAACGAGAGAGAAACTGTTGGAACATTTTTTTAAAAATACAACATACCTGAAGAACGGTATTGAAATCATTGAGATTAGGGATACTGATCCAATTATATTCCTTTCCAATGCTAATATTTTAATCCTTGTCAAATTAATATTTATTATTTCCAAAAATATAAAAATAAATAAAAACTACCACAGCTTGTAAATTAAAAATACATAAACAAATGACAATTTTATTACTTCTTTAATCTTACAATTAAATATTGCTTAAGTCTTTTATAACTTAAGAATAGATAAGCTTTTATTCAAATCAACAACAAAGAGGGTTATTTTAATTAACTTTTATTGCAGATTTGTAAAAATAGCGATCTTAATGTCTTAGTAACCAGAATTTGGAAGTTAATCCCTAAAACTTTTAGAGTATTAATTTCACTGCTGAAAGAACATTTTATTTCTTATTTTGAGTTATTTTTAATTCTTACTTATTAAGCTAGTTTATCGCAGAAATTGAATAAGGCATCTGTTAATTTTACATAAGTATCATTCAAAAGTAACTAATAATAACTTAATTAAGAATATAAACGAGTTTAATTTCAAATAATAATGAAAATTCGACATGCTTCAATTATTATTGATTTCTTACTGCTTGATATTGGTTAACAATTATGTGTTTTTCAATGTTTGAAAATCGTCTAAAAACTATCGTGATCACTCATTTGTTTCATTAATGCTAATTCAAGACAACAAAAGTAGGAAAAAGTTGTTTATTGTGTTAAAATTCGATCATCACACTTAGCAGTATATTGAGACATTTTGAAACAAATTTTAAAATTTCAGTATAATTTTAAATAAATTTTCTAAAACCCAATCGTTGACACTGCTTATAATTGAACATATCATTTAAATCCTGAAATGGCATATATGTAATGAGATTGCTTAAATGGTTAGCACAGACAACCATTTTGTAATTTTTTGAATTGTACTTAAGTTACGAGTTTACAAGTTCTGAGTTGTCAGCTTTTCTTCATACAGAGAACTGACAATCCTTTAACTCTTTCTTAATTTACAATTGACAAAATTTATGAATATAGCCTTTTCTTAATGAGAATAGATACAAATGGATATGGTTCCAGTTAGAAGGGCTGTTTGGTTTCGGACTGAATAAAAGAAATCATATAAAGGTGCATAAAACAAGATTCATTAGATCAAATCTTACCATTTAAAGAGTAAATAAATAAGTGGCACATTGTAATTAATTAAATTATAGTGAAATCCTCTGGATTTTCAAATGATTTCAAAACCGACGTTACATGATTATTAATAGAATTGTCTTTCTTTTTGTATACTTCTAAGTATCTGGTTTTGTATCTGCTTTAGGTTCTGTTTGAAATTAACTAATGGTTAATATTCAATATGTTTAGGATTTCCAAAGCAATGGACAGGATAGATTTATAATTTTTAATTTAAATTTAATGGTTTTGCTTTTCCCATGATATTTTTTAAATTTCTCAATAATTTGATCAAGACCATTAGACAAGATTTTTGGATGGTTGATATCAGTTCATCTTCTGTATAAAAATGTTGATCGTGACAATTTTACTTGAGCGTTTTAACTTTCGAATTTTTTCTGACTTTTTCATACTTCTCTGTGTATGAGAGTATATGAAGATTAGAAAAACTTAATAACTAGCCAGCTTCATTAAGCATACATATTAATTTTATTTCACAAGTAGAATTATTAATGATTTGTTTTTTTAAAATAATTTATTTTACGTAAGAAAACTTTTATCAATTATTTCCTGTTTTAAATATGCTCTAAGTAAATAATTGCAGCATATAAGTTATTTACAGCAATATAAACATTTTACTTTCTTAAGTTTTTAGTTTAAGCTCCTCAAATTTTGAAAATGTTTTAAAGATATCTAGTAGAATTAAGGAATGTTATAATGAAACTAATTCTAATGAAAGCATTTTTAGGCTAGACAATTATTTTAAGATTTAAAAGGCTTAAGGTAAATATTTTATAAAAAATGATTAATGTCACTTAAAAGTTCTATTGCTTTCATCTACTATTTTTACAATATATATATATATATACATAATTATATATATATATATAAAACTAAATTTAAACACCAAAAGAGCCCAAGAAAGTAAAAATTATTTTAGAAAACACTTAAATAGTATATTTATGGATGGTAATTTTTATATCTGAAGATAATATAATTATAAGCATCAGAAATATCTTTCGTTGTTTTGTAAGTGTACATCTAATATTAAAAAGTATTTTTTGTTATGAAAACGTTTATATTTTTGTAGGCCATTATTTTTTTTGAATAATTCTTTCAAAATCTAAATTAAAAGATAGAAGACAGATTAAAAATGGCAATAACACACGGTTTTTTATGGTATAATGATTTTATAACGATTATAATGAAATTTATTTAAATAATATTAATTTTTTAATATTTTAAAGTTATAAATATAAGAATAAGCTTAAAAATAATTAACGAATAAAATTCTAGAACAAAGATTTTATTCGACTGAGGGTTGATTAATCTTTTAAATAATCTTCTACTATGTTACAGAATAAGTATAAAATCTCATAATATTGCAAGTACATTAGAAATCGAATTTTTTAAAAAATACAACTGAAAACTTTTGTTTCATTCATTAAAGGAACAGGAAATTTTATGACAAAATTTATTTTAACGGCAAACAGGAAACATCATTTAATGAGAAAAAATATGCATTAAAGCTTTTATTTAACTAAATTAGGAAATAAAAACTTTTGTTTCAGAATATTTTAGCTAAAGAAAATATTTTCTTTTGTTAACAGGAAAAGAAACTTTGTTGAATTTTAAAAGACTGCGTTTTCTTAATTTCCGTTCATTTTATATCTTACTTATATCCCAATATAAATTATCCTTTTCCTTTTACTTAGATTTATTTTGTTTGATTTCTATTCGTTCTTTTCCCAAGTTTATTCATCAAATATGAAAAATTATTTCCCAGGACAAAGGTATTGTATTCCTTTTTTTGGACATCAATTTTGATTACTGAAACATTCTTAACTCGAATTTTTAATGAATATTTAGTCTACTTACACAATTGTATTTAAATATTAAATTCTCATCATTTTTTTTTACTTCCTCTTTGATGGCTAAAAATTCAACCTTATAAATATGAGCATTTTTTTTGATTATTCCACATAACAATTGGGCTAATTTAAAATTCTAAGAATAGGTTTTCTTTGAAGTATCTTCTTTTAAGTTCGAAGGAACATAACTCAAGAAATTAATGAAAAGATTTATTTTTTTAATCTACAAAACTGATTGAATATTTAGTAATTTAGTAAAAATAAAAATAATATTTAAAAATTAAAGTTACCCAGTTTTTCCTTAGATTAAAAGGTTAAAATGCATATTTGACTTTTAAATGCAATTATTCTAAATAAATTTTTTATGTAATGGAATTAATTTGTATTGCAAAAATTGACTTATAAATAAATAAATATTTTGTAAAAATAATGTTATTTCTATTTAAACAAAAATTTTATTAAATCTAAAATATCTTTGATAAGTTTGTCGTCTGAAAATAGAAAAGAACATTTTTTATAGACCCTATCAAATTCAAGCTATTGAATATCGATTGAGGTTTTTATTTTGATACTTCCACGTTTCTCTCTAATGAAAAGAAATATGTTTTTTTACGGTAGGATATTTTTCGAGGTATTTGTTATAGGTTTCTTTTAATAAAATTATTCTACAAAACTTCTTCGAAACTTATTACTTCCATAGTTTTCATGCAGAGATATAGAGTCAGTAGCATATAATAATTTTTAGTGTTTAAAATAAAACTGATATAGAATACATAATTTGTCAGAAAGAGAAACGAAATATGGGATGCACAATATTGCTTTATTTAATTATTATTTCCAGATGAGAAATTGAATTTTCAAGAGGTAGATTTTGAAAGAATTTTCATTTGAATATTGAAAAAAAAAAAAAAAAAAAAAAAAAAAAAAAGGAAGATGATTAACTGTCATTTTGATAATTCTGTATGTCCTTGTTCAAGTGTAGCAACATCAACCAAAATAATTAAAGGTGATTGTTTGATATTATTCAACAGATAAATATCTAACGACTGACTCGACAGTAAGATGTTTCAGGTGTTCAACTATAATATAATAATTTCAATATGGAGTGAAAATGAGTTGTTTTCTGAACAAGTTCTATAACATTTGTGACAAAAGAAGATTGTGTAGATTTTGTGGTCTGGGTTATTAATAAATGAACATCTTTACTAATGATTTGTCCTCTTGGAATGGTTACTAGGAGGTTAGCATTATGTTTAGAAGACAATCTTCTCTCAATTCTATTTCTGAGGACATTGTTTAGCTTTATATTAATTTTATCCAACAGTTTGATTATTTGTATCTTTGTTTTTTCCTCTTCATCATATAATTACCCACCTCCTAACAAAAAATTGTAAGAGCATTGATTACTTGAGTAGTGATGACCAATACCCTTGTTTTTGTAGCCTTTGGTATTCCGAACCCTAATTTTTGGGTTTATCTTCCAGACAGCGAATTTAGCAGATGTATAAGAGGGTAGAATATCAAAAAAAAAAATCTTAAAACATGCATTGCTTGAGTAGTAGTGGCCACATTTTTGATTCCCCTTATTTTTATAGCTTTTGGAATAACGATACTTGTAATCCATCTGTTTATTTCCAAGAGATCGCTTTTATCAACTGCATAAGCGTAAGAAATGTTAGAAAAAAATGCTAGAATTTTCATTGATTGAGAAGTGTTGACCACTCATCTTGTTTCTATAATCTATGGCATCTAGAAACTTATATTACTTCGAGTTTCATCACATCACTTGGTGTGTGAAGACATTTTTTAGCAGTGGCATAAGTGTCTGCTAGGTAAAAAGTTTCGCTGTTAACATAAATAAATACTTCGAGGTGGTAGAATATTGTTTTTGAAGTATTAGAGTTTCAGTATCAGCATATCTTACAATTTAATAGCTAATATCGGTACACGCTTAATTCAAATATTTCATTCCTAATTTAATATCATTCTCTTACTTTCGTTATAATTGCTTATCATTTAATTTAGGCTTAAAATGCTTATTTTTCATGCATAATTTACGTTTTTCTCATTGTTGAGGACTATATTTAAATATGGAGTCGATATCATGAAATGCAATAGATAATTTCATTAACATTTAAGTATTCGGCATTTTTAAATAGATAACGAAATTACCCACTTATAAAAGTTAATAGATGTAATGTGAATAGCAATAGATAAATTCATCATCAATTAAATATATATATATATAACAAACATTATATATATAATATATATATATATATATATAATATATATATATATATATATATATATATATATATATATATATATAGTTTGTATAATAAAAATTAATTTGTTAAATGATAATTCATTTTAAATACTTTTCTTTGTAAGATATTAATTAATAATATACATGAGGTAAAAAATGTTTATTTGATGTGTAAATTGTCAAGTAAAATTTTTTACAATTACTAAAACATTTTAAATTTAAAGAATTCTGTGAAGAAAAGTTTCTCATCACAAACCTGTAGTAACCTTACAGTAAAATGTTTGTTTCTCATGCATATTTTTATTTAATGACAAGATTTGAATAATTCTCTGTTTCTATAAATGAATGATTAGTAGAAGAAATTAAATAATTTTAGTTTTGTTAAATGATTTGTTTATATACTACAGCAAAATTAATGTTTTGGGGACATGCTTGAACTAAAATAATTTCATGGTACACTAATTAATTTTACACTATGCACCATGAAATACGAGATATATTCACACGCACGTAAGGACAAACTCATACTCATTGTATTTTGCATATAATATTAAATTAAATATTTCTTTATAAAATATATCCAAAATACTAAATCTTAAGATTTTTGACTTCTGAACTTTCATCATATGGCTGAAATGTTAAAATGTTAATGTTGAATTTTTCTTGTATTTTATATGCCCATATTATATTAGGGTTCGTTAATATATATATATTTGCTGAATTACACAAATTATTTTTCATAAAGTAATTTAATGTGATTTAATTTGACAAAACAGCACAAATGTCAACATAAAATTAGTGAGTGAGCTGCAAGCAAATTATTTAATTTAAATTTGCATAATAAGGGTTAATATACTTTCTTTTTACTTTTTCTGTAATTTACTTTAACATTTATAAGGCCTGTACTTACTATATATAATTATTTAAAAGCACTATTTTTTAAACAGGTTTTTAACTTTTATTAAAAACGTCATGCTTTGAAACAATAGTTTTAAAAAATCATCTTTAAGCAAATAAAATATGACAAACTTATAAGAAATGATGATATTACAATTGAAATTTTTTCGAAAGTTGAAATTTTGAATTATAAAACATCAATAAACTATATTAGAAAAAAATTAAAGAGAAAAAAATTTTCAAATTTGTTTCCCTAAAGATCTGGAATGTAAAGTAATATGGGAATGAACTATTCAGGTGATATGGGAATGAACTATTCGAAATATTTGTTAATCATCCGTATATTTTCACAAATAAAGTAAACTTGTGAGAATAATTAATCAAATTAATAAGAAATAAACCAAATCTATACAAATGTGCATTTGAACAATTTAAACATTCAATAACTAAAATGAACACACTTATTACATGAATTACTTAATATTTACAAATTTATAGATTTAATTCTTAGGAAAATAAGTCAAAAAAAGTTTTTGCTTTTTTCCTACTTTGAAATACTTTTTCTTTATTTTCGGACTAAACATCACGAATAATTCTCATAGAAGATAGTCTATTCACGAATAATTCTCTTAGAAGATAGTCTACTCACGAATACTTCTCATAGAAGATAGTCTTTTCACTAATAATTCTCATAGAAGATAGTCTATTCACGAATAATTCTCATAGAAGATAGTCTATTCACGAATAATTCTCATAGAAGATAGTCTATTCATGAATAACCTGAAGATTGATACATGATATATTTTATCACTAGTTATATACTTTTAAGAAAATATTTTAAATTTCATAAATGAATGTTTTATGTTAAATTTGTCTTTTGCATATAATATTAAATTAAATATTTCTTTATAAAATATATCCAAAATACTAAATCTTAAGATTTTTGACTTCTGAACTTTAATCATAAGGCTGAAATGTTAAAATGTTAATGTTGAATTTTTCTTGTATTTTATATGCCCATATTATATTAGGGTTCGTTAATATATATATATTTGCTGAATTACACAAATTATTTTTCATAAAGTAATTTAATGTGATTTAATTTGACAAAACAGCACAAATGTCAACATAAAATTAGTGAGTGAGCTGCAAGCAAATTATTTAATTTAAATTTGCATAATAAGGGTTAATATACTTTCTTTTTACTTTTTCTGTAATTTACTTTAACATTTATAAGGCCTGTACTTACTATGTATAATTATTTAAAAGCACTATTTTTTAAACATGTTTTAACTTTTATTAAAAACGTCATGCTTTGAAACAATAGTTTTAAAAAATCATCTTTAAGCAAATAAACTATGAAAAATTTATAAGAAATGATGATATTACAATTGAAATTTTTTCGAAAGTTGAAATTTTGAATTATAAAACATCAATAAACTACAATAGAAAAAAAATGAAAGAGAAAAAAATTTTCAAATTTGTTTCCCTAAAGATCTGGAATGTAAAGTAATATGGGAATGAACTATTCAGGTGATATGGGAATGAACTATTCGAAATATTTGTTAATCATCCGTATATTTTCACAAATAAAGTAAACTTGTGAGAATAATTAATCAAATTAATAAGAAATAAACCAAATCTATACAAATGTGCATTTGAACAATTTAAACATTCAATAACTAAAATGAACACACTTATTACATGAATTACTTAATATTTACAAATTTATAGATTTAATTCTTAGGAAAATAAGTCAAAAAAAGTTTTTGCTTTTTTCCTACTTTGAAATACTTTTTCTTTATTTTCGGACTAAACATCACGAATAATTCTCATAGAAGATAGTCTATTCACGAATAATTCTCATAGAAGATAGTCTATTCACGAATAATTCTCATAGAAGATAGTCTTTTCACGAATAATTCTCATAGAAGATAGTCTATTCACGAATAATTCTCATAGAAGATAGTCTGTTCATGAATAACCTGAAGATTGATACATGATATATTTTATCACTAGTTATATACTTTTAAGAAACATTTTAAATTTCATAAATGAATATTTTATGTTAAATTTGTCTTTTGCATATAATATTAAATTAAATATTTCTTTATAAAATATTTCCAAAATACTAAATCTTAAGATTTTTGACTTCTGAACTTTCATCATATGGCTGAAATGTTAAAATGTTAATGTTGAATTTTTCTTGTATTTTATATGCCCATATTATATTAGGGTTCGTTAATATATATATATTTGCTGAATTACACAAATTATTTTTCATAAAGTAATTTAATGTGATTTAATTTGACAAAACAGCACAAATGTCAACATAAAATTAGTGAGTGAGCTGCAAGCAAATAATTTAATTTAAATTTGCATAATAAGGGTTAATATACTTTCTTTTTACTTTTTCTGTAATTTACTTTAACATTTATAAGGCCTGTACTTACTATGTATAATTATTTAAAAGCAGTATTTTTTAAACAGTTTTTAACTTTTATTAAAAACGTCATGCTTTGAAACAATAGTTTTAAAAAATCATCTTTAAGCAAATAAAATATGACAAATTTATAAGAAATGATGATATTACAATTGAAATTTTTTCGAAAGTAGGAATTTTGAATTATAAAACATCAATAAACTATAATAGAAAAAAAATGAAAGAGAAAAAAATTTTCAAATTTGTTTCCCTAAAGATCTGGAATGTAAAGTAATATGGGAATAAACTATTCAGGTGATATGGGAATGAACTATTCGAAATATTTGTTAATCATCCGTATATTTTCACAATTACAGTAAACTTGTGAGAATAATTAATCAAATTAATAAGAAATAAACCAAATCTATACAAATGTGCATTTGAACAATTTAAACATTCAATAACTAAAATGAACACACTTATTACATGAATTACTTAATATTTACAAATTTATAGATTTAATTCTTACGAAAGTAATTCAAAAAAAGTTTTTGCTTTTTTCCTACTTTGAAATACTTTTTCTTTATTTTCGGACTAAACATCACGAATAATTCTCATAGAAGATAGTCTATTCACGAATAATTCTCATAGAAGATAGTCTATTCACGAATAATTCTCATAGAAGATAGTCTATTCACGAATAATTCTCATAGAAGATAGTCTATTCACGAATAATTCTCATAGAAGATAGTCTATTCATGAATAACCTGAAGATTGATACATGATATATTTTATCACTAGTTATATACTTTTAAGAAAATATTTTAAATTTCATAAATGAATGTTTTATGTTAAATTTGTCTTTTGCATATAATATTAACGTAAATATTTCTTTATAAAATATTTCCAAAATACTAAATCTTAAGATTTTTGACTTCTGAACTTTCATCATATGGCTGAAATGTTAAAATGTTAATGTTGAATTTTTCTTGTATTTTATATGCCCATATTATATTAAGGTTAGTTAATATATATATATTTGCTGAATTACACAAATTATTTTTCATAAAGTAATTTAATGTGATTTAATTTGACAAAACAGCACAAATGTCAACATAAAATTAGTGAGTGAACTGCAAGCAAATTATTTAATTTAAATTTGCATAATAAGGGTGAATATACTTTCTTTTTACTTTTTCTGTAATTTACTTTAACATTTATAAGGCCTGTACTTACTATGTATAATTATTTAAAAGCACTATTTTTTAAACAGGTTTTAACTTTTATTAAAAACGTCATGCTTTGAAACAATAGTTTTAAAAAGTCATCTTTAAGCAAATAAAATATGACAAATTTATAAGAAATGATGATATTACAATTGAAATTTTTTCGAAAGTTGAAATTTTGAATTATAAAACATCAATAAACTATAATAGAAAAAAATTAAAGAGAAAATAAATTTTCAAATTTGTTTCCCTAAAGATCTGGAATGTAAAGTAATATGGGAATGAACTATTCAGGTTTGCTTTGAAAAATAAGCAATAAAAACCACGATAGAGGAAACAAAAATCACACGAATGCAAAAAGATAAAAATTATCTACTGTGCAACGTGAAGTTAATTTGTAAAATGAAAATAATAGGTTGAATTGAAGGTAAGTATATAATTGTAAGAGATATATGAAAATAATAATAAAATTATTAACAAGTGACAAATTAAAAAGGATAAATTTTTTTTGTTTTTGGAATAATACATAAAATAATATTTTAACCACTTTCAAAATAATATTGCTATTTTTATTTTAATTTTATTGTCATCATTATTTTCAGTATTTTTAAATAAAAGAAAATAACTTCTTTTTTTTCCCTTTTTACTATACCATTTAAAAGCATTCTCTCAATTGTTAGCTTCGTTTTTTCCCCTTGAGGGCCTCATACTTTATTCTTCAGAAGAGAAAGAATGGTTTCATTTAGAAGAGTTTATTTGTTTTCTTTTGAAGGTCGAGATTTTTCAGTAAAAACATTTCCTTTTTCGGAGCCGAAAAGTTGTTTCAAACAAAAATAATATTTTTATGGTTTTAAATTGTTGAAATACCAATTATACTTATTGTAAAAGCTCAAAAGTACAGTTTATTTTTTTTATATCTGATCTTTTGTGGTTATGTCTTTTTAAATTTATATAAGCTATATAAATGGAAATATTTTAGTTTGAATATATATCAACATATTTTCATACGAAATATTAAGTATTTTCTTAATAGTTTAGATAACTTATAAATTTTAACCCTTATCAATTAACCACTGTACTTATTTATCATATTGAAATTATCAACAAGTAAGATAGTCCCTAATTACAATAAGACTTTTACTACAAATTAAACTTTTATTTTTATTAAAAATTCCCACATTTTATTGCACATATATTAAGCTATTATAACCTTAGTGAAAAAGGCATCATTTTTGTAACCGGGAAGCAGAGTATTTGATAACTAATTCAACTACAGATCTGAAAAACTTCTATGCTCATTAAGATTCTGTAAGTTCCAACATTCTTCTTTTGGTGAAATGTGATGCATAGACGATGGTTGACTGTTAAACGCAGCCAAAAAAAAAAAAAAAAAACACTTCTTACACAGCTTTTGTTGGCAGAAACACGCAGAAATAAACTTACTACTATAACTTAATCCAATTGGATTCTGTAATCAATATACAATAATACAGTGTTTCTCATTTAGTAAAGAATTGTTTTCCCTTGGTAGTAAATTATCAAATGTGAGCTTACAGGTTTTGAAAAAAATTTCTGATTTTAATTTTGTAAGGAAATAATGTTTGTGATGATTGTTTATATTCATTAGAATTCATCATTTGAGCAGTCACTATGGGTGTAATAGTCCAGAGAAAAATTCCTCCCCCTCCAGATCATAGTTTTAAAATTGGATAATTTGGTGGCGCCATCTATCGGAGAAGCCATAGAGCAAAGTTGTACTTTCACCTTCGTGGTACTCTGATTAAACGAAATACGCACCCTTCTCACTTAATTTCGTATAGCCGTCGACTAACGAGATTGCCATGTCCAAATGTCATAAGTAACAACAACAGAAGTCTTCATATTCCTTAGAGTCATCATATCAGAAAAATGAAAGAAACAATTTTTACTTACTATCTTTTATTAAAAGACTTTTCATATTTAAAATTAATTCTATGTGGATTTGAATTTTGTGTTATAATATTCTTAATGTTATAATTAACATGCATAGAGTCATCACAAATAAATTTATTTAGATAATATAAATTTTGTTAGCAATCTTAAAAAATTCTCTTTTAAGTATGAAATAAATTGTAATTGTATTTACAATGAAAATAACAAAATAGTTATAAAATTTGTTCCATTTATGTAAATAATTTTTACAAAAAATGTTTTTTAGTTTAATAATTTTTTTAAATAAAAAATGGGGACGCAGAAAGTATTTTAGCTGCTTGAGTTACAAAATCAAGCGAGAAAAAATTTATTTTTTATCTAATTCGAAACACTAACATGTTTTATTATTCAATTAGCAGAATTTACCCAAATTCTCACAAATATTATAATAATTTTCACTTGATAAAAAGTATTAACGGAAAGGTCTGACATCATTTTGTTTTACATTTTATTTAATGTAAAATATAATTAGTTTATTTTAATAAGCACATGATGTATATAGCAGTGATTTAATCTCTTTTGAATTATTCACAAAGAAATCCGATTATACACTTAGCTGTCCTAAAATATAAATAGTACGTGTTGCTTTAATGTCCATTCCAGAAAATGTAAACTTATAGGGACAACGAGTATGTTTATGATTTTCATTTATGCATAGAAAAACATTTTAAATATTGATTTTTACAACAAGACAATTAGACCAAAAAATGAAGCATTATTATCAAAACAAGATACGTTAGCACTGTAATAATCGCAATTAATAGCATGGCTCCTGAAGATTATTCCCTGATGGTAAATTTCGGTATTTTGCTCATTTATCAGCGAATAAGAATGCTTTGATATAATGAGTTTGTAAAGTAATAGATCAGGAATTCTTATAATTATTTGACCGTAATATAATGTATTACATTAGAATTATGTAATCGTATAATGAATGTAAGGAAATGGTAGCTAAATATATATTAATCTGAGCTGTCTTCAACCAATAAAGCCAGCTTAAATGCTTTATTAGATCAAATGTAACAAAAATACTTTTTCTTATATTTTCTTTCCTTAGATAAACTTTCTGCAAGTACTTTCTTTGTTTACGATAAGGAAAGAATGCCAATTACACTTTTACTTCTAATTTCTTTGTAGCCATATTTTATATTTTTCTGAAATTCCAATCCTAATTGTTTTGTTAGACAAACGATTTGATATAGGCATTGTAATTGCGTGGAAAGGTAAGCAAACTTTCAGAATGATCAAACGAAGAGATTTATAGTTGAAATAGAATAATAAAATAAAATGAAGTAAGTATATTGAAAAAATATCAACACATAGAAAGATGCATTCACATTTTAAATATTTTCTGATTAGTTCTTTCAATCTTTTTAGGGGAGACTTTCAAAACACTTTTTAAGATTCAAATAGATAGTTCATCCCCTGTATGAATAGAGAGCTGGTATTACCATAGTTTAATTAATTTCAGATTCGAAAGAAAATCATATTATTCGAAAGAGGTGTTATTTATATAGTTGGATGTTTTCAAACTACGGCGATGAGATAATATTTCTAATTCAGATTTCTGTTTGTAAGTATTTAAAACTTACAAAAATCTGGCACTAATATTCAATCTATAGAATATTTTTGTAATTTTTAAATTAATTGAATTCCGAAATCAAAAAGTATACCACTTGTTGTATGCTTACTGATTGAGCTCTCGTATGCATGAAACGTATTGGCGTCTTTGAGTTTACACAATATATATATATATATATATATATATATATATATATATATATATATATATATATATATATATATATATATATATATATATATATATATATATATATATATATATATATATATATATATATATATATATATATATATATATATATATGTATGTATATATAATTCATTTCTTGTTTCTGGATAATAATTTGAATACATTGATAATTTAAAATTTTGATTCTATTATATTATTTTAATTTCAGATTTTTCTAGAATAAAATCTCCTAGTTTTCATCACTTCACCGAAAGATTAAGCAAAATAACCAAATAAATTTTAAAAGAATAATTCTAGTTGCAGGCCATATAGCACAGGATTTATATTTGAATAATTAAATTAATCATGAATATCAAAATTCTCTTCCTAGAATTATAAAAATATACTTACTTTATGGAATGAAGTAATTTATAGAATTTATGTACATATATTTCAGATAAGTATAACACATAAAACAATCTCTATTTTACCTTTCTGGTTGATAATTTTTGCAACAAGACTTATTTTTTAATAACAAGATTTATTCGTAATAATATTTAAGACTATAGAAGAAGATTGGGATAATTATAGTTTTGAGTTTATATAATTTTAGTTTTGATATTAATTTTATGTTTCTTATATGCGACAATTTTACATAAAAATAATTTTTTATATTTTTATTCAACATTAAGTTTTGAAGTTAAACATAAATATAGTGAAAATCACTCATCATCCAAAGAAACAATACATTTAGTGTATACTACATAAATATTAATATCTGAATACTGTGAATTAATTAAAAAACTTAGAAAGTGAAAAAAAAGTTCCCCTTAAAGGTATAGAGTGAAATTCATTTAATTTGGACTGATCATTTTATTTAAAAGCAAACCTTTTATCTGTGATTTACTAAGTGTAAGTTTTATTTATATGAGGTATAATTTGGTGTTTATCACACATTAAAATAATATAAGGGTTTTCTAAGTCAATATTACGTATAAATCCTGTCAAAAATATCTCATTATTGCCAATTTGACCAGCAAAATTTAATTTTATATATAAATTAAAGAAATATTAAGTAAAAATTAAATTCTGAGGAATTTGAAATGAGAAAAATGTTTAAATCCTGCTTCCATCCTGTAGGCGGGGTTCGACACCAAGTGCTGCCAAAGACTCATCGACTACATGTGATATACGTGCTCTTTAAATTTGTGAAATTGAAAGTTTTGTGGTCGGTCGTTGAGCAGTTACAATGGGTGTGTAATGGTCTGAATAAAAATTCCTCTCGAATCAGATCAATGTTAAATTTGAGGTAGTAGAACTTCTGGTGGCGCCATCTATCTGAGGATTTGAAGAGCTCGTAGTGTTTTGGTAAAAACGAATCACGCTTCATATTTACTTAAATTGGCATAACTAACGGCATAGCTGGCTTGGTTTGTCCAAGTTTCATAAATAATAAGTATAGATTCTAAGAAGTTCTTAAAATTTTTTCTCTCTCTCTGTGTATGTACACATACACACGCACGCACGTACGCACACACACACATACACGCACGCACGCACACACACACACACACACACACACACACACACACACACACACACACACACACACACACACACACACACACACACACACACACACACACACACACACACACACACACGCGTACATATTTATATTAAAAGAATTTCTCTCTCTCTCTCTCTGCATATATATATATATATATATATATATATATATATATATATATATATATATATATATATATATATATATATATATATATATATATATATATAATATATATAATATATATATATATATATATATATATATGTATATGTTTACATTAAATATATTAAAAGAATTTTTTATATATAAAAAATAGAATTGAAGTAAAGTCGGAAAAAAAATGTTGTATATATATATATAATAGTTTTTTTCGACATTACTGCAATTCTATTTCTTAAAATTCTTTTAATGTTCAGAAATTTAGTTAAATATTGCTACTTGTAATATGAAAAACAAATAGTTTAAAATAAGTTTTGCTTAAAGAATATGTAAAATCAAAATTGTTTTTCTATACAATAACTGCTTTAATTTAAAGTTTAAAGACACACACACTCATTGATTAAGCAGAGAAAAATAACTTCAAAGCTTAAAAAAACATAAGAAAATGTTTATTCTCAAATATTTTTTGTTCAACAATTGTCTTTAAAAAGTTTTCTTTCGTGAAGTTAAAGCTCCAT
Source organism: Latrodectus elegans (assembly GCA_030067965.1). Lineage (NCBI taxonomy): Eukaryota > Metazoa > Arthropoda > Arachnida > Araneae > Theridiidae > Latrodectus > Latrodectus elegans. Next base: position 65,826,046 of record CM057819.1, read on the forward strand.
TGAGATTATAATAGAAACTACATCGTTGAAGGTTTTTTTAATGTATGAGTTCTCAGTTTTTTCTGCACACGAAATATTTTCAATTAGTTTCCTAGATAAAGAACACAGATACTAATATTTCAAATTAATCAAAAGTAAAAAAAAATCCCTTTACACATGTTTATATAAAGAAAGAAATACACTTCTGGATCTAAGTTACTTGAAAAACGGATAAGTAAAGAAACAATAAGTAAAGCCATTTATTCATTTCAAATGTAAAGTGAAATAAAAAGAAAATTAGATGCGTTGCATATATTGACTTTTTTAATATTACTGAAAAATAGACAGAAAATATTGAATTAGATTTGAATATTCTAGTTAAATTTATCCTAAGTTTTTGCTGAATCAGTACAAAAAAACAAAAAAAAAAAAAAAAAGCTTTCTTGAAAGTGTCTTTGCTTTCTGATTAGAGATGAGTATAATTTAGATTTTTGAAACTAAAAAAAGGATTAAGAATATTTATAAAAGTGAAATGTATGTATTATGTAAAGTCTACTCTCTATTAAAGTTCTACAATGCTGTTTTTCTACATGTTATTTAAACAAGGATAATATTTTAAGAAGATTTTATAGTCTTCTTTAAAAAGTTAATTAAAATTAAAATTGATTAATGAAGTTATTGAAAGCAAGAAAAGATTTTCTCACATTGAAACATATTGCAATTATTAAGATGATTAAAGCCTTTAATACCTGATGCAAGCTTAATAGACAATTTTGTCTAAAACAACAATTGCGTATTGTAATATTTTCATAAAGGGTTACATAAATATTGAAACACGAATCATTAAAGAGTGTTATAACATGTTTCTGGGTGTTCAAAGTGTATACATTCATTCAAGTTACCTAGAAAAGTTTTTAATAAGAGTTGTTGCGTAAATATTATATAGAGAGTTTGAATGTACGAATAACTCAACAATTGGAATTATTAATTAGTCTTAAGGCTCAGGGTTAAATAATAAATCACTGAATAGGTTTTAAGTTAAAAGGTATTTGATAAAAGTGTAAACCGAAAAAGAATTAGAAGTTTAAAATTTTTTATCTAAATTTAAATACTTTATTTTTGATTAATGCACATTACTGTTTTATTGTAAGTCTATAAATTTACAGAATTATCTAATTTTCTGTTGGTTTTTAAATGGGCAAATTTTAGAATTATAAGAAGCATGTTTGATATTATAAAGTTCTGCACTTTTTTAATATTTTTGATATAATTTGCTATCATACTTCATAATAGAACGTACTTTGGCTTACTACTCCATGATTACAGTTACGAAACGAGAGATTATTTGATTGGACAAAGTTGCCCAACCTGTTAGTTACAGTAAACTAAATGTAGCCATTTATGTGCCAGAAATGGCGTAGTTTAATTTCTCTTATTGCATTAGAATATAATTCCATTCCATCATTCAGGTGCGATAAGGTAATTTCCTCAGAGTAAATATTTTGAGATAAATATTAGGGTGACATGTTTATCTTCAGTAATTTAGGGAAATGTTCTTATGAGAATTTGGTAGATGATTAGGTTTACCTTTCTTCACATATCGTTATTATTTTCTTTTTCTTCTTTGTAATTGGGATTAAAATTAAATTCTTATTTTTTTGTACTTGTTGACCTTTTTTTTTATAAAGATGAATGTCATAAATTTTGAATCATAAGTTATTAATTGTGTAGCATATTTTTGTATTAACGTAAAGATATAAGATAACAATGTAAAACATAATTATAAAACAAATTTAAAATAAAAATATAAAAATATGATAAGAAATAAATGAGAAAATAAATATAGTAAAGAATAATAAAATCTGGAAAAGGAATTTTCAGCAAAACAAACATGGAAAGACAGTTTAAATTATCTGAAACAAGGTATTTAAAAACACAGATTAATACGTGATTTCTAAAATTGTAAAAATAGATCATAGTATAAATTCTGCATTATTTCACTGATAACAGAATTTTTTATTGTTAAGAGAATGATAAAAAAAAAAATCCACCAACTGAAATCATATCCAATGAATTCATAATGTTGTCGTCACAAAAATAGTTTTATATATTTTTGTGATGTAGCTACAATTATTACTTTCTTTTTAAAATAATAATTGTAGATTTTGTTATGTAAAAACGAATGTAATTTATTAATTAATTTTGTAAAAGTGTAATCTGTATATATCACCATTTACACATAACAAATTTACTTAAAAGACAACTGATGCTTATTAAAAAATAAGTAGTTAAATAAATCATGAAAACAGTCTATAATGAACTTTGAAGGCTATAAGTGACAGTGTTTTAAAATTTCTCATAATTTTCTCTCTATTTTAAATAAAGTTTCTTAATAACTTTTTGAAATTTTGTGACATGTTCACTGAAGAATCATTTCGTTATAATTTTTCAACTTAGAACCCAAATTTAGAAAAAAAGAGAAATTATGTATTTTATATTATATAAACATTTAAAAAAATACTAATGAAATCTTGATGAGTTCTGAAGCAGCTATGAAATCAGGCTAAGAATTTCTTCAGTCTATGTAGGTGGGGCCGGGCTAAGAAAAATTGACAAAAGTGATGTGATCCAAATTTTTCCTAGTTAAAAGATTAATTTCCTACCCTGAATGACCTGGTTATAACCCTACTTCACAGAATTTCTACAACGTCCCCAGTGGACTTTATCTTACGTTGAAAAGACAAAAAATACATTTTTATAAATCATCTGATTAATATTTTAGTAATTGGATTTATTGGAAAGCTACAAATTCAATATCTGGATCAAAATGTAATTCATTTAAGTATAATAAAAATATTATATTTTTAAGACAATCCTTTAACAAATTTGAAACTACATGTTTGATACTTCCCACATTTAATTTGAAAAATCGTAATTTAGGCGTTTAAATTAATCTCAATAAAAAGTTATGTGTAATTTTGAAGTATAGATGGAGCAACGTAATAAGATTGTTATTTGGCCTGATTGAACATAGAAAATTTGTGCCAATTAAGACCATAATCGATTTCCATTAGATCAATGTTAATTAAAGGGTAAACAATAGTCATTGGCGGATAATTGGAAGTATAATTTTTGGAAGTTTAAAGTATATTCATATCCATAAATTAAAGATAATTCAGAATCACACAAAAATTGAACTCTAAAATAAAAATTTTTCATGTAGAATTATCACACACACCTTGAAGAATAATATGCAAATTACAGAAACCTCCAGATGGCGCAGATATTACGTCACAATGAGGAGAGTGTAAGAGAAGGGTATATAAGGAATGGTTGTAAAGAAGTAAACTTGTTCACAAGCGCTTTAAAAGACTTTCAGTGCAAAAACCGCATAGCTATGGCACAAAAAAAGCATTTGGATGATGTTTTCCGTAATAGATTTATCGGCAGTCTAGAATGTGGACGTACCCAGCTGAAAATATCCGAAGAACTTGGAATCGCTCAGAGTGTCATCACCAGGCTTTGACAACAGCCCCAAGATGATGGTAATGTGAGTACATGTTAACAGCACAAGTCGTCTCCGAATTACAATGCCAAATGAAGATCTATATGTGGCAGTTACTGCCAAAAGAAACAGGTGGAACTCAGCATTAGACCTGTCTTCTCAGTTCTCCTCATCTATCGGTACGACAGTTTCAAAGCAGACCATGTAGAGACGCTTAGGTCCGTGTCCTCGTAGGCCTGTCAGATGTGTTCCACTTACCGCAACTCACTGTCACCTGCGGTTAGCCTGGAGTAGAGAGCATGCATTGTGTACACCGCAACATTGGTCTTGTGTGATGTTTTCTGACGAGTCCAGGTTTAACTTTCAATCTGATTCTCGCCGGACTTTCCTATGAAGAGGGCCAGGTACCCGTTACTACCTAGAGAAAACCACTGAACGACACCACTACGGTGGTGCAGGATTGCTCCTTTGGGGAGAAATTATTCTGGTTTCAGAACTAAGCTGCATGTTCAGAATGTAACCATGACAGGCCACATCTATCGGGAAGTCATTCTAAAATAACATGTATGTTTGTTTTGGAGCGCCATGGGTGCAGAATTTCTATTTATGGATGACAATGTCCGTCCTCACCGTGCAAACATTATAGACGAATGCCTTCAATCGGAGTATATTCCCCGTATGGACTGGCCAGATTACTCATCGGACTTGAATCCAGTAGATCATGTGTGGGACATTCTTGGCTGACAAATTGCAGCCCGTCACTTTCTTCCCACATGTCTACTGGAACTTCGAAGAGCATAGCTTGATGAATGGTGTAACTTTCCCTAAGATAAGATCGATAATTTAATACTCAGCATGCCTAGGCGTTGTAAGACCTGTATTTCATCGTCTGGGGGGATACTATGTATTCACCTTGACACCAATTATTTTATATTGGTTTTTGTAAATAGATTCTTTTTTAAAATTTGTTCCAAGGAGTAAAAATCGCAATATTTATTAATGATGTTAAACATATAGCATCTTTTTTGCTATTTATTTTTGGTTTAATAAAAAGATTTTACAAATAAGTCACATTTACTTTGCTTGTGTCTCTTTCTTTGCCGGAACTAAATAGGATAGTTATAGGAGTGGTTAAAAGTAATGGTGAGATCAAAAACTATTCCAATAGATGGAAATCGATTAAAGTCAAAAGCACCAAGTTTTGCTCAATTATTATGCATTAATTTGCAAACGGACATTTATGAAATGATATTCAAACCATCAAACGCATAATTGCAGACGTTTAATGTAAGATATATTCTTTCCCAAAGCTTTGTAAGAAAAGTGGTGCTGTCAACAAAGCAACAATCGAGAGATGGAAAAAGAAGAAAAACTAAAATATGCAATGCGAAACTGCTCCAGACAATATTTTAATGCAGATGAGACTGTACTATTACATAGGACGAAAACTGACATATTTTTTGTTTTCAGACACGAAACTGGAAGTGGAGGATAGCAGTCAAACACAGACTAACGGTCCTTCAATTTGCACATCTGTTTGTCCCCGTAAAACTTTACTCTCACCAACTGGCAAACACAAGAAGCCGAGGTGTTTTAAAGGTATCAAAATTTTACTTATTATTTATACGAACAATTATAAATCGTGGATGATATCGAATATTTTGAAGAATGTTTACGATGCTTTCAAAAGCAAATGACAATTAAATACAGAAGAATTGTCCTAATAATTGATTATACTGTACGTCAAATTCCTAAATAAAATGTTTGATGTCAATTACCGGGAAATATTTTCCACTCAACGTTACTTCGATTCTAAAGCTCCAAGTTCAAGGTATTATTATGAGTTTTAAACACGATTACAGGAAGTTGCTTTTGAGAGGAATTTTTTCTATATTAGAAGAAGATTACGGAATAGATACTCTTATGAATTTGTATTTCTAGAAAAGCAGCATGAGATAACTTGACAGAAAATAGCATCAAGAATTGCTTCCGTTGTATACTGGCTTCATAAAGGAACCAGTTAGGGAATTTTTTGCTAAAATATTAAAAAAAAATAATGGTAGATGAAAATTTCAATAAACAGAAAATACTTCAAGAAATTTTTTTTTGATAAAAATGGAGTTTGGTGAAAGTTTAAATTTTAATGAATATGTTACAACTGCTTATGACGTACAATACAAGGAATATTTGACAGAAAAGGAACTGATAATCATTATTATTTACAAGAAGAAATTGCATAAACATGAAATGAAGACGAATGTGCCGACAATTCTTAGCATTAAAACTGCTTCAAGTGCAGTTGAAACTTTAAAATGTTTTTTTTTTTTTTTTTTTGAAGAAGAAAAAGTTATTTATCATTTTAAATGAAACGGACGCAAAAATCCTACAAGCAGAAAATTCCACATTCTGCATATTTTATTTTGAAAATAAATGCTTAATAAAGTACATCTTTAAAATAGTTCTCAGAAATAATATTATTGACAAAATTTTATAAAGAATATTTTAAGTTTTTAATCTGAATCTCTTCAAAAATAATCGAGATTTTTCGGAACTTGTAAGAACGTATATTTGTATTTCTTAAATTAAATCCAATATAGTCATCACTCATTATAAATATATATATATATATATATATATATATATATATATATATATATATATATATATATATATATATATATATATATATATATATATATATATATATATATATATATATATATATATATATATATATGTACATATCTATATATATATATATATATATATATATATATATATATATATATATATATATATATATATATATATGTGTGTATATGTATATATATAAAATGCGTAGTCTTGAATTTTTAAAATGATGTTTTATATTTTAATATTTTACTGGGAAGAAAAATTAAATGATAAAAATTTATTTCATAATAAATTTGAATTGGAATAATTGTATAGTTGAGATCTCCAAATAAATAATTAAACCTTCAAATGAATAATATAGTATGCTACTTTAATGATATGCATTGGAAATAATAAATGATAAGTTATAAGAAATACAATGGTATATATAATGCAATCTATATGTTATAAGATAACAGTTCGCGAAATATAACTGTCACAAATAATAAAAGAAATGTGTCTGGAGTGTACTATTTCTTTTAAGATTCTTTCTCTTTCAGCTCCTGTGAAACCCAATATACGAGAAAGACTGTCAGAAATATAGATAAATACTCCACCGCATAGTACGGCTACTTTTCTGACTGCAGTTTAAACATCCTGACGGGAAATGGAACAATTACTGCAAAGTTCTCTACTCTCCAATAAAGTCATTTCAGCTGAAGATCATATTTCCAAGCATAGAATTGTCTCAAGAAAGTCATTTCTTCTCTTTTGCAGACTATATCTGTTTCATCAAAATTGGAAGATATTTTTCTCTAGCTCATATTTGCTCTTTTTTTATTCTTACAGAACATTTGTTAAGTTTCATGATAATAGTAGACCATGAAACTTAATAAAAATTGGGTTGAATTAAATTGCAATGAAAACTGAATCATATTTTTTTATCAATTTGTGTAGACTTTTTATGATTAGTTAATAAACGACTATTTATTTATTATTTCCTAATAGAAGAGTGACAACTTCATTTTGTTCTGTAAAATAAGGAATGCAAATGAGAATTCTTAGATAGAATTGAATTGAATACACGAAATGCGCTCACGGAATTTCGTAAAACAGTTTGAGTTCTAAAATATCCACAAGAGGGTGTTTTCTAGAGGAAAACAAGACATTTAACACTTTAAACGACCAAAACGGAACACAAAAATAATGTTAAAATTTATTGACTAGTTTCTGATCATCTTCTTACGTAACCATATTAATCCAATTTATCCAAAGTGTCCCATTTAAAGCACACCTAAAAAAATATGTGGAAATCGATATGTGCTTGGTACGAATATTTTATCAGCTGGAGTTACTGTGAGTTATCTGTGTCTTTCCCCCTCCTTCTTTCTCTGGCTTTTTGCTTATTCATCATATCCAGGAGGAGTTTGTATAATCTTTTTATGTTTGCAAATTTCATTTCCAGTTTAATTTGGGCATTTTTTTTTATGTGAAAGGGCTCTTTCGTTATCAACCAGGTGATTAGTAAAAGCAATATAGTTATCAAGTAAGTTTTAACAGTTATTTTTTAACTGTACTCTGAACAGGACTGTAGGAATATAAGTATTTAATAGTGGAATTCTTCCTTTCTTTATAACTAAGAGTAAAAAAAATAATTTTCCTTCTAGTATTCCAACTCTGTTGAGTTATGGCAATGAAAAGGTTTCTGAAAATAGAGGAAGCATTAGAAGTATTCAATATTTACGATTCAGATGACAGCGATGTTAAAATTTCTGTGTTACCAATAGATGCAAATAAACTAACTGATGAAAATGTAGAGGATGAGAATGAAATAAATATCTTTTTGGTTAGATTATTGTAAATGATATTCCTGGGTCGCTGGAGGTTAAAAAAACTGGAGATAGCCTCTAACCTTAATTGTCCACGAGTTCTAGCGTTTCCACAACAAGGAGCATAAAATATGATAAAGAATACATTTTGGATAAGGAATAAATTATTTCAATACACAAAATGAGAAACACAGGCTGAATAAATTGCAAGTGACTTGCTCAAGCATTTGTAAACTGCACACATACAAACATTGAAGAATAAAACATCATCAAAGGCTTTTAAGCAGTTATATTCCAGTGAAGTCCACTATCTCATTATAAAAGAAACGGTAATATACAAGACATGTCGGGGTTACCATCCTGAATGAAAATGGTGGATGTAAAAATTCGCTTTTGATGTAGCTGTGGAACAACAAATGTTTGCAGCATGTTATAGTACCTACGATATGTAACAGAATATATTACAGGCTCAAATTCACTGGTTTCCACAAAGAATGGCCCAAGGGTGAATGTCGCCTCGAATCCACACTAAACATTGAGGTTTGGAGAATATAGGAGATTTTCAGAGTAGATTCACAGATTTTCCTCAGCCAAAATGTGGCAATTTTGTGTGTTGACAGTACTATAGCGATCGAAGTGAGTATTTTTGCTCCACAGAATATTTCAAGACCATGACGAATAAACAGTCATCCTCTTGAGAAAAATGACTGCGGTTGAGAGACGTTGTCGCTTGTCCCTATCAAGCAGCTCCTGAGTATCGTAGATCCTGTAGGGAAAGAAGTGCAATACGTTTCGGAGTACTTTTTGCATGGTTTACAAGGGCCTGACACATTTACGGCCTCTCCCAGTTAATTTCTAATTTCCTCGTATCTTCTATCTCCTAATTATATCTCAGATAACTTTATTTGACATTGTGGTCCACATCATAGTTTTTTATACGATGAAATTTACGAATTGCAGCAGAAGCATTCGCGTTTTGTTTTCATAAAACAGTTTCACCAAGAATACACATTTAACAAAAGGTATCTTCACTAATGTATCTGGAAACATCGACTTAAAAATAATAACATCTGTATACGTTCTATATCCTAACCTGTTTTGTACACAGCTTCCTCTTCTTCTTCAACAATGCAAATCTCAACATTTTTTAAAAATTTGACTGACATCTTTTTCTGGTAATGTATTTTATTACTTTGTTTTGAATTGTTAATATTATTTCTGTATTCTCTTGTTTGATATTTTTCAGTGTTAAATTTCATTATTTTCTCAAAAATTCGCTCTCTGATAAGCAATTTGGAATTGAAATATTTTCCAAATTCAATGATCGTATCTTGTGCAAATCCATGTAAAAAAATTTTGTTGCATTTCGTCTACCAGTTTGAACAGTAGGTTGTAGTTTATATAGGAAGTTTAGAGGGGTGATAGTACCCATTCACCTCCCAAAATGAGTACTGATAATCTGTCACACATTATGAAAAATAATAAATCGCCACCTGCAAGACAAAATCGTCACCAGTGACTGATGAAATAAAGTCATCATCGATCATTCATAGTATAAAATCGCCATCAACGACTGACATTATAAAACAGTTATCAGTAATTATAGAATGTAATCATCACCTGTGACAGCTTTTAACCTTTAGATACTAGCAATTAATATTATTTCTGTAAGAAAAAAATGCTAGTATCATTGAAAGAATTATCAGGAAAAATATTCCATATAAGTTACATTAATCGCTGATGTCGTGGAAAATCACAAATGAAAAGAATTCATCATAAAATGGGCATTATATGCAGATGATATACTCCTAGATTCAGAAACGGTCTTTCTTGAGTTGGTCATTAATTACTATTATAATAATTTTATCGAAAATTTTAGTAATTATTATTACATAAATTTTTATTGAAAATTGAGAACAATGGTTTTAAGCACATTTTAGTTCGAATTGATAAATTTTTCAAATACGTATATACATGTATATTTGATATCAAGCATTGGAATCAATTTAGTTATTTAAAATTATATTTATTTATGCATAGATTTTGACACATTATTATTTTTTATAAAATATTTCTATGGCATAACTGACTTATGGTTTAAAACTGCTTTTTTTTTTCCTTAGAAAATTTATGATGTCACGTGTCTAGGTTATTATATAATTATTCTTAAGAAATAATTAACGAAAGGGGAAATCTTTGAATTTATCTCTTATTTTTTTGGAAAGGTATTTTTTCAGTTAATGTTTTGAAGTACCTAAAAATTTGTAGCTATTGAATAAAGCGATTATAATGTTATAATGTAATTAAGAAAAAACAGTTTTCATTGTAAGCGAATCAGGTAATTCCATTTTGTATTCCCCATAAAGTAAAACTCTGTTAAGAGTTTATGAAAAAACTATGTGATAGTTGTTGGCTTCAAAAGATTAAGAAGAAACAAAACAGAATTAACTAAAATGCATGAAAGATTTTAATGAAGAAATGTGTTTTGAAAAGTTCTTTTTGATATTACAGTCATTTTTTTATTTTTTTTTAAAAAGATGTATACTATTTTTATATATTTATGTTACAATATAATGTGGTTACCTTATAAAAATGAACCTCTTATATTTTTTTTAGTTAAAATATTTAAATTTAAATATTTATCTTTATTAAAAAATTATAAACTCTTGAAAACATTAAAAAATATTTATATTCATACTACTGTGTTTACCACTCTACTTAAATTACATTGCTTAAAATTGCATATTAGATATAAATTACTCTAAAAGATATTTATGATATTAAATTGTTTACCAATAAATAATTATTTTTATTTAAAAATTAAATCAATATAAATGTTTTGATTATTTTGCTAATTTCTTTGAAAAAGTGGTATCGTAATAAAAGCTTTGATCAGTCTAGAAATATGCAGCTGTTGAGTCAAGAAATTAGTATGTTATAATGTTATTCAGTATACATTCATTGAATTTGACGCAAATAACTGCATTATATTCCTTATAAAATAAAACTTCAATAAAATTTAACAAGGATATTATGATTGCTTAACTGCGAAGGATATTAACGAAAAATAAGGTACAATAATCAACAAATATGTAAAACACATTCTATTCAAATAATATATTTAAAGTTATAATTTGTTAATACCATTGTCGTATATTTTTAAAATTTGCATACTAAATTTGTTGTTTTACGAGGCAGTTTTCATGTGAAAATGTAACCTTACTATCACTAAAACTTGCCTTTATATTTTTCCTTAAAATATTTAAATAATTATAAAGCGAATTTATTTTGAAAAGTTAAATTATTTGAAAAAAAAAAAAAAAAAAAAAAATTTAAGATTATTTCAAGTTAAATCTGTTTGTGATACAATTTGATTTATATTGCCAATAGTTGCATATTAAATGTAGTTTATTTTTTAAAGATAAAATTATAATATAAAGGTTTTACTATTAAAACTTACTTTATACATTTTATTCAAAAAATTTAAATTAAATAATTCAAGATTAATTTAAGAAAATAAAAGAATTCTTAATGATATGTTTGAATTGCATTATGTGAAAAATGCACAATCATATTTCCAGACTCATCATTTGGTTTTAATGTGGTTTTAAGGCTAAATGATCTTACGCTATCATTTAAATGCTACTTATTTTTTCTATTACTTTCTAGTTTTTACTTATTATTTTCCTCTTTATATAATTAAGATAATAAAAATAATAAAAATTGTTGTGTGCCTTCAAGTTTTTGAAAAATTAAATTATTAGAAGATTGACTCAAAACCTTAAATAAATGGAAAGCTTTTGTAATGAAACAATAGCAGTAAGGTGAGATTGGTTAAAAAAAAATACAAAATGGATGGATGATGAGCATCTATAAGCAGTAAACAAAAAGTTGACTTGCCTGCTAACCAAAACAGTATGCCATAGAATTACTTAGACTGTTCCATATGATTGAAATTTGTGTTTCGTTTAGAGTAACTATCTACGAAATTTCTAATAATATATGAATCTTTAAGGTAATTGACATGTCGTTCTTTAATGTCTACATATTTTTCATGAGAAACATGATTGATTTTGAAAATTTTCATTGAAAGTATTCAAATCAATTATTGCATTAGCATTAAACATTGTGTAAAATGTAGTATATTTTGAATAAAACCACAGTTTTTATCTTAAAATTGAAGTGAAACCAAACACGTTCCCTTTAGTCTGTAAAAAAGGCAAAAAAAATTGAACTCTTTTCTGCAGTACTTTGTAAAAGAAATTATGTCCCCTTAATAACTTTGATAATTATTAATTTTAGAACTTTGCAGCAATGATTTTTATAATTATGTTACTGTAAAATTATAATGATACGCAAAGAATAAAATTTGGATGATAAGAATGATTATTGTAAAAGAAGTTTCTCATTCACATATGTTCCATAAATATGTTTTTAACGTAATTAGAACCAAATGAAAAGCTCATATATAAAGTTATTTATTAAATAAAATTTTAAAATTCATTTTTAAGATAAACTGCTAAAGTAGTATTTTAAAATTTTTGGAGTGGCATATATCCCCACGAGCTAAAGTTATGATACAAAATTACAAACTTGTACTCACACACATTTTGAAAAATAATATTACTGGAAGTATATAAAATTTATTTAATGTCTCATTGTTTTTCTTTTTTAATTAATATTCTTTCAGAGAAACATTTTCTTTTAGTAACTCTCATGAGAAGTATATTTCATTTTCAAAGTTTTTAATTTGATTTATTTTTATTTCTTTCTACTGAAATTATGTTTGCATGAGGAAAACAAAAATATATTAAAGTATAAAATTGTATATTTAAATACAGAAATCTCAGAGTTTTAACTTCAGACTAATATAAACTGCTGCACTGAAATATCTAAGAAAAGAATTCTTTAAATAAAAGAACAATTTGAAAGCTTGTTATCATCTTTATAAGAAAATTGTTCATTATCAAAAACCATAAATATGAGTTCATTTAACTTAAATTAAAAAAAAAAAAAAAAAAAAAAAAAAAAATATCCTATTTAAAAATATTTCTTAATTTATTCTACAGTGTTAAGAAAATTGAAAGTTACTAAGTCCTCAATGAGAAATTATCAAAATAACATTTGGAAATTTTCGTTGTTTATTTAGTGTATTGAGACATAGATTATAATTCGCAAATAAAATTGGCAAAAACTAATTTCAACGCTAACTGATGGAATGTAAAATAGTAATATCTCTTAAGTAATGTTTCAAAGAGAGTATAATACTGAACAACTTATGTGCTATTTATTGCAGATTGCATAAAAAGTCACTAGAATTTTAGTTTTCTCTCAAGAATCAAATATGGACTGATATATATATATATATATATATGATCAAAAATTCATATTTTTAAATTTATTGTAAATGGTATTGAAAACAAACCACACCGTATATAATAATAACTTTATATTTAAAATATGTGTACAAATCTGAGTTTATTTTGGCAAGAATATAAATATGAAATAAACACAGTAAATTATTATTAATCTTATAGTATAGTTATTCTTAATCTCATCATTTTGAGTGAAGGAATTCAAAGTTATTAACACTATGTATTTGAATTGTTAACAATAGAAAAACATAAAATTAAAAAATTATAATATCAATGAAAAAAATTAATACGAACACAAATAATAGGGGATGATTACAATAACACATCCAGAGACCTAGAGTTGGCCTGGTATGATTCGAAGAAAGTTTTAATTATACATAAGTGCTCATATTATGTAATCCACCAATCTGTGTATGTGAGAGAATAGCTCATTTATAGATATAACATCACGTAACTTTACTATCCAAGCTGTAATCAAGGAATAGATGTATGTGTATAATGTTTGGAGTATTTTAGTCAATTTTATTCACTGATCAATAATTTATTTCGTATTTCGAGTATAATAAAATGACTGGAAAATTTAAATTGTAATAGTTAAAAGCAGGTGATGTTCAAACAATTATAAAATTTTTTCATGCCAAAATAATTAGTCTCATCACCTTCAAAACAATATTTCTGCAAACGGAAAGCAGTAAATGATAAAAAAAATCACAAATCTGAGGATCAATAAAATTTTAAAATTTACAAAATAATATATTTTTAAGAATAAGTTCAACCGAGAAAAATGTATTAATGAAGATCAAAGCGTTTTAGGATCTTTTCTAATTAAAGTTAGAATTTATGATAAAAAAAGATATCTTCTAAAGGTAACAAAATTTATGACAAGTTTTTAAAAAGAATAAGCTAATAAATCCAGTTTTTAAAAGTATGAAAGAGTGATTAATAAATCCCATAAGCGATAGTAACATTGAATAAAATCTCAACATTTGAATAAAAGTAAGATGCTAAATTCGTAATAAAGTGATATTAATGAGTTAAAATATTGTAAATTAATATTTTCAATATTTTATTTTATTTACTATCAAAAATTATGCTCAGATCATTTTAAGATAATAAATAAATTATTTTATGTAAAATGCGCTAAGGAAAAGCATTAAACGCATATTTTTTCTACATATGTATGTAACATATCATGTAAAAACGAATAAAAAACAAAAAATCTAATTGTAAAATATAAAAAAATGAAACCTATAAAACATATTTATGGAAGCTTTTTTTTATTAGTGAAGGATATCAATTAAAATAATATTTGAAAAACCTCAGCTCATTTGAATATTAGAAAAACCTCAGCTCATTTGAATAGTTGGAAAAACCTATATCATTTTAATTTTTATTTAAGGTATTTATATATAAATTTCTGGTTACTTTTACATTTTTCAGAATTAAGAACTTTCTCATCGCATTCTAATGACGAATAAATAAATAACTGATATTTGATTTCAAAACAGCAAAAATTAAGATTCATTCTGAGACAGACTATAATTGATCTTTTTAAAATCATCTTTTTAAAGAGCACTATTTTAGGGGAGAAGATAAATATGCAAAAACAATATCTGGTATGAAAAATATTAAATTAAATTTAAAATAATAACACAAATATATATCAAAGTTTTCTAAGAAAATTTCTGAAAAAACTAATGAGAATTAAGTTATTTATTAGAGTAAAAACAAATCAAGAATATCAATTAGTTGTGTTAACAGTGTTTGTTAGAAATTAGCTTAAAATCTTTGTGGAAAACCTGCAATACTTTTGTCGCAGAATATTATATTATATGTTTAGGTAATATATTATTTTAAATTATGTAACTTTGGGTACATAATATTTTTCATTAGTTAATTGAAAACAACGGAAAAATTCCTTTAAGTTAAAAATTTTAATTATATATATTTAATAAATGTAGAAATTGCTATATTTTCTTGTAAAGGCTACAATTTAATCTCGATACAAAATTTAATAATTTTAAGGAGTTATTAAAAGCTATTATGTGATTATTTACAAAGGTCTTTGAAAAGGAAATCATTAATATCATTAGCAATTTTATAGGTACTTTTTCAAGAAATTTTATTAAAATAACTAACGAATTGATAACTCAATTTTAATCTTCAAATAAGTAAAGCATTTAATTAAGACCTAAAAAGGTAAGGGAAAAAATAGATACATTCGTTATTATTGAAAGAATCATAAGTAGATATAAACTATTGTTAAATTTTAATTAAAATAAGAAATTTAAAATTGCATAGCCAAAAGATATGAAAGTGGAGATGGTATATAGGCCATTTCTACTGGTGATCTTGGGGAATAGGTGGCTCCTTACAGCTTTGGGAAAATAAGATAATGTAAAATTAAAAGAAACAGTGTAAAACAGTTCTCAATGATATATTTTGAAATACAATGTATGAAAAATTCTCAGTCGAATTATTTCCTTGCTTTACATTCTATCATGATAACGTAATTTGAAATTTTTATGATTTTAATAAATGTTTGATAAATTTTAATAAAAGTTAAAATGAAACTTAGAGTTGGTTTCATATAATGTAATTCTTCAGAATGTTTAAATGCTTAGAAAGGTTAGAAATATTTTCGTCTGTTTACAACTATCAAATTAAAAGAACTTCTGTTTATCTATAACTGGTAGGAATTTCTTTATTTTCTAAATTTTAGGGATTTTCCTGTTCCATGTCTCCCTATCTTTAAATTGACGCTCTATCCGTTTGAGGATCAAAGTTAAGTGTCACTATATGCGGACAACGATTCTGTACGTCTACTTTTTTGCTGTTACTTGTAACTGTGAGATCCTGATGATCCTTTGATTTTTCTTCTGTCTTCTTTAAAATCATAAAATATCACAGGTAAGGCGTCTGACACACAGGAAATATTCCCAGAATATGAAGTTTCTACACTACTGTGATATTCCGAGGGAAATATTTTTCTAACGCATGCTACTATCTTTCCATTTTACAGTGACAAGAAATTGGGAAACTTGTCCTAAGGTGAAAACCAATGAAGAAAGGGTTCACCACTTATTCGTATATATATTAATGTTGAAATATTTTATATTTGCAGGAATGAGTGTTGGTTAATTTTGAAAGGAAATTTGTGATGATGGTTTTATACAATTATTTGATTTACATGAAAAATATTATATTATTTATATTTATTTTTTGATAAACAATACTCTACCCCCATAAAATTCTTTGGACAAAATATCCTCTTTATTTCGCACAACTATAACATTTCCAAGTGTTATGAACTCAGACAGTATAATACGGAAAAATCCATGTGTAGCGTAAAATATAAAGTTTAATTTAAGTGTGTCATCACCAAAACAAGTACACTTTGTAGCAATAACTTCGTAAAGCATTGCTCTAAGACATCTAATTGCATGTAATTTTATTATTATTACTTTATATATAACTGCACTGGCATTTTGAATTAGCTGAATGGCATGACAAGACTACAATGAGATACGGAATTTTTTACATTTTAGAATCGTACAAATTTTTATGCCCACAATATCAGTTGAATATATAAAATCTCATGTACTGGCCATTCTTATACCAGTTTTTCTATTTTGTTGGAAACGAAAACAGTACAAACCAAAATCTATAACTGTTTTTACTTATGCAACCCAGACATTAGCATAAAGACATTTTCCCTTTCATTGTTGTTTCAATTTTAATGTCCAGGAGTATACGACTTTTATTTTGGTTGCAGTTACATTTCATTAAGATGAGGATTCAAAGAAATTATAATAATAAGTTTCAGATAATTTATATTATATTAGTTATCAATGACCTAGATTAGGAAATTTTAATCCAGTTACGTTGTTTCAAAGTAAGCATTTTACGGAATGAGTACCAAGAATATATTATATGCTTTTGATTTAACATTTAATTTTAAAAGCTAATTATAGTTAAAATTTAAAGCCTGTTTTTCTTAGAAAAAATCTTTGCTGTATATTTTTATCATAAACATAATTAAAATAAATCTGAAATCTAATATTTCACTTATACCTGCAAAAGAGAAATAATCATCACTTTGGAGCTACTGCAGTTCAGGATTAAAATCAGCCTCCTCAAGTGTACTTGTCTGGCTATCTCTTCCCTCCTCGTCAACCAGTGGAGAAACTCTGGCGAGGAAAAGAAGGAATGACCAACCATCCTGTGCTGGATCTTCTTTGAAGTTCTCCTCCTCTTCGGACAGCCACGTGAACTTTTTGCGGCTCTTCATCCTCCGTCTGAAAGAAACAAAAGAAAACAAAAAAAATGCATTTAGTTAAAATTAAGAACGATATGATTTTAAAATTAGACTAAACGTGGTTTTCATTTGGCTAAAGATGTCTAGCAATCTATCTATCTGTAAGAAGAAATATATTAGAACATAAATGAATAACTCAACACGAATTTGAAATTTAGCTTGTTTTTAGAATATGACATGTCGTCCAATAATATTTATGCTGTTGTTGTTGACTTATCCTCTTTAAAGATCTGACATTTGTCAGATTAACTCTAATAAATTGTTGGTTGTTAGAAATTCAATGACTAGCAGGGGATCTGAGGATAAATCCTCCCAGGAAAGTCCAACTCAGTCCAGAATGTGTTTCGGTGAGGCTGGATGGTCACACCATTTGTTACAAGTGGGATAATTTTTTCATCACGTTCAAACAATTAACATTTTAGATGTCCACTTGGCCAAGGCAATTTGAGATTTTCAGTCACATTTTATTACCAGAATAGTTCCAAGAGATGTTCCCGAGTACCATTGGTGTATTGGTGGAATTTGCCAGATTGAATGTAGTCTAGATTTTTTATTAGAGTAAAGTTCCTAATATATAAGTGATGTACCAGTAGGCGTATCTTCCTCATCGCTTTCTTTGACCAGTCAATCTGCAGTCTCATTGCCACTAATATTAACATGGGGTGGAATACATTGGAGATGTACATCATGATCTTATGAGCTCATTTTAAATTTCATCAGAATAAGTAAGCTTGTTTCATCATTTGTAGAGGACCACTCACAGAGATGTAACAGTGCACCGCGGCTGTCCGACAAAATCCATAGTTCTCCAAAATCACAGTTGCTGGAAATAATAGCAGCAAGTCCCACCTTTACCACTATCAACTCACTTCTGAAAACTGAACAAGTGTCAGGGTTGCGTTGCTTTAGCGTAATTTCAGACATTGGGGTTCTAATATAGACTCCGCTCCCAGTACGGTCTTCCATATGACTACCATCGGTATACATTTACACTGCATCACAGGGGATGCAGTTAATTCCATTACGCTTAGATAAGACCTGCAGGTAAGGAAGCACAGATGGACTTCTACCTTTGGATTTGTCCATGGGTGCTTCTGACCTCGGTCCAACAGAACCTGCTCATTATCTCCTCAAAATGACTTTGTTGACAAAAAGAATAATATTTATAATTCACATATATGAAATTTCTAAGCATTCTCAATGTTAAATAAAATTATCTTAAGCCATAGTTGGTTTATCATCTGTTTAGTTTCTGTCATATTTTCTTAAAGTCAGTTGAAGTAAATTATGTGACAATTTGTTCTCGATGCACAATGTCACCATTGTGGAAAGAATCTGAATGTAAAAAGGAAATAGAGTAAAATTTGAAAAGAAATAATTTCCTAATATATATTTAATTAAAATTGAAAATGGATACTTTTTGAATAATGAATGAGAAAGAAGTTTTACAAAAATAGTAAACAGAAAATAGAATTCTTTAATATGCTACAAAGGGATTAAGCTCTTACTACTTCATGTTGGTTTTATAATATTCTTAAAACATGAGCCCATGGAAAGAATTGTTCATTCATTAATGAATTATTAGTTATTTACTTGTAAAGGTTTTTGATTACAGTATCCAAAAATCTTCGAACATTCATTCACAAGTTTTATAGGATAAAAAAGAAGTGGTTTTGTTTCCAAAGTGAGTCATTTATATGGGAAAAATATTTGCTACTTAAAACTTCATAGATGGGCCGAAAACTTTTTCAAAAAAATATAGACAATAAGTGAACAACGAATAGTATTTGTGAATTTAGCAATGCAACCCACAAAATAGTAGGAAAACAAATAGCTAGAAAGCTAGGTGGATTGATAAAATTATTAATAGTTACGTATTGTAATGCAAACTAATATTTCAGGGTTTCAAATCATCCCAGTTACCAATTCTACAGAAATAACTTAACGGAGTGATGAATCTTTCCAAACATAAACTAAAGATAATATTCTATATGTTTCCTGATTTAGATAATGTCTAATCCTCATCAAGATTCAGGCTAAAGTTATCTTTTGTAACTTATCTCAGATCAATCAGAAATATTCCTATGAGTCAGAAATCATGTTTTTTTTTCTGATACGAATTCTTTTCGGTGAAATTCTAGTATCCATAACGCGTTTGGTTCTATTTTCAGATATATCACCAATAATTAAGTTGAGCAATTTATAATCATCAGCATATGAGAGCATTTAAATATAAAAAAGTTGGGAATCCCAAAATAGGACTACATAAACATACAATCCGACTTTAAATCTCACCGAATTTATCGCCTTACGGATACTAGGATTAAGCATTTCTTTCTTGCAGCATGATATAAATATTTGGTGACTAAATAGAATTTGGTATCTGTAAACATATTTGGCACAGATACCGATTAATCCAGGATTCCAAATTCTGAATTCTTTTGAAGAAGAAATGCTGTCGAGAAGACGTTTTGTGATATGAGAAATGCATAAATACTAGGGTTGCAAAATAGAATTTTCTAATTAATTCTTATAGATCTCCATCAGTATGACGTTAATAAATAGCCAGGTTTCCAGATACATAAAAAAAATCCTTCAAAAAATCATCACGCTCCGAATTTGGCATCCTGGATTTTACGGTATCTTAGCCATATATTTCACGGCACGTGTATTTTCACAGATAATGAAACTTTATTACAACTTTATCTTAATTTCTCAATTTTCATCAGCAAAAGCACATAATAAAAGCTATGTAGCCTAACACATAATAGGAATTATATACACGCAATAAAAATATTTATTCTCAGTCATCTTTCTCTCTCTCTCTTGAAGAAAAATACACACAGTTTTTATCATAATCATAAGATATGGTAAATACTATTAAAGTATAAATGTAAAATGAATGGAATTATAATAAAAATAAATAATAATATGTCTTAAAAATCCTCCATTAGGAAATACTGGTTTTTATAAATCGTTAATAATAATTTGTAAAAAATTATGTAGTTTATTTCCAATTTATATAGAAGTATACCAAGTTCAAATATATGATACATTTAAAATAGATTTACTACATAATCACGGAGTTCCAAAAAGTGAAATTTAATTCATAAATGCTTGTTAAATAATCAAATAAAATATTAAATATTGAAATTGGTAATTATAATTATGGAATGCAGATATTTAGTTATTTTTTATCAGATTTTTACTCAATTAATTAGCATTAAAAATTGCTAGTGAAATCACATTTAAGCATTTGGTTAGTAAAAACGTTACTTGGTGCTTACATACTATTCCCTTGACCGTATATGCGAAAAGATATATGACCTTTATTTAAATATAATTAAATTTAACATTCTACAAATTAAAAATATCGTTTTTCTATATTTCTTTTAGTAAAGATATAAGTAAACGTTTCCGCTTTTCCTTCTTATTTTGAAAAAGAAATCAAAATTTACATACTTTGATGACATCTTTTTATGATGAAAAATATCTCGACGGAATAATACGTAATTATAATAAAATAAATTAACAAAAATTTATCTATGCATGGAGTTTTAAATGAAAAATTGAGAAAATATAATAATCATAAATGACAGACATTATAATTCAATAAAATTCAAAGTTTAGGAATTTGTAATTAGACTCATGAATTATAGATATTTTAAGCTAGATTTTAATGAATTTACACAAAAATTACTATTCTACAGAAATTATCTACTAAAATTCCTTTGAAAATGTCAACCAAAATATATTTACTTCATTACATTAAGTTAAATAAATTATTCTTTTTATGTCTGGTACTGTCTGGCCTTTTTATGCATTCAAAAGTTTGGGTGGCCTATACTTTGGTGTACTGCTTGGTTTTTATACGATTAAGTTTCTGCCCAATTTTCAATTGGGTGATGTGTTGAATATGATGATAAATAAAATTTAATTATGTGTCCCTTATTACCTAGTATTTTTGGTGACATTTTGTTTTCCTAAACACTTATTATGACAAAAAAAATCGCCACTTTTATTCAAGGGACAACCTAAAATATATTTTCCCCTAAAATTTATACATAATCTTATTTCACAATATTGGAAAAAGAAGTAATGGAATACGATATTTACATATTATAATATTAATTATAATAAATTTTAAAGATATGTTTGTTATTAACTCAATGAAAACGAAAGTTTTGTGCAAAGTATCACAGAAAATATATTTTGAATAAAATACGAAAAAATTGCAAATATATATCGAGTTTTTAAGTTTTATGGATATTTAAAACTGATTTCTATCATAATTTACTCAAATTTTATGATTTATTTTTTTATAATACATACAAATACATTAAAATTTATATATCAGACAATATTTTGTTTAATGAAAAGTGACGAATTGCAAACCAGTTATATATATATATATATATTATTATTATTATTATTATGTAATATGAATTTAAAAATCAACTATTCAATCACATAAGAGATATTTTCAGTTTCATTATTATTGTAGTGTGACAATTTTTGTTTGCTGGACCAAAAACGAAGTGAATATCTGTTTGTTTGGCTTTGGGGAAAGTGTTCTAATATTATCTTCCCATCTCGAACAACCTAACATATGAAGGCTACTGTAATGATTTTTAACATTTAATACATATCATTGCCTTTGAGAGGATTTTTCACAGATAGTAGTCCGTATTCATGTATTGAAAGTCCAGAAACAGAGGACTCACTCTGATAAATGGTCATGTAGATTGTAAAAATGTAATATCCCTTTTTCGATAATCAAAAGTAGCTGAGATCAAAATCATGACTTTCTATTTCGAAGAGCAATGCTATGGTGAGTAAACAATCTATATTGTCCGCATATTTTCCATCATTTTAGTGTTGAGTCACAGGTTATGACACGAACACTGGAATATAGATTTTACAAATTTATTTTCAAGAATTAATCTTATTATATTTTTAATTACTCTCCTTTCTACCTCTTTTATATGTAGCATTAATCATATTTAGATAACTGCATTAAATTAATTAACAATTGAAAAATTTCAGTGAAGAATTAATATTTTTTCTCAGATTTCTATTTTTTGTTATGACGGAAAAAACATGACAGTTAATATATTGAAATTTTGTTTGATGACACACACCTTTTTGAATGTATTTATCTAAGAAAATATCTTAATGTGTATCGCAATGTTTCATTCAATCACAAAAATGAATGTGTTAATGATTTGGTCTTTAAATAGAAGAAAAATTTTATTGATCTGCAAACAAACAATTAACATATATTTTCAGTTTTAATAGATTTAATAGAGAGCACTCTTCATTTCATTAATACAATTCAGGGACATCTGACCCAGAAATGGTATCTATAACAAATAGTATAGCAATAAAAGGTTGTTTTTATTATTTTAAAACCTAACCTTTTTTTCACCATAAAATCTCAATAATTGTGAACACCTACCTATATCTAACATCAACATGAAGTGCATATATGTAATCAAAGAAACTACAATAAATAGCACAGAATATGGTATAAGTTCGGACTTCCATATTTAATAATTTATTTATTGAAACGTTTTTAAGCATTATATATTTCATTCAATTTTCTTATAGTTAATTTATAGGTGAGATTTCTCATTTCGGGATACAAAAAAAAATTACTTGAAAATACTGTTAATTAAATTATTTTGTAAAGTGTTTCCTTGTTATATTAAACTGTAAGCATTAAAATTTTTTTCCATTTACATAAAAATTTCAATCATAGGTATTTTTATATCTTTGAGCTTTTGCTTATATCAATATTCCCGATACAAAGACATCTAATTTAAATTCTGTTTCTATTTTCATTACATCAACTTGAATTTTTTATTTATAATTATAAATTAGAACATAAAATATATTTATAATACATCCATTTTTAATGCATTAACCTGAGAAATTTCATACTTTTATGCTTAAATTGAAAATTTCTCTGTCAGAAATAATTTATTTTATTTCTATTTTTTATTTTAGTATACTGAATACAAAACAATCTAATTTACATTCTGCTTCTATTTTAATCTCATAAATTTGTCGCTTTAGTTCATAATTAGATTAGAACGTAATATATATTCAGTAAAATTTTCTTATTTATGTTTTATGCAAGAAAAAAATTCATTTATTCATTTAAATTGAATTTCATTCAGAAGTAATTTCATTTTCTTTTTATTCATTTGGGTATGCCTATTTACAAAAAAATATGCAATATATGTTCCGCTCCTGTTTTCATTGAGTTAATAACATGTAACACATAGTGTTTGATTTCATTATTAGGTGGATCCTGTAATCTAGAAATGCATTTTCCTCTGGTAAAATCTAATCTACCTAAGCATACGATAAATCAAGTGTAAACTATAAATTCATTGAACAAGTTGTAAAATGATTTAAATGGAACGTAGTGAGTACATTCAGTTAATAATTACGTATAAATGCGATGAGATGTACTATTTACTAAAAGCTTGAGATCATTTAGGTACGTTTTTACGATGAACTAGATAGCATATCAATTAAAACATATATTATTTCTATAACTTGTGACTGAAAAAAATGTAGAAAAGGTTTTGTTTATTTAAAGTTTGAATATTTCTATTAAAATGAATAAAAAGTTTAATTTATTTTGACACTTTGTAATTTTTATATTAATTAGATTCATAGATTTAAATGTTTCCAAAAAAACCACAATGCGAAAAATAATTAAACTCCTCAATTAATATTGTTTAATATATATATATATATATATATATATATATATATATATATATATATATATATATATATATATATATATATATATATATATTTTTTTTTTTCCTGGTCATCTTTCGTAGACAGGTCACTAACGCTGATTTGTATAACTCTTCTGTATTCTACAGAACTGAAATTACTTTCGTCGGAAGATTGCAAGCTTTCAAGACTTTTATTCGTTGATTAATCAAAATTGAATTTTAATTTATAATTTCGGGAACAGGAGAACTTTCCTAGGCAGCTCACATTGTTTATCACTGGTCACAGACCATTCTCTAGCTATTTACCGTGAATTCATGTTCGAGATGATAGCAACTGTGAACATGTAAGGTTCACTATCTTACAGTATTTCTCTGAATATATTTGTGGTACTTTGTGTTATCACCAGACAAGTGGCTGACCCCAGGACTCCAGAGAATTATAGACAACAAACTCTTGAGGATCAAGAAAAGGAAATTGGTAAATGTTCTCATTTTGGGTAAAGTGGTTATATCTAATCAGATTAGTATCCGAATTGTTTTTATTTTGCCACTCTATTACCTGACGTGTTTTACTATTGCTCACGTTTTATTTTTTCAGTATATATTTGCTCTATTTAACTTTACCACCACCATCATTAATATGTTATTTTCAAGGTGATGGAAAAGCTACGTTAGAGAGTAGTTGAGCATTTATAATTATTATTTATTTCTATCAAAATTTGTAAATAATTTCCGTTTCTAATTATATAGTTTGATATTGATTAAGAGTCTATGTAAATTTTAAATGTAGTAAATAAATTTTCCATCATCCTCTATTAAATTATTCTTGAAATTACTGGTTGAAATTTTCTTGAAATATTTACAAGAGGATCTACTGCCGAAAAAAATTAAAATATGAGAGTAATCAGTTATACATCTTTCTTAATTTACCAAATAACTAGATCTAAACATCATACACCCTTTGTGGTCTTTTTTGAAGAAAGTAAGATACATTTTATCATCCTCTTATGTCTCTATGGATGTTTAAAGTTTATGCATGAGGAATGGTGCAAAACTTCATTTACTGTCATATATAACTTGTATAAATCAACTTCAAGAAGGATTAAAGTAGTCAAGATATCGTACAAATTGTAAAAAAGTAAATTGAATTTGAAAGTAGTTGGAGAGAAAGATTGGTTTTAAATGCAAGTGCTGTTTACTAGCAAGTTTATATTCAATTTGGACTTTAATAATTTTGAAAATTTTGGTGTCAAGTAAAACGGCTCTTGAGGAGAAAGACGAGATTTATTCTGAAACAATCGCACATTAATGTTCAAAATTAAAATAACTTCCATAATTTCAAATGTCTTGACAAGAATTGAATAAATGTAAAACCACTACTCCAAGACAAATTCTTTACATTGAATATGTAAGAGTACACGTATTTTTGAGTGTAGCCTGTACAGGAACAGGCATAAGCACGCGCTATAAAGCATGATTTTCGTTCGCCAGCATATCTCACCAAATTATTTGATGTTTTTGTGCACCGATCGATTGAATTCAAATTGTAACAGTAACAATATGTAATCAGCAAGGTTTAGATGCTAGAATGAGGTTGCGAATTATAGAAGGCTTAAAATAGGTCAGTCTCAAGTCCAGATTTGAAGAAAGATTAGCTAAACGCCCCTCGTCGCTTGTGATTTATTGAAACGGCTGCAGGAGACCAGCAAAGTACAGGCAAGGTCATCCAAGAGCCATGATTGTCAGAGATAATCTCCATTTGTTGTACAACATGGATGCTATGGTTTTTCAGCTTGGTCGTGACTTGTATATGGCCTCAGCAACTCGAGTTCCAAGAATGACTGTTTTCAGAAGACTTCACCAGAGAGGGTTGTTTGTACGGATATCTGCAATTTGCGTCGCAGTTACTTCTACGCACAGAGGAACCTGTTTAACATGATACAGAAATCATATAGCTTGGAGTATGTATGGCAGCCTTTCTCTTCACTTGTGAGTCCCGTCTAACCATAGATAACCACTTTAAATTCATATGGAGAGAACCTGGGATTCTTTACTGACCTACAATAGCAGCGAAATCAACTTTTATGACTGTGGAGGTTTAATAGTACGAACAGGCATCAAATTAAATGGTCGCAGACCCACCCCATCATAATTTCATAACAGATTAAGTGTGACTGATGAGAGATATAGGAATGAGGTCTTGAAGCCCTATATGCGCCATTTCAGGGGAGATCCTTTTATTGGACAATAACACGAGGCCACACGAAGGTTCCTCGTGTTGACATATTTTTAGAAAGTGAGTATATTCGCTGGATGGAAAGGCCAAGCATGTCTTCAGACTTAAACCCTATAAAACATGTTAGGGATGCGCTGGAGAGGGTAATTGCAACTCGCAACATCTTTTCGAGTACCATGGAGGGCTTGAAAATAGTGGTACTGAACAAGTTAGACCCATTGTTACAGAAACCCATATACTGTTATATTTTAAATATAAACTCACGCTGTGTGAGGCTATTACACCTGTAAAAGAGGAGATTGCCCTCAATTAATACATTTTCTTGTCTTATTCTGCAACCACTGTTGCATTCTTTCCGACTTCAAGGACTATACGCAAGATCATGCATGTGTTTTACAACTGCTGCATGGTTATTTGCATTGTCCAGTAATTCTGGAGATAATTGACCAAATCTGAAAATTCTCTTAATTTTGCACACCAATGTGTTATTAGCAATTTAGGTTGACAATATGTACAGACTAGAATTAGAATAGATGAGTTTAAAGACCTGCATGTTATTTAGAAAGGCAATTGGAGCCACTTAATGTATTCTAATGAGTTTCTAATATCTGATGACATGTGTTACATTGCTGATATTGATCATTCCTTTTTTAATGTCATAATTCTAAAATTCACAGAGTGAAAAATTCTTGAAAATAAAACAAACATATGTTGTGGGAATCAAGCTTTTCAGGAGTAAATTTGGCTGCTCCTTGTAGGGACACATTAGTACATTTCTGCAAAACTTGTTCCTTCTTTTATTATACAGGATTCGGTGGTAATATATCGTTAAAATTGGTGTAGCATAATTTAAATCTTATGTGTGTGTGTGTGTGTGTGTGATACCTCACCTCATACAAAATATTTCTTAAACTTAATTTTTCAAAGACCATTCGTATATAATAAACATTCTATAAAAACTATAAAAAATATTTTTTTCTGTATATGTAAATCAATGATTTCTTGCAGGCTTTTCGTATAACTTATCTATGATTTCAAAGAATTAAAACTTTCGTTTTAATCTATTTGGATCTTTCTTTTTATACTTTTGATTAAAAGCAAGCTCTCTTTCTTATGGTATAAATAAAAACATAATCGATATTTAGTTTTAGCTATGTAAGGATTTACGATTTGGAAATGAGTAAGAAACATGCTTTTACCTTAATGGCAGTTTAAGAC
The DNA here is from genome assembly GCA_030067965.1 of Latrodectus elegans. NCBI lineage: Eukaryota > Metazoa > Arthropoda > Arachnida > Araneae > Theridiidae > Latrodectus > Latrodectus elegans. The sequence goes on from CM057819.1 coordinate 65,853,880, forward strand.
CATTTAGAAACTGAAATATGAAAATAATATCATTGAGCATCAATGGGACACAAGATGAACGTATCTACAAATTTCTTGTACCATGATATCAAATTTCTTCGTGTTTCTTTCATTAAAATTGAATTTATTGATGTTAATTCCTTGAAAACAGTCTCTATTCTGTCATTTCAATATGTTTTATTCTGAAACAAAATAAAAACTACACTTGTTGACGAAAATCAAAACTTTATGAAAGGAATATAATAATTTTTAGGCAATTTAAAAGTTTTTGTATATATGAAAACTGCATATGGTTCTCTTTCTTTCTCTATTCTTTATTTTCAACATATTTATTTCCTCATATTAATGAAAGAAAAATCTGCCTTTTTAACGATTACATTGAAATCTTTATGAAAAAGAACATATTTATAATAAACATATTTTCTTTGAGCATTATTGATGAATCTATATTTTGTCTATTTCTTTCATATAAAATAAATAATTTTCTTATTTTTAACTTTATTTACTTGTAATGTTAAGGCTTAAAAGCTAGTTCCTAAATTAATAGAAATAACTATTTTGATAGTCCTTTATATATTAGAATTGTTTACGTAAAAAGATGCTTTTTATAATTCTCTTAAATGGGTTTTGTTACGCGTCGTTTCTTTTTACCTATTGGCAATATACATAGGTTTCAGATGGAGATGAAAGAATACCTTTTAATATCACCTGCTAATTTGTAAGTTAATGATATTTTTTTTATTACAGTAACGTATAGAGAAGATTAATATAACTTAAAGATTAAGTATAAATAAGAATAAATAAGTATAAATAAGATTAACTTTTACTTATGTTTTAATTGAAATACCAGAGCTTATACATTTAACATTTCATTGGACATATTTAATTAAACATACCTTATTAATTTTGTATTGAATAATATAATTGTTAATTTAAAATTACAAATTGCTTAAAATATTTATTTAATAATATTTTTTGTAAATATCAGGAAAAATTGTAAATAAAATATAAAGGGAGATTCACGATTTGGGATAAAGCTGTAATATTTTTCAACTTGGGGGAAAAAAACGCGGATTATTAGCATTTTACCTATCCTCTAGATCCGGAGTTCTCGGGAATAGGGAAAAATCTAACTAGCTTTAATTCTAAACATTATAGTTACTTAGAATTTTATCATATAATTAAAATATTTACATATTATTTGGTGCAATATTCGTGTTGTTATAATTTATTTTTCTAAGAAGATTAAACTTTAGGGCATTATTAATAAATTTTGGTTTAGTATGCGTAAACGTAGTTATAACAACATTTTTTTTAACATAATCTATCATCATGTTTATCTAAATTACTTGCTAGAAATTATTTAATAATTCCATTTAACACTTAGTTCTGTTCAATCAGTTTAAAAATTTGTTTCTAAGAATACATTTTAGGAATAGCTGTATGATAATTTATTTTTTAATTTACAAATGTTTAGTCAAATATTTCAATAAATATAAGACAAATAGAAATAAAATTCATTTTTTTAAAAAATATTTTCTAATTTGAATTATGACGAAATGTTATTAGATGTGGGTAACTTAGAGTGACCAAAATGTAAATTCTTAAAAAAGATTTAAAATGTGTAAGAGAGAACAAAAACTGCGCTTTATTTTTATAGGAAAGGAATATTATTATGTGTACAATTAATTTTCTATTAAAATATTAATCCTTAAAAATGCTTAGAAATTATTGTAGGCTTGTATGAAATTTTATAAAACTTAGTGTTTTAAATTTTAGTTATTCTTCAAAATTAAATTATTTTCCAAGTATTTAAAATGATATATTTTAACTTAACTTTGCAATTTCATGCAAAATAATATTTAAAAGATATTATATCAATAATATTTAAACAAGTTAAAAGTTTTTCATTTGAACAATGCTAGGATAGAAATTAACACTTTAACTAGGTTAGGACATAAACTTGCATTTTAACTGGGTTAGGGTAGAAACTCGCACTTTAACTAGGTTAGGATAGAAACTTGCACTGTAACTGTGTTAGGATAGAAACTTACACTTTAACTTGGTTAGGATAGAAACTTTCACTTTAACGGGGTTAGGATAGAAACCCACTCTTTAACTAGGTTAGGATAGAAATCTACACTTTAACTAGGTTAGGATGAAACCCGCACTTTAACTAGGTTAGGATAGAAACCCGCACTTTAACTAGGTTAGGATAGAAACCCGCATTTTAATTAGGTTAAGATGGAAACCCGCACTTTAACTAGGTTTGGATGGAAACTTCGTAGTATAAAGAAGAAAATGATCATACTAATATAGTTTTATAATGTTGCTACAATTATTTACTTTTGAGATTTTATTTTATTCAGTACATTTTATGGTATAGAAATGACATTAGGGTTATATTGAAATTTGAGATATACTGAAATACGGAAATTTAAAGAAACTAAAATGATTCTAAAAATGGATAAATATTTTTCCCTTTTTAATTTAATAAATGTAATTTTAGAATTTAAGTGTCAATATAATTCGAGAATGCTACTTCAAATCATGATTATAAAGCACAGTTAAATTCTCTTTTTTAAGTATTTCTTCACTAAATGTTATTATTAGTTCATTCTACTTTTCTAGTAAAATATAAATATAGTAAAGGATGTTTTCTACTATATTTGCGGGAATTTAGCCATCACCATAGTTTTCGACTCAAAAGTTTAGTATAAATACTTTAAGTAGAGTCTACATAATTAAATGTACGAGGAAATTTAACTGTTATAAGGTATTATACAAAAATTTTATTTATATAAAAAAGAATATAAAAGACCTTTAATATTTTAGACTTTGAAGAAAATAAAAATATTTAAGAAATTTTTTCTTACAACTAGATAAATGACTCTTTTATATTTTCTAGATTAAAAAATAGATTTTCCCATTTTTAATAATCATTCCTAATACCACCAAAACTGAAGTAGTAAAACTTTTTCTGTTCAGACTTTTGCGTGGGTGGCTCAAAACACAACACCTTATATTACTGTTAATGCATAAAAATATAAATATAGATCTGAAAATTATTCATCAGTTTGAAGTAAAGAGCCAATGTCTAACACAAAATTAAATTTTTGCTTTCATGTCACTGATTTTAACTCATGTTTTTGTCTAGATAATTTCTTTTTTAAGTTTATTATGTCGTGGAATTTTTCTTATAAATATATATCTTTTCACAGATATTATATCAATAAAAATAGCTAAATTGCAATTCAATATGAAATCCATTTTAAGAATGAAAAGAAAACACATATTTCCATTCTTAACAAGATTTATAGATATTTTAAAAATTAATTTTTTATGAAATATTGTAAAATTTTGGATAAAACTTAAAGGTTAATTAAAAACAAACTATGAAAGACCGAAAAATTTATCGATAGTTTTACGCCTTATTTTATTTAAATTTTGATTTTTTCGCTTCAAAAGTATTTTTTTAAAAATTTCATTATGTGCAAATATTCACAAAAATAGTTTAGATAAAGTTATTAATAAATTTTCATATTTCTACTCGTATAAAATTTTTCTATTCATAGTTGGATATGCGTTTTATTTTAAAAATATCCATTGCAAAAAATTTTGAACTTTATAGGGTATCACATGATTTGAAAACATTTGAAAGAGTTTTGGTATTATGTATTTTTTTTCCTACTGTGTGTGTGTATGTTTCATCTACTTGAGTATGCTCACTTTTCTGTGCATACAAATTTATACATATCTGATTTTTCTTTTAATACGAACACTCTTCGGGGGAATTGCTTGAAGATTTTTAGACGTTTGTCCTTCGTGCATGTCATACAAGTGTTTATTTTGCATAGTTAACCATCTCCCTCCTGATGAAGAAGTGGTCCCTATGGTTTCATCTTATCATTTTCATTGCATATTTTAGTACTTTTCCAAGGATTAAGCTAATCATATTTGATATGATTTCATTAAACACTTCATACACTACTAACGCAGTTATAATTACGTAAAATTAACAAAGTGAAACAAACGAATGGTTATTCTAATGTAATATTTATTTCTATCAGTTCTTTTCTTAGTTCTGCCTGTGAAATTATTGCAATATAATAATTATATTTTTCCTTTAAACTAATTTTTATTATCAGAATTGAATGCACTTAATTTCGAAGAAATTTATTCACAGGATCATGGCAAAATGTTTGGAATAGTATCACATATTGCATAGAATCATATAAATATATATAGTGACTTTTTTTAATCAGTAATGAGCACTTTAAACTATATTCGTGAATAAAATTCATAATGAGAAAGAAACGTGTTCTAATTCTTATTGGTTCTAACAGCAAAATTATGATACTAAACTATAACAGAGTAGTTACAAAAATAAAAGCAATATTTAGCAGTTCTTCCTCCAAATATTTTCCACTTTGAGTTGTAAAAATACTTCTTCAAATTGCATTTGAGATTATGAAAGATACAGTAAACTAATCAACTTCCAAAATGCTAAATTCTAAAACTTCATGCTTTGATAATTATGCTCACGCACAACACAATCTCTTACCGCTTCTTTTACTTAAATTTCGACATTTCTTACTTCATTCGTCGACTTAAGATCATCTGTTTTTACAAATGATGTGAGATTTATCTTATCATATACCCGCTATGCGTTTTTCCGCAAATTTTGCTCAATGAATGGACAAGTTTAAATATTTTCAGAAAATTTCTGATTTTTCATGTTTTATTGGGCACTTTTTTTCTCGTTTAATTTTTTTAGTAATTCGAATCTTAGTTGTCATTTTTTAGCAAGAAATCTGGCTATTCTAATGTTGAATTATCTGATTTAGTGAGATAAATCAATTAACTTCAGGTAACTGAATATTTATTAGATATGTGATGGTAAAAGAAATAAATTGATCATTGCTCAAGTAATTGCTTACAGTAGTCAGTTCCTTTCTAAAGTATAACTTGAAGTTCATTATATTTCAATACAAAACTTTCTGCATTTAAGTTTATTGAAAACGTAATATGAGATGAGGGTTTGTTTGTTTATCTCTCAACGTTCAATTTTTGCCCACGAGGGCTAGTTAGACCGGGAACTACGGTTTAAAGTGGATTCCGAACCACTACAAACCTCCATTTCGAAGATGGGTTACGAACTGTTGAACCGAAGGCAAGAGCGCTAACCATTCGGCTGCCAGCTCGGCCATGAGACGAGGAAAAACTGTACAAACAAAATGTATTAAATAATTAAAGTATTTCCCATTCATCTTTCATCACTAATGTAACATCAACATTAAAATTCCGAAACCAGGGATTAAGTCTCAAGAAGAGAGAATTTTTTTTCTTAGTAAATTAAGCAACAAAATTATCTCTAAACAATTTTGGCCATATATAAATCTGTAGATTTTTCTATTAAATAAGGAATCATTCTCAAAACTAATTGAAACCACTAAGCCAATCATTATAAATATGCATGACCTAAATTATTAAGATGGCTTATTTCAGAGATGTAATTAGGTCACGTTCTTAGTTCCCCTAAAAAGCATTGAGGGAATGTGTCCTTAATATAATTAATTTTTTAATATTCAGTGTTATAAAAGTGCAAATAATTATCATGACAAACATGTTACTTTCTAATGAGAAAAATATTTAAAACTGTAAATGCTTTTCAGTATAGTGTTATGGGTTTGTGAATGTGAATAGAAATATTTTTAAGCATTAACTTCAAATTATTTAAAAAAATATTAAAATGAATTATTTGATGTCGTAATTCTTTTTGTACCTTGAAAAAAGTAGATTCTTTTTGTACTTATGTAATTCTTTTTGTACCTTGAAAAAGCTAGAAAAAGAATTACTACCTTTATTCTTTGGGAAAGAGAGTGAAAAGAAAAAGGACAATTTTAAGGCAGTTTCATATTAAAAAATTTCACATCGTAACAACCTTAAAGAATGGAAAGGATAGGGTGATTTATAGCACTTAAATATTTAAAAAATTTGATTAATATATATATATATATATATATATATATATATATATATATATATATATATATATATATATATATATATATATATATATATATATATATATATATATATATATATATATATATATATATATAATGAAGGGAATATGAAGTTATTTAATTTTTTGATTGATTTTCTGCTTTTCCAAGTATTAGAAAAACAGCAAATCAAATTTAAATAATTTCAAATTTGACTATAAAAATAATAAAAATTTAATGATAAAAATATAAAATAATAAAAATTTAATTATAAGATTTTTTTTTCCAACTGTAGGTACTTGGGTGACGAATCCTATGGCACAACAAAGCTCGAAACTGCTACTCATTTTTCATTACCCATCGGGCACCTGTGAACCAAGTCACGGAGGCGAGGAGTGTTGCCCGCGCCATATCACCACAAACCCGTTTATAGAGTGGGCCACATCCAAATATCATGTCAGAAGAAAGGGTAGAAAAATACAGGGAAAACAGTGAAAGAAAATAACATCAATTCCCGAACCGGGACTCGAACCCGGTACCCACAACTCAGGAACAGTAACCACACAACCATCACTCAGCTTTTATGAAAGTAGTATTGTAAATAGAAAATTCTCTTTAAAGATAAAAATTTCCTTTTGAATTTTTGACTCCATTAAAAAAAACATCTTTATAATACTATAGATTCATTTATTACCTTATATTTATTGTAGAGGTGAAATTCGGAAATTAGTGAAAAACTCCGAGGAAACCCAGATTCGTTATTTAAATACTTGAATGAGAGAGATAAATTCAAAACAAAAATACAATAAAACTTAATAATTTATTTTAGCAGCTTAATTACAAGAGGAATTTACATTTATAATTAAAACATTCCTGATTAAATAATTGAGAAAATTCTAAAATTATTGTTTTATGATAATTACACAACAATCAATCATAACTGAGTTTGACCAGATGGACAAGGAACGAGAGATCAGACTCACCCCTTTTAGAAGTAGCAGTGTGGTATTTCCCCAATGGCATTACCGGCTCAGGATCTCGCTTGGCTTGCTCATTGCTCATGAGGTTTTCCTCTTTATCCTGCTATCTCTCTTCAGACTTTATCATCTCTTCTTATAATCGTCTATTTGTCGGACAACTGCAGCTCCATTCAGGACAGTCGAAGCAGGGCTCCTACTGGACAAGGCAGTTATACTCCGTTTACAACTAACATCTTTTCAGCTTCTTATTATGCTCAATGAGGACCCAGACCTCAATTGTGGACTCCTTTTCCATGTCGGGCTTCTCTGGGGCTTCTGTGTGTTTTCTGTGTCTCTTTTTAGATGCTGTTTTTAATTCTTGTCTTAGCTCCTCCTCTTTACACCATTGGGTTTTCAAAGTTCCTTACTACCTCCTACACTTCTATGGGATAGGTCAAAAATCTCTCCCTCTTAATCCCGACCGGTCAGATTTACAAATAAAACATAAACTTTCCTTGCAATTTTCTCAAGATCATCCATCAATTCTGAAAGGAAGATTTTATTCTTTTATTGAACTTGTCTTATTGAGCCAGTTTTTATTACATCCTTTCCTTTATATTATTACAGCTTAGTTTGAAAGGAAAAGAGGAAATGCTAAATTTAAAGTGCATTAAAAATATACATATCTATTTTCTCAGGGGTTGGTTATGTCGACGACATGTATAATCATTGAAAGATAGATCAATGATTTAAGGAATATTTTATATTTTATATTTTAAAACTGAAACTTATTTTATTTTAATTATTAAATTTAAATATTCTTTTGAATGCGTTTGTTAAATTGTACATTTGTTTGAAGTTTTATCTGATTTAAATAGTAATTAACCACTTAGAATTCCAAATTCATATGGAATGTAATCAACAAAATTTTCCTGTGTGGGGTTATTTTCCTTAAACTACATAACTTTGAAGTCAAATTTAATATATAATTAATCTAACTGCGAGGTAACTGATCTGAAAACATGACTGATACAACTCTGTGTGATAATATATAACTGATTTATAAGTAATGCTACAACTCCAAAGTTAAAATTTTATTCAATTAATAAAGATAGCATCCATATCAAAGTCAAATGTAATATAAATCCCTAGTGAATTAGATTCTGCATATAAGTTGTTTATGTGCCAGTGAAATGAGATTTAAATATCAGGTATATAAAAGTTTGTAATGGAATTGGTAAAATAAATTTTTAAACCTTATTCATGTTATTCCTTTAATTGTTATTTCCATTTTTGCACTACATGCGTTTTTAAATATCACATATTTCTATTGTTATTTTGGTTACGTACTCCTTAATACTTTTATAGAAATTTAAGTGAAAATATTTCAAGAAATTAAATATTTGTAATTCCAGATAAATTTATTCTTATGAATTTTTTATTATTTTTAAGACGAGAGAGAAAGAGATAGGGAAAGACTATAACATAATTAAGTGTATATTATTCTTAGTACTAAAATTATAGTGATACATTCCTTACAGATAATTCAATCAAAGAAATAAGTCTGAACTAATTGTTCTAAGCAAGATATGTTATTTAAAGTTATATTGATAAAGTTTATAATTAGCAGAAAATAAAATAAAATGTAAATAGAAATATTCTTCAATTCACATACCTTGCGCGTGATTTGAATGTTTTTTCAATAAAATTTACATAATTCTTGCAAGAATTTAATACAAAGTATGAGACTGTTTGCTCGAATGGATTGTAATAAATGATATGTTAAGATGAGCTGTTGTAAATGAGAAAATGTATGTGTTAGCTTCGATATTTTTATAGCAAAAGTATAAGGAAAGAAAAATATAATATATTTAAATTTAGACACGAAATTATTGTAAAAGAAAAGTTTATTTTCATTGTACTAAAAATGTGATTCTTCTACCTATCTGAGACAGTTAAAATTTAGTATTACAGTTCGAGTAAAGAAAATGATTTAACAAATAAAATCTTTCTCTATTTTTCAAGTATGATATAAATCATTTTTTTTTGTCTTTTATCTTTGTGGCCAGGAAGTATTTATTTATAGTGTCGTATGTCGTATTTTATAACGTCTATTAAAAGATATTTAAATTATAATTTTCTTACAAAAAAAAAAAAAAAAAAAAAAAAAAAAAAGCTGGGATGGGTCCATGGCGTCATTATTTTTGATGGAACCTTGTGAGTTCAAATCTCGACTTAACCGAAGTTCCGAGTCGTGTTCGTTAAAAGCGACCGGGTCAAGCTTGGTGGTTGGGTAAGAATTGTGGAATGTCAACCCATTGATCCGTGCTTTTTAGTTAGGAAGACTGCCATCCAACAACTTCCATCTGACTGGTAAAGCCCAATTCAGGGCTATATAAGGAAAGTAGTATGTTTTGCTCAGTCAATCCTCTTCTGACTAGATTTGCAAAAATGATAAATTAAAAATTTTATTTTTTGTGTAGTTTTCAATTTTAATTATCACAAAGTTTTTCAATAAAATTCTTGTTGCGAGTTAAGCTTTTATTCACTTTGTATGTAATTGATTCAGAAAGCAACAATTACTTTCTTAATTCTTAGGCTTTCTTCAAAAAATTTCATTATCTCATTTTAATTGTTATAATAATATATTTTTAAAATAAATTCCGTATTACTCTAAAATAAATTCCGTACGTTCTAATTTAATATAACATTAAGTTTCGCTATTAGAACATTTGACAAATGACTTTAAACTTTAGTTTAGAACTTATTACCTTATTTAGAAAGCAAATTTAAGGAAAAAAGGAATAAATGCAGTATGTAAGTGTTTCTATTAGCTTTGCTGATGATTTTGGAATTTTTAACTGCTAAAATAGCTATGTTTTAAATTCTACGTTTTTAAGATTGCGTTTGCTGATACTAGTAAATAACAAACACATATATTTATATACGTGCTTGTCAAATCTGTGGAATCGAAAGTCCTGTGGTCGGTCGTTGAGTCGTTATTATGGGTGCAATGGTCTGGAGAAATTTACTTCCCCTTCACATCAATGCCAAAATTGAAGGAGTACATCCTCTGGTGCTGCCACCTATCGGAGGTTTTGAAAGGCGAAAGTCGTACTTTCACCTTTGTGGTGCTCTGATTAAACGAAAGACGCCCCCAATTGACTTGAATTCGCATAGTCGAGGCATAGCGAGCTTGGCTTGCCCAAGTGTCATAAGTAACAACAACAAACACATATAGCTCTTATTCTTCTTAGAATAGGATATACATTATATACTAAGGACATATAGATCACTCTTTTGTCCACAAAGTCGTCATTACACAATTCAATTAAAGACGATTGTTCTGAGACATTTACCTATTAAAATCAATACGCACCCGCTAAAAAATTAGAAAAATTAATTTAATTAGTATAATTCCTAGCTAAATCTAATTTACTAGTATCTTACTATCTATTGTTAGAACATTGCAGAAAAATATGTTAATAGTTAACTATTGACTTCATCAATTTATCAAAGTTTAAATTTACAATTCAAGTAGTTTTCTGGCTGATTCAGTTGGTACAAAATAGAAAGCAAATAGAAATAATAGCAGCAGATATAAATATCAAAAATTTAAGCTGCAAGAGATGGGACATATTTGATTACTAACTTTTAATTTAAAATCGGCGTATCATAAGACTCACTTATTTTTGTATATAAAATAATTTAAAAGAAAGAGGGAGGGAGCATTTACCAACAGTCCAAAATAATCAGTTCCATTTCAGTTCATAAAAAATGTTTATTTAGATTTAAAAATTATTTTCAATTGGCTTTTTTTCAGAAAATTTGTGAAATAGTTATATGAAGAAACATTTTATTTTCATAGTAAATGAATAGAACAGTTATAATTAATTTCTAATGTATGAATAACCTTTCTGTTTATTGTAATTCTAGTATTGAAGACGATTTTATAGATAGTATGACATCAGAATCAACTAAGACTTTACCATTTTTAGCTGTATGTTGTAACATTGTAACTAAAATATTTGCAAAATTTCCGTAAAGATATAATTATAATTAAATAAACAAATGTAAAAATAACTAAAAGACAGTTTTATCATAAAATATAGTACCCCTCAATTAATTGTAATTTATTCAATTCTGGAACTGCGACTTTGTGTATTAATATGGTTTAAATTAAAAAGCTAGAAAGAAAGGGGAACACAACACCTTATATTTTAGGTAGCACTTTATATTTCAGGAGGTTAAAGTACATTTATGACTACATATATACGCTTTTCTTAATGAATAAAAATAGGAATACTTTATACTTTAAGCTGAAAATGTCTCATATATATATATATATATATATATATATATATATATATATATATATATATATATATATATATATATATATATATATATATATATGTGTGTGTGTGTGTGTGTGTGTGTGTGTGTGTGTGTGTGTGTGCACCAGTGTGTAACATTTTTATTACATTTTTTTATTATATTTCTATCAAGGAAATTAGGAAACACCTTGGAAGAGTAAAATAAAATGTTATGTAATATATATAATAAATATATGTTTTCATGCATATAAATTATTATCTGTGACTGCAAGTATTTATAGAATCTTCTAGTGTTTTCATTTTTGGTGTTATCTAACTGACACTTGACTGCATGATATTGTTATTGTTAAAGTATACGACACATCTTTTAAGAAGATATAAAATATTTTCATTTAGAAAATTTAACTATGGAGTGCAAGGTTTATCTTTTATTATAACGTTCTTTTTAATAATTTGTTAAATTATAAGGTGATTTGAATTGTTTAAAGATTTATATAAGAGGTTTTCAATAAATAATTTTTTATAAACAACTTTTTAAAAGAGAATATTTTGCAATAATAATAAAAAAAAAATTATTCACAAATCCAACTAGTTAAACTTGTCGTGAAATTGCTGAAAGTCTTCTCGTAAAGAAGATAAATTTCTAATAGAGAAATTGTTTACAAACTGGATATCCTGACAAAAAAAAAAAAAAAAAAAAAAAAAAAAAAACAGTACTCCGGGGAAGTAAAAATAAATGTCTTTATTGAAAATCTGATAAGATTATTAACTAGAAAGTTATAGAAGCCCAGATGTTTCTATGGCAAGATCTACAAAGCAAAGTAGATATATATTAGAAGAATATTAATATCTTCCTTCAGAAATCTGTACATATTTATGAATGATTGTTAGTTATCCATTATGAAGATAGAAGTTCTCAACATTAAAAAGAACCATCATATGAAGCTTCATTTGAATTTCACAACATACACAATCTGAATATCAAAGCAATCATCAATATCTTCAGGACATCAAGTTATCTTTCTTTGTTAACTAAATAGTCTATGAAATTAATTTTAACTCTGGATGGAGATCAATATATTTCCATTCATTTATATTTTTTCTAGCTGGAATTGCAAATACGCTATAAGAAATTTGATTAAGTTGCTGTGCTCTCACTATTTTTATATAAAATTATATATTTATTTTGAAGTCATAAGTTTTATCTTACTGTGATGAAAGCCAAATAAAACGTTTAATCAATGTTAGAAAATCACAATAAGATCAATTGTGTTTATTATGGTGAGTTGTTGTGAATAATTCTTAGGTGTTTATCATATGATGGTTTCCAAAAGATAAGGAAAAAAAATTGAAAAAAAAAACCTGATTAATCGGCTAAATTAGTTCTAAAGTCTTGAAATTTGAAATGTTACAAATGAAGACAAACTGCATTGTGCAGAAATATTAATAAGAACGGTGTTGTAGTCGCTTTATGTACATACAATAGAATTTGAAATGCTATTTGGGAGAGAGCGGCTGTTTAATGAATGGTGAATAGATTAAGCAATTTTGCGTTAGCCATGGTGTAGAAATTAATTAGAGACATTTGTCAGTTGATTTACATTTTATAGCAATAGATCAACTCGAAGCAGGTCAACAACAAAATGAGATTTCATCATGACAAAATGTCAGTCGCTCAGTAGCAAGTCAGTAGGTACACAAAGGTCTAAGTAGTGTTTCAGTGTTTCGAAGACCTACTAAAGATGGGGCAGGAGTTATAACTTCTGAAGAGAAATTGTACATCATACTGGGTTTATGTTGTAACAGAATTGCAACTCCATTCCCTTTATATTATGCTTTCATGTTTACTTCACGTGGATTATAGTAATAATTGTACTAGAAGGACCTTGACTACTATAGTTCACATGTTGTAGAAATAAATGCACTGCAGGAAGGACAATAATCACGATAGTACTCAGAAGATTACATGAAGAAGATTTGTTTGCTGAGAGACTGATATTGTATATTCAATTTATCTCTCTTACATAAGAGGCAGTGTTTCAATTGAGCACGTTTTCATGTAAGATGGATTTGCAAATCAGTGAAGGTCAATGCTGGAGGTCAAGAGGCAGTGTTTCAATTGAGCACGTTTTCATGTAAGCTGGATTTGCAAATCAGTGGAGGTCAATGCTGTTCACAGGTCTTGCTTTGTTTTACAGAATGATTCTCGATTTGTGTAGACATCTAAAGAAGCAAACATATGGTATTTTTCTTGTAATATACACAGGAAAAGGATATTTATGCAGGAGGTCATATACATGTATGGATAGGAATTCTTAGATGAAATGCAAAGAAAAAACGCGACAATGTACACGATTCTATTGTTTGCCTGTATGATGAAGCAGTTGATGACTTTTATTTTGTAAGTAGATAATGACTGCCTTTTTATTCCTCTTTTCATACAAAAATATCTTGAAACTGGAACTATTGTTAACACAGATGGCTATTACGTTCTTTCGACTTTAATCCTATTTAAGCATGCGAGAGACACTCAAGGGAGGTGTATTATGGGTGTTAATCTTGTCTCCAAACATTGCTGGATTTAAGAAGTGTTTTATGACAGCAATGAAAATGTCTACCTTTGGAACTTATTAATAACATCATAGACAGCATAAGACATCGTGATTAGCCACCTATTGCTATTTGGTGTGATCCTGCTCATCACTGAGATTTTTTGTATGCATCATTTTCAGACTGAATTCTGGACAATTTATGATCCTGGTGATATTTCTAAATATAAACAGTATGCGTAACTTTTCAATTTGTTTTTAGTTACACATGACAGTAAAAATTATTAAAAAGTTTCGTCCAATTCATTTGAATATTTTTTCAGTTATTAGTTTCCAATTTGTTGATTAACCTTTAGAAGGCAATATTACTTTTGTTTTTCTAAAACTAGGTTTCAACATACAGTTTATACAATCAAGTCTTTTATTGTTAATACAAATTGATTTTATTATTTTAAAACATATGACTGAAAAGAATTTTTTTCAAAATTTCTTTCTCATTCAACTCCGAATTTATAATAGTGACAAAATATGATTACATTGTATATTGAAAATTAGTGAACCAATTAATTTTCGCGACAAGAGAACAGTACTGAAATTAGTAAATTATAAGCTTTTCCATGCATTCATATAAAATAGGTGACAGAGTAACATTATAATATGTTTAAATAATTAATGATTATAAAAATTATTATATTAAATGTTTTATAATTATAAAGCATGTTTTCCTCATAAAAACTTGTGGTTGATCATTATTAACTTGTGGAATGTTGTTAAGGTGCATGGTGAAAGAAGACAAAATGCTAAACAGTACTATCCCGACTTTGATAAATATCAAATTGGGGTCTATGGCAATTGCAAATTTTATATCGCGGTATAGCAGTTTAGTCAGTTGGAATCTTATCACTGTTTACAGAATATGGAATCAATAATTTCAGGATTTTCTTGTTAAATATTGTGCTGGATTTCAATGATCCGATATCTCAAGCAGCAAAGAAGGCTTATTTGTTATCCTCATAGAAGCCTAATGGATTGTGCTTTCATGTCATGAGGCCTAAATTAGGAATAAAGTCATTTGTAAAACAAGTATTGACATGAACAATTAGATAATATTTGCGGAACTTTGAACTTCTTCCATGCTGATCATAGCTGAGCTGGCAAACGAATGGTTAGCACTCTTGCGTTCGGTTCAACAGTTCGTGGTTTTGAATCTCATCTTGGGCATGGATGTTTGTAGTGGTTCGGAATCCACTTTAAGCCTTAGGTCCCAGTCTAATTAGCCGTCATGTGTAAAAAATGACCGTTGAGCTACAGACAAACCAACCATGCTGATCGTAATTTAGTATATCTTTGATGATATATTGTACACAGGAATGATTTTAGTGGTTTATTCAAAAATGATCTTGTAATCAGTAATATCATGACGATATTGTTTCAATGAATCCTATTCCTGTTTGTAGCATCAAACCGGTGCCTACCCGTTTGACGTAAATGTAGAGAACACATTTTGAGAGAGTACATTCAATATTGTCATATATAATTCATCACTTGAATTGAAGGCATGGAATTTCCTAGGATACATGTCTTTGTCACTCCTTATTCTCATTAACTTCATTTTGAATATTTTGAATATTTTTTGAATATTTTGAATGGTAGCCGTTACATCTGTGTTATGATAAAATACATGATTTTATACTTTATTCTAGTCTATGAAACTACATTTCAGCAAAAGAATGCGCAACGCCATATTGTAGTGATTTCATGGACGTTTTTAATACAGTGAATGTTCAGTTACGGTTTCGCTCAACACGCTTTCTAGATTTCTAACCAACAGGAAACATCTCGTGAATAATTTCTGAGAGATTGATTCTTTACCAAACATTAGTCATTATGGTCGATGAGCTATTGCATTGTATTGAGACGTCATTAATAAATAGCACCATAATGCCAATGCCATAAAATCTATGCTTGATTAAATGCCTCGGCTATTATTTTTGCAAAGGTAGTAGTTTTAGCTACTAATTTTTCAGTGTCTACGCATCCAAATTTCTCGAAATGTTTAACTATTTGGTATTTCTACTACAATATATTTGATCAATAAATATGTTATTTGCATTCCTTCTTGATGTAGCAATTTTAATATCCAATTGTGTTAATTTTAATAAATTTGCCCTGCAAGTGTGTTAATTTCTTTGAAATTTGTCAAGGAAATATTAAAAATCTTGTATTAATTGAGTGCTTTTTAAGAAAACTTTATAAACTTATGCACGTATATATATATATTGTCCATGTAAATATATAATACTGAAAATCATTATTAGAAAAGTTAATTATAATGAGCATTGCTATTAAATGACTGAAATAATTACCTTTGATTATATATTTATATATAATACTTTTATTTTTATTTGAAGTAATTTAAGGATAATTAATGTAAACAATTCATTTTTTTCAGAACAGTATATTCTAAAATTAATTTTCGTATTACATACATAGATGAAAAGATTTTAAAATTGAACTCATGATGGTTAATTATAAAAAATAAAAGAAAATTTAATCAGTAATCATATATGGACAATTATATAAAAAATTGATATGTTCAATTAAATAGTTAAACACAATTTTATGCACATAGCTTATTTATAGCTATCCATATCAAAATAGAATTTCTGATTTAAGTGAATGAAATCATGGATTTTAGTTCTTGCAAAATGCTTTGTTTATATTATTCTTTATTGGAAATGTTATTAAATTTATTTTTATTTCTTTTTGCTTTTAATTAATTAATGCTTTTAATTATTAAAATTTATTTTGCTTTTAATTAAATAGAATCACTGTATTTCATTTTTTTTTAAATTTTATTAATTGAGTAAGCTATTTAGTTATGTTAAAATAATTGGAGAGAATGTGGACTTTCTATTACACTTCAATTAATTATTTTTTTTTATAGTTATATAACTACTTTTTCATAGAAAATATAAATTTGAACTTTTTCGTTCGCACTTCTTTGAAAATTCAGCAAAATTTATGAAGAAAGGTGCGAAATAATAGTATTATTTTAAAATACCTATCTTGAAAGAATACATTTTTGCGCAAAATATTCTTTACACTAAATCTGAAGAGGACACGTTAATTTAATAAGCTATTATAAGCAACTCTATATATTTGATGATCAATATCTACTGTATTAAAAGGCTTTCCACTTTAAATTTGGTAATTATAGAAGATTTGTGGAAAATAAGGGTTTAAAAGAGGGACTTCAATACATAAAGAATTGTTTGAAAAGTATATTAATGCTCATAGTACAATTTTTGATTGTCTTTCAAATATAATGTAACTGTTAACCAATCATTTTTCAGTTATTCATACACAGTAAAAATATTCAGCACTATTTAAGTATGCGTAACAAAAGAATTAATTATAATGAATATATATAAATAACATTTCATAATTGACCATTATATATATATATGTATATGTATATATATATATATATATATATATATATATATATATATATATATATATATATATATACATATACACATATATATATACATATATACATATATGTATATATATATATGTATATATACATATATATATATATATATATATATATATATATATATATATATATATATATATATATATATATATATATATATATATATATATATATATATATATATATATATATATATATATATATATATATATATATATATATATATATATATATATATATATATATACTGTGTACCATTTTATACAGGGAAATAAAATTATGAATTAAGTAGTTATTATTTTCACAATAATTATTATCATTAGTATACACATTCAATAAGTTATACTTATTAGATCATTATTTTAATGTTGATGTACAAAATTTAAAATTGTTTTATCATTTACTGCTGCTTAATTCAATCAATGCATCATGTACAAAGTACGGTATTCATTAGCTTGGTGCATAATGTATCTATGTATTTGCTGTCTAACACAAATAATAACATTTGCAGAGTAGTGTCTATACAATGTAATACTAATCTGATGATTCTAACTAAAGATAATCTGTTAAATATTAGCACATTATGTATATTTTACAAAAGATAATTTGAATGTATCCATACAATCAGATCTCTATATAATGAGAGTTATTTAATTAATCTTTACATTGATGTATGTCAGAAAAAGTCTTTGTTAAGGATAGAAAAAAGTTTCATTCCTCTATTTTTTAAAATAAATTCTTTTTTCTAATCAAAGTAACGAGATACATTTATTTAAGTAAGTTAATAATGATCTTTAAGGGTGTAGAGTAGAATAACTAAATTATTTTCTATGATTTTATTTTCTCATTAGTTAAATTTATTCTTTCTGCAACTTTCCAAATTTTTTTTTGGAGAAGCCAATTTTTGTAGTTCATGAAGTATTCAACTCAAAGAAAGCTTTATTTTTAGTTACAAGTATTTTTCTTAATGTGAAACTTTACCAAAAAATGCAGTTTGTCTAATGCTTTAGTAGTCTTTGTACATAATACATAACATTTTTTAAAAGAATATTGAAAAGAATTATAAAATTATATCCAGTTGGAATAAAACTATTTCCTTTATTGTGATTTTTGCAATAGTAAATAAAATTGTTTTACGACATTATCTTATATATATATATATATATATATATATATATATATATATATATATATATATATATATATATATATATATATATATATATATATATATATATATATTGAAAAATAATGTAACAGCTTTATTTTTCTGAAAGTCATGAAAAACAATAATAGTGACAAAAATTTATCTAAAATGTTTTTGAGCAACATTTAATCAGAATCAACAGTTATTTTAAAAAATTAATTACATTAAAGTTAAGGTGATAAGATTTACTACTAAAGGTGCTCCTAATATTTGCTTGTTCATTTTGCTGTAGCATTTGAAGACTCACACATTAATATCCTTCATAGATAATTACCACACTTCACACATAATTACCTTCTTTAGGTATGTACGGGTGTCCTAATCCAGAGGTATTCAGGTATCTATACTCTTTCTCTGTTTTTCATTTTTCTCCTTCTAATCTTTCCCGCATCATTTCCGTCGTTCGATGACAAACGAGGGAGCTCTCCATGAGTAGCTGAAGTCAATCTGTTTACTTCTTGCTTCTTTTGGACAGTAACCATCCCCACGTGTCGGTCGTGTGTGGCAACCTTTGGACGGGACGGTACACTATGGTATCCAGCGTATTAATCGGCTAATATATAGCTACACTCGTGACTAGTCTGCTGGAGTCTGCTTAAGTGAAGGGGTCACATCTTTGGACTTGGTGTTAAGAGTGGTTACTGCCTCTGGAGGCGACTTGCAGCATATGGGTGTCACTATGGTAAGCGCCGAGGCAGGTGATATCTTGAGTTGGTGGCTGCCCTCTCTTGTAAGGCTATGTCACTGGCGGTGCGGTCAACCAAGAACCTTTACAAATATCCTGTGCATTCTAATTCCCGAGTCATTGAAACCAATTCATCAATTCGTTACACATTGATAAGCATACAAAATGATTTTTATACATTATCGCCTTTTCTGATACAAAAACTTCTCCCGTTATTTATTGGTAAAATACAGATTGTTAAAAAATTACAATCGGTATATCTTCTTGCTCAAATTGATGCAAAATAAGCTTCAGGAATTTGTAATTCGAAAAATTAGTTTCATTTCCAGCCTAAAAATCCTTTTATAAAACTTTAAACATGTATCTTGGTGTTCTTTCTAACCCGATTTTATACATATTACAGAAGCAGAAATTTTGGAATTAAGGAGTTTGGACATGGTATAAATATCCGACGTAGTGGTATACATATCATCATCTTATATGATGTTTTAACTTTTGAAACACCAGCATTACTAAAGCCCATAAAAGCAGGTTATATGAATTGGAAACTTTGTCCATACTTTCCTAACCGTTTTAGATATTTTAAATGTTAACGATGTGATCCTTCTCAACAGGCATGTAGGAATTGTGATCCTATATGTGCACAAATGGGTCATGAAACTGAAGTTTGAAATATTGAAACTGTTCAGGTTCAAATGCTGTATTTTTCTAATCTCGCTCTGTATGTATATTAGAGAAAGAAGTAATTGCAACCAAGGTAAAACAAAATATTACTTTCCCGAAAGTAAGACATATAGTAAAAAACAGAACGGCAAAAGTTGGATTCTCCAATTCTTCTATTATACAAATAGATGCAAAAGTAAACAACAATCCAGCAAAGAAGAATAGTTTAAGAATATTTACTCCCCTTTCAACTTTGTCATCTAAATGCACTTTACCATCAACTTCTAACAGCACAAAGAAGTCCATTTCAATTATTAGAAAATTTAAGATTGATGATACAAAAATTAAAAAATCCCAAATATCGTGAAAAAATATTAAATTGATATACAGTTGATATATTCTGTTCTAAAACAGATATGGAAATTAATTCCTCCTCTATATCTCAGACTGTTTCGAAATATAGAAAAAACAAGCACACAAAAAGCAATCAAATGAAACCGGCTCTGAATGACATTAATTTCATGAAGCTGTCATGGCTCCAGGTAAACATTGGCGTTTTTTTACAACACTTATCTGTCTCATCTTTCTCTCTTTCATGAATTTGTTTTAGTGCCTATATTCTTCTAAGTCATTCATCTCAGTATTCTCAATTAGTTCTTAATCAGTGGTTTACTCAAGCACTTAATTTTATATCAAACAATATTTGAATTTTATATCAAACAATTGTTTTCGATGCAGCTTCTTGCACCGGTAAAATCAAATTAAAATTCACATATTAATAATTAATATCATACCCAAATTTATAGTTTAAAAATATCCTGAAAGAAAGCTGAGGTACATTAATTGGACTTAAGATTACTATTAATGTGTCTAGTAATACAGATAATATTACTAGACTAAGACTAACAATAGACTTTGCCAGTACACAGAGTTATACTTTCAATTATAAATAAATTCTATAGAATTATTGGTAGGGGTACTTGGGAAGGTGTTCTTCAATTTTACATGGTTGTGGTAAAATTGAAAAAAGTTTTTTTTATCTCTTAGAAAAAAATTCACTGTAAATGTTATAGAAGAGTTTATACTTTGTAGGACTGAAAATTTAACATACAACTTAAGGTTTCTTGGATAAGGTTGAAAAATTGATAAGTTGATTTGTAACGACAAAAGAAAGATAAATAAAAGTTAGAGAATTAAGGGAATTGTATTCGCTGCTTTTGAAAACAAAATAGAAATTGTTATTTTGAAATATATAGTACTAGAATTAAAAAATCACGTTATTTTTTTGCGAAAGTGGTTGGAATTGTTTTTCCTCATAAGTATTATCACAATAGAAATTGTAGGGAATTTTATGGTAACTCGAATAATTATCAGTTAAGAAAACCACTAATAAGACCAGTTCTGCTGAAGACAGAATTTCAGGTATAATGGAACTGATTTAACTAATGGACTAGAAGGATATGTTTAAGTTGAATAATGCTGAAGATTATATTAGGCTGTTTGGTGATAAAAGAGTAGAGACTTCTTTAAGGAAACTAAAAATATTGATAACATCGATAAAAAGGATAAAATATCAATATTAAAGGAAAAAAAGTGTAGCAAAAAGGGGCATAGAATATTAGAGATAATTTTATATCTACGAATTCTCCAACAGATATGGAAAAAAATAGTTATCAACGAAATTTTCTAAAAAAAAAAAGTGTATGCATTGTTGCAAAAAAAAATTGGTAATATATTGCTATTTATTTATTATCACTTTAAAAACAATTTTTGAATTCCAGAACTAAAGAAAATTAATATCCACAAAAAATTTCAAAATGAGAAGACCTACCGGTGGCCTTACAAACTTGCATTAGAAAATCTAAATTAGTTTAGAATAATATCGTTTTAAAGGAACAATTAGCATTTCTTTAAATTCAGTTCATAAATTGAATACGAAGTTTTAATGACGAAGTACTCACGATTGTTTTTGATGTTTTTAATTCATCAGTATGTGAAATCAATTTCTCAAATATATACGAACAAATAATTTATTTTAAAATAATAATATAATTTTATTTCGGACAAAACTACGTCAGTGTTGATATACAGTTAAAACAATAGGATTGCATTGTTTTGGTTTTATAAATCTTAAAAAGTATGAAAGTACTCGTAAATAGGTATATAAATTAAAGGATTTGGTAAATGTGTATACATTGGATACAAGGCTCCTCAATATGCACAAAAAGAAGATAATTTTTAGAATTATTAAGTTATATATAGTTACATTATTAAATAATATATTACAATTATTTTAAAAATTTGCATTTTATTATCGTTATTAATTTTCGTTATTTTAAAGAAAGTATATTTTCATATATAATGTTTAAAAATTTTCTAGATTCTTTATAAAGTTCCTTGACTAACGTGTGTGAATGTAATTTATAAAAAAATATCTTTTTGGAGATATATGATAACATTAACAGTACTAACAGAATATTAAAAAAAATATAGAATTTAGTATATCGCTTAACTACACACAAAAGGTTTCATTATGTAAATAAACCTAAGCAAAAGAGAATCCCTATGTATAAAATATTTAACAGAAATAAAAATCTTAAAATTAAACTTTTAGAG
This sequence comes from Latrodectus elegans, assembly GCA_030067965.1. NCBI lineage: Eukaryota > Metazoa > Arthropoda > Arachnida > Araneae > Theridiidae > Latrodectus > Latrodectus elegans. The sequence goes on from CM057819.1 coordinate 65,876,409, forward strand.
AATGAAAAGTAAAAAAAATAAAATAAATAAATAATGAAGCAAATTTTGTTACATTCTTCATTTACATCAAAATATATATTTAATAACATAATTAAAAAAAAGTTTCTTAAAAACTGGAGGCTTTTTAGAGCTAACTAAAGAATTACCATATTGAATGGAGCCTCGTTATTTCTAAAACATCATAGCATACAGTTTTTATAACGCATATTTTTGTCTAGTAATCTCTCTAAACATATAGAAAATTGTTTTAAAATGCATAGAATATCAGCTTACAAATAAATTCTTATTCTTCGAAATATTTAACTAAATTAAAATATTTTCCTTTGGCCTATAGATAAAGTATAATATATAACTTTATAATTGATATTATAACTTATAAAGTTATATATTATAGTACTAATAATTTTAAACTAATAATTTTAAATAATAATCAACTAATAATTTTAAAACAATTTTTACAAGAGAGAGAGAGAGTTTTTACTAATACATTTACTTTTATTATAGTTCTAATAAATGATTTCCTTTTTTAAATATTGAGAGGGATTTATTTTATTTGGCAAATAAAAAATGTTTCTCTAGATCAACAATATCTTTGTTTGATGCTAAACCATTAACTTACAAGTAAAATTGATTTCAGTGAATTTTTGGAACAAACTTTTATCACTATACTATGTGTAGATTGCCGCAGGTGCCGTGTAATTCAGGACACCAAATTCTGAGTTGGGCGATTTTTTAACGGGTTTTCTTATGTATCTGTTAACCTCGTTTTCACCATGTCATACAAATGGAAATCTATAATAATTATACAGAAAATTTTATTTTGGTAACCCTAGTATTTACGTTATAGCGCAACTCATGATACGTCATCTTGGCAACATTTCTTCATCGCCAAAAAAATTCAAAATTTGGAATCCTGGATGATACTATGTCATGTAGTTTATCTCAACTACTACTTTTTCTTAATATAAAAAGCATATATCACAGAAACAAGAGATAGTTTAGATGAAAGTGTTTAAATATTTTGTTTTTGTCGTAAATACTGCTAGAAAAGGCCGTCAACGTCAACGGCAGTACACAAATTACAAAACCTGATCTATTGATGAGTGTCTAAGACAATTTACTTGCTAATAGAATCCTTTCTCGTTTCTTCACAGCATTACGGTAATCCATTTGGTGAACAACTGTACAAGGATATGATTATGACTATCAATCATGAAAAAGTTGATCTCTGCTATGGAAAATATGTCCTAGTTTTCTGTTGGTCCAAAGATGTTGATCTGAAATGATGGATACTTGGGAAGAAAGTACTCTCTATTCCACTGATGAATTGTTAAATTTCTTCACTTCTGTTATAAGAATTTTTTTATGTTCAATCCATTCTTATTGTTACTCGATTTTTTTTCCTCGATGAAAGTTGCATTTCAGCTTATTATCTTTTTAAAAATTATTATTATTGAATTATTTCCTTCTTTGTTATTTCCCAGTTGATATAAGGACACACACATGCATTATTATTATTTATGTCATACATGTAGGTGAACAATATAATGTTTTGATCAATATATTACTGACTTTTTTTTTATTTTGTATTCGTTTTTGAAGATTTTAATGCTCGCAATAAGTATTCCCAATTTCAAACGGTGATCTAAAGAGAGGAAAATCCGGATTGTATTGAAAGGAAATCTCAATTTTACGAATATGGCAGATATTTTTTATCATGTGAAATTTTAAAAATACTTATAATATTTGCATGAAAATGAATTTTTAGAAAAATGGATGTAAATAAATATTATATGTTAATCAACAACTTATGCGTTGATAAACAAGTTATAGAAATTAACAAACTTTTCAGCTTTCCTTATTACTAAACATGCATTTCTAATAAAGAATATAAATTTCTGATTTATATTCTTAAATAGAAATATACGAACCTTTTAATTAATTTTTAAAATATTAAAATTAATGTGTTTTGTTTATTTTATATATATATATGACAGTTTTAAACAATATAATGCTATATTGGTTACTTATTTAAAAGGTGAACATTAAATGTTTGCTTATTAACTTTTAACTTTAATTACATTAGCCGACTGATGGATGAGGAGTTAGCGTTCCTGACTCCTGAGGTGTGGGTCCCTGGTTCAAATCTCGGTTCGGGTATGGATGTTACTTTCTTTATTCTCTCTGCATTTCTCTGTCCTTTCGTCTGTGATGCTGTATGAATATGGCCCACCCTATAAACGGATTTGTAGTGACATAGTGCAGGTAAAGCTATTCGCATCCTTGACTTGGTTCACAGATGCCCGCCGTGTAACGACAAATGAGTAGTAGTTTTCGGCCTTGTTGTAGCATAGGGTTCGTCACACAAGTGCCTGCCATTGTTAAAAATTTTTTAATTACATTTATGAAAATACTTGTATGGGAAACAAAAATATAACATAATATTCTAAAATGAATGATATTTGTTCTAAAGAGTTATATATCAGTTTTTAATATTTAGTTAATATTTTTTACAACTTCAGAATTTAATGTTTTTAAAACAATATTTAGGAATTAAATATAAATACTTCAAGACGGACTTATTAAAATAATGATAAAAATTTGCTTAATGCATCTTAACAGCATAATTATTTTAAAAATGTTATCAAATTTCTAATCTATTTATGTTTTCTTTTAATTTTAGAATGTATGGATAATTTAGTTAAAACAAAATATAGCTAAAAAATATAACAAAAAAAATTTCTGTCAATCTTATTTGTTAATGAAGTTAGATAAAATCAAACAAACACATTTGTTTTAGGGAATTCACTATTCAGAAAATGTCTATAAAACATTGGCAATTTATTTTAATATTACTCAAAATCATTGATTAGGCATTTTAGTGATATCCATAAAATTTTAATGAAAAAATGTTGATGTTGTTGCTTATCTCCAAGTGGTCTGACAAAGTCAGACCAAATAAGGAATCCGTTGACGGAGAAGAAATCGATGACAAGGCGGGGAGAAGTGTAGATATCGTCCCATAGTATATTCATACAATCCAGGATATGCCCAGAAAAAGCTTGGTGTCCGTGGCATTTAGGACAGAGGAGGGAAGGTCTTGTTATCCACTACAAAAGTGAGGCATTTCAAGTGGCCAGAGGCAAGACGTGCAAGCCAAGTGCTGGATTTTCTACCTGCCAATCGGTTTTAAACTGGGATTTTTTCATGGAAAAGAGTTCAAAGTAGGCAAGCACAGAAGAAGAAGCAGGAAAAAATGTCGATAAAGTGTTTTAAAATGCTAAAATTTTGATTTCCTCATTTGAATAAAAATTCCTTTCTAGCAAAATAAATGAGCAGTATATGTTTCCTTTTTAGTCAATATAATTTAATAAATACTTATTTATATAGACTCAAGTTTCATTGAATACTGATAAATTTTTAATCTAAAAAGTTATTAGAAATTATTATAAAAATTAATGCTTGATAAAAGAAAGTGTGACAAATTGATAATTACATTTCTCTTCATTAAATAAATTTCAAATGTAGATCAATCGAGAAAAAAGTAATTGTGAATTAGATAAATTAGATTAAATATTTAAAATAAACACAAAATGTTTCAATAATTTTTTTTTATAAAAACGGAAAAAATAGCATTTTATCAATAATTCTAAAAAAATACTATATTTATTTAAAATGACTAAAGGAATTTGTGCTTAATCATTTTGCCAAATCAACTGTTATTGACTTTGTCAAGTAGCGTGAATATAAACATATTCTAAAGCAAAAAATTGATTGAATTTATTTTTCGACTAAATAACATTACTCTTTATGTAACGTAAAACTTTGCAACACATACACTCAAACTGAGTTTATTTTATTTAAAAAAGAAAGACCGTAACAAAGTTATTGAATTACTGAATTTAAAAATTGAAAGAAAATAATGTTAGTCATACTCAAAAATGTGTTTATCCTAAATTTAAAAATAAGAATGAAATTATCATCAAATTGCAATAGAATTTAATTATCATCTGTAACACTAAAAATATTTTATTTTTTTAAAGAAAAATAGTCATGAAAATAAATAATGGATCGAATGCTTTCATTTTTGAGCTATCTGAAGATAACTATTCTTATTCTAAGTTGGACTGTAATTTTTTACTTCATTTTGAATTGTTGAAAATAGAAATGAAAATCATAGTTTTAATAACTCTACAAGTAAAATATGTGACACAGTTAATATAAAAGAAAAAAAACGCCTAAATTAACATTTAATTTTGAAAAAGACAAAAATTGCATGCAAAACAAAGATATATTCCTCTTAATTAAATCTAAAGTCATTTCAAGTTTTATAGAAAAATCTTTAAATATTCTTATAGAACAAAATTATAAAATCAGAGTTTAAAGTTAATCAAAGCAAAATCATAGTATGTTATCTCTTGATAAGGAAAAATATTTCTCAGCAAAAGACTGTGAAGATTGCTGTATGAAAATTATTTGTCAGGTGTAAAATAGAAACATGCAATTTCAGTTGATGAAGTTTGGACATATATATCTTGCTGTAACAGAAAATGATAATTTTACGATTGATAAAGATATAAGTAGCATCTCAAAACATTAGATGGACCTTGCAAGATTGTCAAGGAGGAATGCAGCAATATCAGTCTTGAAATTTTATGAAAAATTACTTTTATTCGGAAAACGAATGTGTTAAAAAAAGTCAACCAAGTAGTAAATATAGAAATATAAAATTTTTTTGTATATTTATACATATATCTTTACAAATTTTTTACAAAAAATGGTGGGAATATTCTTTGTATTTTGCTACAGATTTTATTGTTGAATGTTGAAAAATATATTTATTCAATATAATTTTCAACATACAGTATTTTAAAAGTGCATATAAATTATTGTGTACGGAGGTATCTATAAATTGTTTTCAGACATTCGTTTTCTTTGAACTTTGAGTACCTGTTCTCTTCTGTATACCTAGCCATGAATTGGATTTTACCAGTTAGGCAAAAGTTGCTAGGTTGGAGTTTTCATAATTTATAAGTAAGTAGAAGAACTTCATTACTAGTTCTGCCACCTCTGGAATCATTTAAATTAGATGATATTGTAGCCTCCACACATTTTGGCACAGGTGCTTTATAATCCAGGATGCCAAATTCTAAGATTGGTGATTTTTTATTAGATTTTCTTATGTATCTAGGCACCTCGTTTTTATTATGGCATACATATAGAGACCTATTAAAAATCATGCAGAAAATTGTATTTTGGTAACCCTAGTATTTACGTCATCGTGCAAATCATGGCATATCACCTTGGCAACATTTCTTCATCGCCAAAACCAATTCAGAATTTGGAATCATGGATTATACAACACCTATGTCCACATTTTACGTACCCCAGCCACATTTAGTGAGCAGTACGGAACTTCGGTTAACTCCAGATTCAAACTCACCTCCCGTCTATGCGAGAACGCGCCTCCTTAACCAAGCAGTCATTGTGGCTTGCTTTTTTTTTTAACTGTATTAGTCAGGTATGGAAAATATACTAGTTATCTTTACATTTTACTGAATGAAATTAATAAAGCATTAAAAATAATAATTCAAGACTAAAATTTAGAAATAAAAAAAAAGTCCAAAAATGTTACTTAGCAATTTATTTATTTTCATATAAGCAGATATAATTATTTTAATTAAAATGCAATGTAACTATTCTTAATTAGCCATAAAAATTTGTGGGAAATATATACATAATGATTAATATGCTATTTAAACTTTCAAATACAATTTTTAAATCCTTTAATTTTATAATTTTTATATTAATTTGCATTATCTAATAAGATTAAAATTTTATTAAATAACTAATAATTTAAAATATTGAACTGTTTATTTTTTGAATTATTTAACTCCAAATATCCAAAAAACATCTTATATTAAATTGACTTTGCTGTTGTTCCATAAAATTTCATTTAATGGCTTTATGTATGACGTTTCTGTGTATAAAGGAAACTAATAATTATCCAAAAAATGCTTTACAAAGAAGATAAAATATGTAATAAAAAGACGAGAGTAATGGATGGCAAGATATTTGAGTTGATAACAATATATTCTAATTAAAAGAAGATTTTCAAAATACATTGAATAAAATTTAGAAACAATCTTATGTAAATGTATATTATTCTTTCTAAGGCTAATTATATGAATAATACTATTTTATTGATTCAAATAATGTAGGAGTTACGTAATACCTCGCAGAGTTTAAGTTCACTAAATGCATTATTTATGAAAGTAGTACATTATATATACATATATATGTATATATTTTTGAATTTGGAAGATTAAAAACAGCAATATTTTTTAAAGTAATGCCATAAAATTGCGTTGCATTAAAAGATAATTTAATGAAGATATTAATAAAATAACTTTTATTAACTCATACAATGTAAGAAAGAAAACAAAAAGGATACAGATAATCTTTAGATAATGTTTGTTAAGGACTAGATAAGAAGCCCTTACCTTTAATTAAGGCTTTGTCACGTTTTCCATGAAATAAATTAACATTCAAAAGTCATCGAAGATTTTGTCATAATATGAAAATGAGATTTATTTATTGAATCTATTAATTATTCTTTATGTTATGTTTTTGACTTATAAGTTTCTTTACTCACCTTCACACATTTCAATATATTTAAAATCTGCACTGTTTCCAGTCCATTCCAGTAAAATAACCTATCTTTAAATCACTTTTTTTTAACTCAGGCATGGAACTGAATCTCGTTGTAATACAAATGCTTGACTGTCAGGGAAAAGTTCATGTTTCGAGGACTTCAATTTAAGTTCAAGTATTTCCTTTATGGATTTTTCGGCATTTATGTTTCTATTTATCACGTCAATTCTGCTTACACCTCTTGTTGATATCTAGGCAGATGCCATGATATTAACTACTTGTTCATCGAAGGTTTAATAAAGTTGGGATTGATATCTACACTACTTATTCAACAACTTTCAAACAGAAAGATTTTAATCTCGTCATTTGAATTAACACTCGTATAGTTCTATCACCCAATTAACATGGGTTTACATTGTTTTATCGTCCAATTAACATTGTTATATTGTTCTCAATTCTACAATTCTACGTTCAATTCACCACTTTTAGAGGGGTAGAAAGCTGGAAATTTCTCTGGCTCTTTCCTGTGATAGAAAATCCAGCACTTGCATTGAATGTCTTCCCTCTGGCCACCTGCAGTGCCTCACTTTTCTAGCGGGTAGCGAGAGCTTCCTCCTCTGTCCTAAATGCCACGGACACCAAGCTTCTCCTGAGCATATCCTGGATTGTATTAATATACTATGGGACGACATCTACACTTCTCCCCTTCTTGTCATCGATTTCTTCTCCGTCAACGGATTCCTTGATTTGGTATGACTCCGTCAGATCCCTTGGAGATAGGCAACAACATCAACATTTTTTCATTAAAATTATATGGATATCAATAAAATGATCCCTTGGAGAAAAGCAATAACAACATATCGTTCAATTAACATTGTTCTATAGTCCAGTTAACATTGTTATATAACTCAAATTACATTGATCTATCTTCCAATTAACATTGTTATATAATTCAATTAACATTGTTCTCTCGACTATTTAATATTGTTATATTATTCAATTATCATTGTTCTTTCGTCCTATTAACTTCATTATATCATTAAATTAACATTGTTCTGTCATGCAATTAACTTATAAACTCATTAACAACTTGATTAATTTTTGTCGATCTTGAGCAGGGTACTTCTGTTCTAAATTTCAATATTTATTTTTAATTTTGGGCCCCTGGCTCAGAAAGAATTATCAATTTTCATAGTTTTGTAAAGGAATGTCTTATATACGAGAGTGAGTGTGTCTAGCCCATCTCTCTACTTTTCCCATTTATTCAAGTTTAAGAAAGCAACAAGTTCCAACCTATAGCTGAGTTGCTTGGATGGTTATCAGAAAGAAATGATACTTATTTAGCTTGTTAAATTAAAGAAAATTTACTTCATATCAATTTAAACAAGTTGTGATTTGCTTGCTTTGTTATCTCGCATCAATTTTCAAAAGAATGTATTTTAAGGAAACTTATTTTGTGTGCGGCATTACATATTTTATTAAATTATCTTTCCAGGATTCTATAATTTTATGACAATACTTTAAAAATACTTCAATTATGATGCTTCAAATCTAAAAAAAAAGAAACAATTTCGGAAAGATGTCCCTAATTTTACTACTGAAACCCGCACATACACATTCAAACAACATCCTTAACACAGAGCCCCTGGTACACAAAAGATTTCAAAGTTTACAAATAATAAGTTTTGATGTATATAAAATAAATATAATCAATATCATTTTATAAAGATATGCATAAGCAAATTCATTTTCAAGCATAAATTTTACATATTTTTAGTTATTTGTATTTATGGTTTCATAAAAAGTATTAAATCCAGATCGTAAATGGTCTAAAACTTGGTTTTATTAAAAGTTAATAATTTCAGTTGGAAATGAAAATACATTTCAAAATATTTTTGTTTTAAAGTATTTATTCAATGGAATATATTAAACTTAGCAAAATCGAATACGTAAAAGAAAATAATAATAGAAAATATAAAATGTAGAATTATATTAAATTTGGTTTTTTGCTTTAATACTTTGCCATTTTCCTCCTTAATAAGTCATGTAATAATATAGGAACTGAATTTTTATTTCTGGTCGTAAGGTTCTATTTAAATATAGAATAAAAAGGTCCAGAATAAATAAATATATAGGTATATTCAAGACATTTTTATAAATATAAAATATAATATATAACAATAATAATACATATACTTATCTTTCATAGAAGTTCAAAGATATGGAAAAGTTAGATTTCTTTTTTTAATTTGATTTAGAATACGTATACATTCACATTTTATATATCTTGTTGTATACTATAGATATTTTATAGTGAAGATTCAAATTGGACAAATAAAACTCAATAATTAAAGGCTAATTAAAAATAAAAGAAGATAAAAATATTTTTTTATATAAAAACATAGAATATCGTATTTAACAAGAATTTTTACATCATTTTTTATTCCTAATTGTCTTGTAGCTGAACATCCATTCTTCTATAATCTTATTCTACTGGAGAAAGGAAGATATTTTCTTCAGTGCTGTTGGAAGTCACCCCGCTTGGCTGCTCCTGGATTTTGAGAAAAGAGGATTTGGGTATTCTCATCTTTGTGACATGACACTTGATCTTCCTGACTGCCTGGTTTTTCGGAAAGATTCCTAAGGATTAGCTCACTCTAAGAAGATAAACATGGGAGAATGGAAAAGAGAAATTAAGTTAGCTCTATCTTTCAGAAGATTTGAATTCATGAATTTAATGATCACATGAAGGCAATGCTCATTTTAATTTATCATAGTTTACGTCTTTATATATGTTAGAAAAAAGTAATTATTTTTCTAATTTGTTTAAAATATACATTAACTTTAATATTTACACTCATGTCCATAAATTAAGGGTAATTCAGAATCACACATAAATTGAACTCTAAAATAAAAATTTAACATGTAGAATTATCACACACATTTTGTAGAATAATATGCAAACTACAAGAAACCATCAGATAGTATTGATAGTACTTTACAATGACAAGAGTGTGAAAGAGGGGCACATGAAGAATGGTTGCAAAGAAGAAAAATTTTCATAAGCGCTTTAAAAGCCTTTCAGTGCAATAACTGCACAGTTATGCCACAAAGGAAGCATTTAGATGATGTTTTACGTGTTAGAATTATCGGCCGTACCCAGCTGGGGTACCCCAGCTGTAATGGGGACGTACCCAGCTGGTTGTATCCGAGAAACGTAAAATCGCCCAGAGATTCATCTCCAGGATTTGGCAATGGTTTCAAGATGATGGTAATGTGAGTAGACAAAACAGCACAGGTCGCCCCCGAGTTTCAACACTGAATGATGACCGGTATTTGGCAATTACTGCCATAAGAAACAAACGGAGCTACCGGTATGACAGTTTCAAGGCAGACCGTGTACAAACGCTTAGGGCCTATTGGCCTATATGCTCATAGGCCTGTCAAATGTGTTTCACTTACCGCAAATCACTGTTACCTGCGGTTTGCCTGGATTAGAGAGCATACGTTGTGAACACCACAACAGTGCTCTTGTCTGATGTTTTCCGACGAGTCCAGGTTTAGCTTTCAGTGTGATTCTCGCCGGACCTTCTTATGGAGAGGGTACCCGTTATCAGCAAGAGAACACCTTTGAACTACACCGTTACGGTGGTGCAGGATTGCTTGTTTGGGAAGGAATTATTTTGGGTTGCAGAACTAATCTGCGTGTTCAGAATGTAACCATGACAGGCTACATCTGTCGTGATATCATTCTGGAACAACATGTTTTGTGTCGGGTCTCCATAGGTACACGATTTCTGTTTATGAATAACAATGCCTGTCCTCACAGTGAAAACAATGTAAACGATTGCCTTCAATCAGAGGATATCACCCATATGAACTGGTCAGCATACTCATCGCACTTAAATACAAGAGAGCATTTATATATATATATATGGAACGTGCTTTGCCGACCTAATGTGGTCAATTAACCCCGTCCTATATGTCTACCGGAACTTTGGAGAGTATTACTTGATGAGTGGTGTAATATTCTCCAAGATTAGATCGATAATTTGATACTCAGCATGTCTAGGCATTGTATGTCCTGTATTGCACTATCTGGGGGACATACTATGCATTAAACATCATACTAACTATGTTATATTAGCTTTTGTAAATAGGTTTTTTTTTAAAAATTTGCTCCAGAGAGTAAAAATCGCAATTTTTGTTAATGATGTCAAACATATTGCATCGTTTTTGTTCTTTACCTTTTGTTTAATAAATAGACTTTACAAATAAGTCACTTTTGTTTTGCTTCTGTCTCTTTCTTTGCCTGAACTTGTTATATCCTTAATTTATGGACACGAGTGTATTTAAAAAATTTTGCATAGAGATACATTAATAGTAAATTTTATATAAAGAACATAATAAAAAAATTTAATGAAACAAGGGAAAAAGAATGTTTATTTTTAAGTGGAGTTCAGTTTTTCAAAAATGTATTAAGGAGTTGGTAGATAAGGTTTAAAAATTTCTCATTATTTGACTCTAAGAATATTTTGAATTTTCGAGGAAAGAAATTTTCCTTTCTTAAATTGAGAATTCATTAATTGTTTTCTAAAGATTACCTTATTCTGGTGATACCCGAAACAGAACGTTCTGGGCTTAAGCTCACGCGTTGTCAAACAACGAAAAATTAATTTCAGTCTTATGCTTCCCTTATGCATATCTGTCAGGATGATATCTCGGGAATTTAACGTTCTTATTTCCTATTTACTCATCAATTCTGAAAGTATCATTGTCAATCATCAAAGAAAATTCATGCTAAAATAAGAAGATTGAATATAACTCACCATTCAGCTATAGATTTTAAGCTATGTTGCATCGAATGATAGCCTAATACATAGCCCATGTTTATAGCCTTATATAGTACAAGTTTCTCATTTATTTCTTAATAACGTGAATTTGAATTTAAATATAAACTTTGAACACATAAGTAAGCATTAATCAAGGTAAAGTCGCCCCATCAATGAATTACAAATTTATTACACAAGAAAAACATACAAAATGTATAAAATTGAGATAATATATCATACGTTTGTGTTCATAAAGTAAATAATGTTTATTGAAATATTTTTATATATGACGTATATTCAATTATGCAGTTACTTTGTATTTATTAGGTCTACCGGAAAGTTGTGTTCCTTTTTGGAATAAGACAAAAGACAGAGTTTTTGTAACGTCAATAAACTTTATTAAACAATATAATTTCATTATTATGAATGACTTCTTACTAGCGTAAAGGTAATTTGTATCCCCTATTTTTAAAAATTTTTTGAAAAATGTACTATTTTTCATGCCGAAAAATTGAAATTGTCATTGATTAATGCTTTCTCCATTTTTGAATTGTTTGCTTTCCCCCTCCTAAAAATAATTGTAAATATAAAAACAAGTTACAGTTGGAGGGTGATAAACTCGGAGAATATAGTGCACGGGACAAAATTTCCCAGCCTGGTTCTGCAATTTTAGCACGAACTCTTTTCTTGGCCTCTTTATTGGAATATTGCCGGTCTTTTTTTTGGACTGCTTCATTTAAATTATCCACTGGTTGTCAATACTTTTCCAAATTGAGCTTTTTGTTAAATTTTAAATGCTCTTAATGTCCCACCATATGCACCACATTCTCTTATTCAGAATCAAATTTGTTTAAGGGTTTGAAGGTGTCCCACATACGATACACTTTTCCTTATGTTTTCGTAGGTAATACACTTTCCATCCCCAGTTATCATCCAGTTCAAGAAGGGCTCGATTTTGTTCCAAACAAGCAGAGACGGACATACGACGACTCAATCATCAAGTTTCTTCTGACTTAATTAATGTGACACCCATTTTGACTATTTTCAAACCAAAGTTATCTTCTGAATAGGGTCCGAAATAGTTTTCTGAGCTGAATCAAGCCTTCTACTATCTCTGATGTTGTCAGAAAAAGATATTGCTCTAACATTTTAACAACATCGTCATCTATCAATGGATACATAGGAGACTTAATATATCTTATAAAATACCCTATCGCACACTAAAGTATTTCCATAATGGATTTAGATGTAATTCAAATTCATTTAAGATTTTCGCTACCATTGACTTTGTTGGTGAAATTTTAAAACGCTATATGTATCAATTCTAAAAATCACTGAACATACTTTTCTTTTATTATCGACAATATATTCAGAGAAATTAGACAAGAATATGAGAAAAATAACGATAGATGTATAGATATTAAACGGGCATTGTCGAAAATTAAAAAAGTGCTTTTATTTATACAAATATTAAAATAATCAATGTTAACATGATTATTCTTTTTATTAGGTGAACAATGAAAATTTTACAATTTATGCTATTTTCTTTTAAGCTGAAATAGACTCAGAGTGGACTATTTATAGTTCTCAGGTGCAAAAAACTCCCAGTAGCTATTACTAGAAATTGATTTTTTAAAATTTATTCTATTAAAATATCATAAAATCATTATATGTCATCACCAAAAAAGGTTTTCCTTTATTAAAAATAGTGTTTCCAAAAGAATGTTTAATTTTTTGATCATTTTTATTTTCCAAGCCTCGGAAGTAACTAACGATCAATATATGTTTATTAAACTTAAAGTCGATTAATTTATACAATAAGAGAGATTATAAAACCAAATAAACTTTTGATTTTAATAAATATATAACAATCAAGTTATTAAGAGCACATGATGTTGTATTATTCTTCTTCACAATAAAATAAAATAAGCAAAAGTTTTTTCACATTAAAAAATTATAATTCTCTCTTTTTCATATTTAAGAGCAACATATTTATAAATATAATGTGTATTTAATCTATTAAAATATGAATATAAAATGTATAAGTATAAAAAAGAACTGAAACTCCATTCTTAAAAAAATAGAAAAATATTCAGTTGATATTCAAATAAATAATGTATACCCAATTATTCATAGACAAAAAAACATTAAACCAATTAGGAAAACTAATGAAGTTATAAAAGGATATTTTCTTATACGAGTTTCCAATTAGTTTCATTATAAGGTTTATTTTCTTTCTAGAAACACAATTATCATTCCTTAATAAGTTCTAATTAATTCAGCAACTTTTGGATTATAGGATAATTAGTAAATTAAATTTGTAAATTCTGTAAGTGTTGCACATTTTTTGCTAAAAGAGGCTATAAATAATATTGCGTCGCAAGAATTGTTTCCTTGGAAAAAGTTTATTAACTGGTAGAGCTCAACTCAGTACTTGGTACAGTGAAGCATACTGGTGCCACAACGACACACCAGTTGGTTATTAAATCCAGTATCAAATGTGACTATATATGAAATTTGGAGAAAAGATAATGTGCTGTCAAATAAAAAAATGTCAAGTTACAAATTTAATTATATATAAAGTTTTATATTGTAAATCATTTTTATACAATTTTTAAAAAAATTATTCCTTACATTATGTGAATTATATTTATTGTTTTTAAATGATCAATTTTAAAAGAAACACTGTATACGAAATAAATAAAGTAAGTGCATATTTTTGTATCTGTTCTAAATAATTATATTTTTAAATTCATTGTATTAAACTTATTATAAAACAAGTTAGTTACAACTGGTTCCAAATTTTCAGCACACGCGCAAAAAAAAAAAAAAAAAAAAAAAAAATTAAAAATAGGGAAAAATAATAAAAAAAAACTTTTTTTAGCTGTGAATTATTAAAATTTAAAAGTAAAAGAAAGAATAATTAAAAAAATAAAAATATTTTTTTGTTAAAATTATTGATTTGTTTTAAAGGTAAAGCAATTTTTCTTCAACACTGAACTTAACTGAATGATTTTTGCAATCTCCAATGATTGCATATAACTGCTTTGGAAAGCAATTTTATTTTATAAAAGTGAAAAAAATTATATATTTTAAGTTCACACAATCTCCACAAAAATTAAATTATGGTATAAATTTAATTTAGGTTGGAGTTGAGATTTGGTTTTTAATAGATGTTTATAAGAAGTATTAAAACTTGATGGAAATACCAATGGAAACACATTTAAAATAAGCAGAAAACATTTATGATTTCATATAACGATGAAATCAATACTGATATAGGGAAGGATTTTCATGGAAAACTCTGTGGTTCTCCATATTCATCAAGAGGTTCAATAGCATGTGATAAACTTGCAGAGAATCACAAGTGTTGTCTTGTTGCTCTGTAAGCAAATATTGTAGATTCCAAATTCAATTTATTACATTCTTTGTGATATTTAGCTACGGGTTTGGCGATTGCTTATCGAGAAAGAGGTCTATTAGGTACAGATCGCAACTATATTCACAAGGAAGCTTGTGTTGTTTGCTAGTCTTTAGAATTAATAAAAGAGCTGCAAAAAAGCTAAATTTTGCTTTTACTTATATAAACAACAGGGTTTGAACACTTTGTAACTTTGATATTTAATTGAAAGAGATAAAAGAGAATCACAATACCCATGCAAAATATCTGAAGGTTGTTTTAGTGAATAGTAGCACCACATTATGGCAGTTTTATTCATTTTTTAAATACATTAGTAGATTTGTTTTCATATTTCCTTGTACCGAATTTCAGTTACTCTATGAAGGATGAAATGTTTTCAAGTATCTATTAAATTAGAGACTTTCAATTTCAAAAACCTTACATAACTTCACTTACTGTTGTCAAGCTTTTTTAAAAATGTAGTGAAGATGAACCAAAAAATGCACAAATGAATCTGGAGGCATGTGTAAAGCTACTAATCTTAGTCTTCAAAAGGTAGTTGGAAAGATTCATAATATAATCTGCTTATAGTAATCTTTTATTGGCCTATAAAATTATATTGTGAGTCGGATAGAAACTATCAAAAATTTTTACAATAGATGAGAAAGTCCTTTCTTATGCCTTTTTATCAAGTAAAGGAATTTAAAATCTTATGTGGATCTGTAAGTCTTAGTTTCTGCTTTAAATATTTAAGAATATACAGAAATGTAACACATTTTTTCCTATCTGCCATAAGCCTCGTATTTTCATGGTAATACTCATGTGGATTTGTATAAATGTAAACATGCTATTTTTTTTTACAATTTAAAAAAAACATTTTTAATACCTAATATTAGTTCTTATTTTATTTATATATATCTTGTTCAAAATTTCAATCGTTAAAAATACTCATTCATCCATTCAAGTTCCAATATATTTCTTAAACTTACAGTGGATGACACTTGATGTTAATGTAGTTTTTTCAAATAATTAAAATTTCATTAATTAAAATTGATGAATTAATTTTAGTTTCATATGGGAGAAAAATTTTCTTTTATTTAAGATATTTAGCAGGATGTAAATTTAAGAAAAAATTATTTACTAGTTATCGCATAAGCAAAAATACTTTAATGAAATCTATAGCCAATTATTAATTGTCGTAAAAAGTATAGTTCTAATCTATTAACCAATTGACTTTTTTTGCCCAAAAAATATGCCGCTAAATATTGCAAATTTTAACTATTTGTTTTTAAAAATTAGAAGGAAAACAAAGAGGTAACAAAACAATTTCTTTATTTAATCAGATCACCATTTTACTGGTTTTAAAGTAATTTACATATTCACTTATCTGACACCCGTTTACAGTTAATTTCAATTTCAAATTTTTAATCATAAATTTAAAGGCTGTCTGCATAAAACTTAAAAAAATATAAAAAGTGAATACAAAAAAATATAAAAATTAAAGCATTCACTTTTATATTTTTATATATTAAAAAAATATAAAAATATAAAAGTGAATGCTTTAAATTGTAACATATGGCGACCATACTTTTTTTGCAGAAATGTTTGATCAGATAATACATGAATAATTAGTGTTTTGTCTAGCTCTTTACATTTATTTAAAGCTTATAATAATTATAAGAATAAAATTAAACAAAATTTAGAAATTTGAACAAATAAAAAATAATTTTAAATTTCCTGGAAAAAAAGTTTTACAGCAAAATCAGATTAGATGTCAAATTAAAATGAAAGGTCAAACAATTATCAAGGTCAAGTATAAATTCTAAAATTCATGATTGAAGAGATTCCTAATAACAAGACATTTGTGATTTTACAAAAAATTTTAAACATTAATATAGTGGTCATTTTTTTAAACTATTATTTAATAAAACGTAACTAAAAGAAAACTTTTCTTTTTTGACCTTAGTAGGAATTGACTTTACACTTTTTTTTTTTACTTGCTGTAGCGTAGCTGCAGTTTTTTTACTTTTTAAAATGCGTCTGTATCACAACAAATAATTTATGCATTAATTATAAAAATATATCAATTTTAAAAACTGATGCGAGTAATTATGCCTAAGTATATAAGACCAAATATAAACTAGTTAAAGACCAAAATATATTTGTTTTTTAATTTCGTAAAATAACAATGTACACGAAACAAATTATTATATCGGTAGACATGCAAAATAGTTGCTCAAAGTAATTAATCAAACGATGAGAACTGAGCAGACTTGATGACATGTTTGAGAGTTTTACTATTATAATTATTATTCGAATATATTCTAGAAATCAAATGTCACTTGAAAATGCTCATTTAGATGTTCTGGTGTAAAGACTCACAAGAATTTCTTTAAACCTCAATGTCAAATTGTTGGTTAGTGAGTCAGTTTTCATAAGAAGAAAAATGTTCCAGGTTCAAATCGAGCAGCTTTTATCGTCAATCGCAGCTGTTACACAAAAGCTTTTTCAGCTCATTAAAGCGAAGAAGTTTATATTGCACATATCAGGTACTTGCGTTTCCCTTAGGAAAGGGTTGCAAGTATTTTTGATTAGCTTGGAAGAGTTTATAAAATTTTGTTATATATTATTTTTGAATTTTGAAAAACTAATTTTTATTTTATAAAAAATAACAGGAATTTTTGGAAATTATATAAAAATTAATCATATTATCAATTTAACAAATGATTCAAATTTACAAATAAATCCATTTTTATAATATGAGTTGTATAATTTTATAAACACACAACTAGCTGCTTTTTTATAAAATTTAAATAAACATATTCTTTAAAAGTACATGGAAATATAATTTTCATAATGTATGAATTTAAAGGGAATATATTTATATTTTGTATTGGTAACTGTGGGTGTTTGAATGAATAGTTGTGTAAAGGTAGAATAAATTGAAAAAACTTTATAATTTCGAAATACATTTTATAAAATATAATGGGAAGATAAATAATGGTTACATTTTGCAAAATATATAAGTGCTTTTACCAAGATGAACAGCTGAATGTGACAGATATAGTAACGAATATTTCTATGAAAAAGAAAAGAGAAATATTATTTAGCAGAAGCTTTTGAATTTAGGTTTAATATTTTTATACTTTAAATGTATATATTAAAATGTTTTGAACTTTTTCATGATAATTGCAGTTGAACATATTCTACATATATTTCGGTTCATTAATATTTACAAAGATCTTGAGTGTTTCAAAAATTTAACATCAGAAATGTTGAGAAAATTTAAAATTTTGTCTTCTTATATATTTTAAATCTTTTCAAGAAGTACATTTTATATGTTTAAAAATATTCTATTTAAATTTGTTTGTTAAAGATTATAGATAAGAAATTTTTAAATATATGACCAATTAAAAACAAACAAAAAATATAAATTTCGAAGCTTATAAATAGCATATTTTTTATATATTTTTTGTTGCTTGATAATAAAATCTTTAAATACTGATGGATAGCTTAATAGTGATATATAGCTTAGAAATGCTCAAGCAATTTCATCCCTCTAAATTTAAATTTAAATGAACAAGATTATAAATTTAAACAAGAATTCTGTAACATTTAATCTATGATAAGTTAATAAAGAGATTGTTTGAAAAAATAGGAAAGAACTTATTTTAACGAATTGTTTAAATACTTATAATCAACATAAAAAAGTATCTGTGATTTAATACGTATGGAAAGTAATAGGATGAAAATAAATTCAAGTGAAGACAAAACTCGGTCAAGGTATAAAAATCCACAACTCTGGATTTTGCAAAAGTTTTCTTCTTTTTTTACGATTCAGACGTGAAACTTAAATTATCAGCTTTTTAGAAACTTTTTCCGTTAACAAAGGTTTACTTAAGAATCTAACGAAAGCAAGATTTACTGAGGTTTAACACCCTTGACTTGAACACTTAAATTATGCAAATAAAGAATGTTTCTGTTAGAATAATAAGGATTGCCATTTAAAAAAAAGCGCAATCGTTTCCAAGAAATAATATTGTTAAATTTTAACAAAGAAGATATTTCCTGTGCCACCATATCAAAGTCTAAATATAAACCCAGTTCATAACTAATAAATATTGCTAATAATTTCCAAAGTCTTGAGTAAAGGATGCAGAATTTCGTGCCAACTATTCAAAAATAAGCATAAACTGTCTAGTTTTATGATTAAAATTGTTAGTCTATGCAGACTATTTTTAACATTAAGATATCATGCAGCTAAAAAAGCCAAGATGAGCCATGGAGCCTTTAGAGTTATTACAAAGTAATTGTAAATAAGGTTTCACTACTGTCGGGTTCTGATTAAACTTTGAGGGTGATACCAAGCATGTTTAGGTGTTAGGAGAAAGTTAGGAACTGAATAAGAATGAAATCCTGTTCTATTGAGAAAGTATGCATTTCAGATGAAATAAGCTAATAGTATAGATTAGAATCGAAAGGAGTGAATCTATGGACTGAGTATACGAGTGGAACTATTAAAATCCAAAGATTTGCATATTAGGCACTAAAACTACACTGTGTTACTTATTCTGAAATCTTGTGCAACTTCTTTCTTTAAATGCATAATAATGGAAAGATAATACAGCTTTTCAAGCTATTCTTTTTATGGAGAACAGTGTAAGCAAAACAGAGCATCTGAGCAGCTATACTAATCTAAGTCGAATTGATTTTTTTATTGATAAGTTTCCAAGAGACCGAAACATCCTCTCACTGGCAGAGACTGGAAGAATGTTCTTTAATAATATTGGAGATATTTTGCAAAGTCTAATCTGTAATCTCATCAAAGTTATGTAAAACAGGTATTCCGTAATCTTAGTTGTTCACAGGAATTTACCATTATATTAAGCATCGTACATCATTGATAAGCATAACGTTTTTATTGTGAAATCAAAGGGGTGTTCTGTACCAACTTCACATTATATTCACTATCGTGTTCAAAAAGTGTAGTTGTCATATAATACTTTCTTCACATAATTCATTACATGTAATAATTTGTTACACATAATTCTCCATTTTATGATGGTAAAAAATGCTGTAAAGTAACAAGTAAACAATTCAGTTTAATTGCTTTATTTTAGTTTTTAACTTTTTTAACTCAACTGTACTTTTTTTTGCTTTATACGAGGGTCACTCTGAAATTTTTGAGATACAACTAGGTTTTAAAAGTTATTCTTACAAAATTTTAGGTGTGTTCAAAGTAGTCTCCTCCAGTATCAATGCACTTTTGTAGACGAATTTCTTACAGATTAAATGCCTCAAGCCATTCATTTCTTGGAATAGATGAAAAAAATGCATTTATAGCCACATCAATCTCTTATTCTGAATGAAAACGACGTCCACGTAAGTTATTTTTTAGATTAAAGAGTAACCAAAAGTCGCACATAACTAGATCAGGTGAATACGGCGGAAGTTCGATCACTTTAATTTGTTTTTGTTTAAGAAACTCAAATGTTAATCCGGCTGTATGTGAAGATGCATTGTCATTGTGAAGCATTAGTCCCTTAACATTCAGTTCTTGTAGAATTTCTGGAAGACATTTAGTGGTATACCAGTTTGCTGTTACTGACTTCTGTCCTTCTAACTTGACAGCTTTGACCAATTCTGTACTTTTGAAGAAAACGGCATACATCACTTTTTTCTGTGCGCGTTGTTTTTTCACCATTGTAGGCGTGGGATCATCTTCAAAGACCCATACATTGCTTTCTTGATGTGTTGGAACGTCTAAAAACGGTATGTATGTTTCATCACCTGTTACAATTTTAGAAATGATGCGGTGGCCACCATCATTTAGCAATTTAAGGGTTTCTTTACTGATTCTCACACGCTCCTCTTTTTGGTGCTCAGTTAGATTATGGGGAACCCAACGGCAAACTACTTTTTTCATATGTAATTCTTTATGAATGATTTTGTGTATGGCTGCGGATCCAATGTTAAGTTCCTTCTGTATCATTTGATAGGTACAGCGATTATCAGCCTTTAACATTTTTCGTATGGAAGACACATTATCCGGGATTACTGCCGACGGCGGCCTTCCTGTTTGTTCTTCATCCTGAAGAAAATTGAGACCTCTTCTAAATTCTCTAAGTCATTTGAATACAGTAGCATGATCTAGAGATTCATCACCAAATGCTAATTGCAACCGTTGAATGCATTCTTCTTGATTTAATCCTGCTGTAAAATCGTTGATAATCATAGCGCGAAAATGTTCTCGCGTCAACTCTATTTTCTTTTCTGTTTAAAATTTATTCTACACTAAAAAAGTTGAAGTAAGTCAGTAAAAAATCATCTGCCGCGTTAAAATACTTTGTATTTTAAAATTAAACCGTTATTTTTATTTTCTAAATTTTCGTCTGAGCGTATCTTAAAAATTTCAGAGTAACCCTCGTATTTAAAGTTCATTTCCTTTAGGAAGTACCTTTCATTTCTAATTTAATATTTTACTGTATGATGTGTCCCTGCTATTTTAAACAAATTCGAAATACGTTAAAAAAATAATTTAAATGAAGGCTTTTTATATTTGTATTTGCACGTGTCTCTAATTTTGTTTCATGAAATTAATATATTTTGAAAGATTACATATTGTTTAGATAGTTTCAACTCAAAATAAACTAAGATTGATAAAAAAAGGAAATATTTTTAAACAGTTCTTACTTTAGTTTGAAGAGTTGCTTTCACAATCAAATATTCCCATTAAACTTGGTTTCAAGTTTCTTTAAAGAAAACTTAGTAAATTTTTCACAATTCAGCATTAATGCCCACGAGTGTAAATTTTTCCGAAATTCTTTGTCTTTTTAAAATTTGTAAATTAGGGTTGTTTCTTTTCATTTTCAAATTATCCTGTAATACTATTAAGAAGAATTACAGCAAATTATTTTTAAATTGCTGATTGTTCTCAACATAATTCCAAACTGTTATCTTAACTCTAAAAGAAATTTAGAGTATTTAAAGATATTCAAAATTCTCATCGCCATAAAAGCTTTAACAAATAATCTAAAGAAATGTTTTGTTAAAGTTTAAAATAACTTTCAAAATAGTTGTCTCTTTTGGAATCTTTGACAAAGTTTTCAAAATAAATATAATGCCTAAATATTTTTATTTCCTATTCTTTCTTGACGTTTTCCATGTTAAAAAAAATGGTCCGTCTATTTAAAAATAAATCACCATTGAACAGTATTGTATTTTTGAGTCATTAACACTATATTAAAATTTTTTTTCGAAACAAATATTTTTAAATTACACATATAAAATATTTTATGAGAATTTCAGTAAATAAACTTCATGCTGTAAATTCAATTAATGTTTAATTGAGAGGTTTCTGTCATCAAATATTAAGTTTTTGAATTTAAAAATGTCTTCAATCCTTGACTTTTCCTTCGTTCTTTTTAATACTCGAAAATGCCTAGACAAAATATATTTATTACTCTAATATTCTAGATCGTTGATATGTAGCCTTACTCTTATATAATAATTTTTAAAAACTTTTGGCTTAGAAACTTACAAAAATAAGATTATTTTTCGAATATTATTGTCTGTTATAAAACGTAGAAAATACATTTTATGAAAAAAAAAATTACAGATTAAAATTTAGTACACTAAGCAAAGAACTCACACAAAAACTGTTGTAGGAGTGATAAGAATAACTATTATATCTAAATGTAATGTTTTTATATTTCAATAAAATGTAATTATTCTTATATAATTGAATACATTATATTTTATATTTATTTGCATAAGATATTTAATTCTATTACTTAATTATAAGAACAAAATGAAAGAAAAATGATTTTTATTGTTAACTAAAATATATTTCAATTGGAAAAAACAACAAATTTTGTTTGAAAAATGTTCGTTTTAAATTCATAATACTCTATTTGTATTCGCAGTAAATTAATATTTTTAAATCCCTTCATATCATACTTAAATGTTAAGTAAATGATGATAATTATGTTAATATACAAATTTTGTAGTCTGTCCATTAAGTTAAAATGTTAAAATTCCATTAAGTTAAATGTTGAAATTCCATTAAGAATATAAGCTATTATGATGGATTTTCATCAGACAAAAGTTAAATATGGAGAATTATTCTTAAGTCAAGGACTTTAAAAGATTAAAGTAAAATTGATTTTGGATTAATTATTAAGTAATTAACTTTTTGTGAAAAATTCTTAATAAATGAAGCAGAAATTTGATATTTTTTTTTTATCATCTTCAGAAAATAGTTAGAGGGATTTTTATTAATGCTTGCCGATTTATCTTTTTATATAAAGATAATTTATTCATATACGAATATATAATGAAATTCTAAAACTTGTTAATATTAATTTCTTATTAACATTGATTTTTAATTTAAATAATTCGCTAAGTTAATTCTGCGTATAATAATGAACGTTATGGATCGCAATGTAATTAATGAACACATAGCTTTAAAGAAAGATAGAATAATTATAAAATATATGTAAGGGGGGCAAGAATTTAATGCCAGCTAACAACAAGTAGGGAGAGTGTAATATTGCAGGATATTTTTGTCATAATATTTTAATGGAACATTTCCTAATAGCGAAGGCTGAAGAAATAGGTAAACTTACAAAATCTATTTAATAATTTTGACTTATAATAAAAGTGTTTCAATAATTAATAATTTATATTTTGCTCTATATCATTATGCATTTGTTGTTGGGATATTATTTTATCTAAAAAGTCACTTCTGTGTTATAGCAACAAGCAATTCATCAACAACATAATAAGAGACTCTCAGGTTGGTGGGGCCAAGCTGGTAGCCAAATGGTTAGCGCTCTTGCCTTCGGTTCAACAGTTCGTGGGTTCGAATACCACCTTGGGCATGGATGTTTGCAGTGGTTCGTAATCAACTTTAAGCCGTAGGTCTCGGTCTAATTAGCCCTCGTGTGCAAAAAATGACCGTTGAGCGTCAAACAAACAAAACAAAACTCAGGTTGGTGGGTTGAGTTTTGTGGTGCAAGGTTCTAGTAGGACAAACAGCGCCAATACGTGACTCTTGGATATTAATGTCTGTCGTCGGTTGCAGTATATAAAATTATGATTCTTCAAGACACTTCTGGAAATAAAAAAAGAGTGTGCAATAGTTACTTATAACATATTTTTATATTCACGGTCATTTATTCTCTTTAATATATTAAATGCCTTTGATTGAATATTTAGGAATAGAAATATTAAGGAAATATTTCTAAATTTCCTGTATTCAGAGAGTACTTACAACCTTGTCTAAAAGACTCACCTGGGAGCTATATAAGAAAGATTTTTCAATATAATATGTAAGAATATTCTTAAAACTCAAATAATCATTTGCATTATTAATAACTTTTAGAATAGACAGAAATTCCTTAGATTTCTATTTATAATTTACTCAGTATTCCAAGATGTGTATAACAATATCTTTTCAAATGAATAAACTTATTTAAAACAAAATGAATAGAATTATTAGGTAAAGTTTCTAGGATATGACTTTTCTTCCAATTATTATTAAAAAAAATCAATTCTAAATTTTTTAGCCTATTTTTAAACTCTTTTAGAATTATACAATTTCATATTTGTATTTTAGGCTTTTTTACTTAATTATTAAATAGAGATTTTCATATTTCTTGATTGTATATACAATATTTCTAGTAAAAACTGCGAACTCTTTATAGCTAATACTTTCACTTTTAATTCATTATCAATACTGAGAAATAATTGTTGTTTCCCTGAAGCACCAAAGCAAAATATGTTTGATTTTGTAATTAATGTTAATTTACCAGTTCTTTCAGCTTCCCCAGCAGTTCCTATTTCAATTTTATAAATTCATATATGTCATCTTGCAAATGCATCATTTTGATTATAAATTAATAAACTTTTTAATGAGTGCCTTTAGCTTTCTTTATGTTATCGGCTGCTGACATAATTATATTGTTGTTACCTCTTATGGATGTTATCGTCAATGATGTGCTTAGCCACTTCTGATTGATTATTCAAATATTCTACTATCAAATTTTTATTCAACAGGTGCTTGACCATGAGAGAGTAGTTAAAGCAAATTAACTACTTTCCATGAGTTGCAATAGTTTTGTTTATTTGAGAGCAAATAAAAAAAAATATATATATATTCTATTTTTACAATAGAATCAAATTTCTCATCATTGCTATCTTGAAATTTTACAGTCAGTATATATATATATATATATATATATATATATATATATATATATATATATATATATATATATATATATATATATATATATGTATGTATGTATATATGAAATTAAACCGCAAAGATATAGACTGAAACGTTCAGAAAATCTTAAATAGAAAATTAATGACTTCAAAAATGTTTAGAAATGATGCGCTATATATGATAAATTAAAATTTTTTATATAATAATGTTGAAAACTTTTTAAAAAATCAAACTGTTTATGTTTTAAAATTTTTATAGCTTTCCTACATTTAATCTCATACGAGTTAACTTAATTTCCTATTTATTATTGTTCTATAATCAACAATTATGAAAATAGAATGTGTTTTTCGCAGTTATTGTTAATAAATATCCTTCACAAATGCTAATGCTTAGTAAGAAAAGAAAATGCAGATTATAAGGGGTTTGGTCAAAAATGTTTTTATTATTTATAATATCTTAAGCTGATTGTATTTGGTATAGTTATTTCCTTATAAATGAATGAAAAATTATATTTAATTTACAAACATAATCTGTACTCTTAGTGTTTCTAAAAATATAAATAGTTACTTCGAGCGCAAAGCTATCTTCGTAACATAGTAATATTAAAATTTGTTAAATTAAAATCGTGATTGAAAGGTACATCATTCAATAAAAAGTCCTTAATACTCTTGAGCATTTTCATTGAATATAAACATCATTATTGTAAAATAAAAGGTAATAGAATGGGAATTAAAGCAAATTAAGACGGGAAGTCTTCAATACATTTCAATGTGTAATAATTGTCTTCAGCGTTCAGATTTATTTCTCAATGTACCTATTGGTCAGTTTAAATTAGTTGTCGGATAAATAAGCTAATGCAAATGATATTCAATTAGAATATTAAAGGATGAATTTCTGCATTCATTGTTGAGAATGATCGATAACTCTCTTGTTGAGGTTTGTTTTCCGAGAAATTACATCTGGTGATGACCATTCCATTAAATTCTCTTCATGCCCAAATGATTATCTTATAGAAATGAACAAATTTTAATAACAAAGGGGATAATTATTAGTTGTCACTTTAAATCTATTTTTAAAGTATTGCTTCTTATAAAATTATGGATAAATATTAACCATTTATTGAAAATATATATTTAAATAAAAAAAGTTCTCTCTCTTTAAATATTAATGTTTCTCTATACATATACATATATATATATATCTTCTTGTAATAACTCTTATTAATATTCAAATTTATTTTCTTTCAAGCATAAGATCCTTTTTTCTGACTCTGAGAATCTGTTTTCCTTAAATGAAATATTCAATAAAAATAACATGTATATGAATAGTACCTTTATAACTAATTTAAGTCATGTTGTTCTTGCATGCATTAAAATTGTCTAAATATATATATATGTGATGATATTTAGACAATATAAGCATTACAAAAGATTACATGTGACACTAAGAGATTTATAAAGAACAATCAAAGGATTATTTATGCAAAATAAAATACCATCATTGGAAGGAAAATAATTGTAAGCGGCATGTTTTGATTTGAATTAAGTGAATTTAAGGCTTATGTTTTGAACAAAAGCTGTAGAAATTACTTCTTAACTATTTCGGAGAACACATAATTTTATTATTTTTTTGTAATGATAACTAATAAATTTAAATCTAATACCAAAATAGTGTTTATTAATTATTTTTCCATTGTTCATTTATTATTTCAGCTATCATGAAAGTTCCATAATAACTAAAATATTAGGATCCATCATTCTTTTTATACTATTATTGAAATAAAAACTATAACTCCTAACTTTTTACTTATTATTAAATAAAATTACAAATAAATTCAATAATCATTCATTTTCACGTAAAAAATAATAAATTAAGGAACAAAACACAACTTGAACAGGAATGAAAATGAAAAACAAAAACTATAATAAACACTGAATTTATCTTTTTTTGTAAAATTACACTTGAAATAATTTAGCTAAGAAAGAAAAAGAAGTTTTGTTGACAGCTAGGTATGATGAATAAACAGACAACATTAAGAAACACAAAAGGTAAATCTATGGATTGAACAGATAATATAATTCGCTAAATAATAGAAAGATGAAAATTATTTAAAAATAATTTAGTTACAGATGAAAAATTGTATTGGAATGCTAAACTTTTAATACATCGTAAGATTTCCTCGTATAGCTGAAGCTGCTTTACATTTCTTTATCACAAATGTGAGGAGTTATCGATAAAACTTTAGTTAGTCTTAGTTCATTATTTATGAACAAAAAACGATCAAGGGACAGACTAAAATGAAGTTTTAATTTCACACCAAAACTTAATTCAAATTTGTCCCAAACATCCAATAGCGTCAGGGAAAGATTCTGGTAACTCAAAATGCCGTATTGCTAAACCATCAAGCTATTATTTTTTCTTTTTTTCCATTTTCAGCTTAATAATTATGATTTTATTGAACATTAGGTTTCCTTCAAATGACAACTGACATTGACATACAACTATAGAGAATAAAATGAGGTCATTTAATATATTAAAATTAAGATATACTTAAAGTGAACTGCTAAAGTAGAGAATATTTATTAATGTTGGCATTTCACTGGGCCGTTGTTGTTGTTGCACCAGCATACTTCCCTGTACCTAGCCCTGAGATGGACTATACCAGTTAGATAGAAGCAGCCGGATGGAGTCTTCATGATTTTGAAGCAAGGAGCAAGCAGAAGATTCCCAAGACGTGACCTGCCACCCCCAGATACGTCACCTCACCTGGAGGACATTGCGGTCAGATTTAGTGTGCCCCGACCGCCTTTAACGAAAACAGTGGAACCTTGGCTAGCCTGGGACTCAATCTCACTTCCTTCTGAAAGTGAGAATGACTCTCTCATTAATCAGGCCCAGTGTCCACAATTTTGGTATGGGATATAAAACTATAAAGGAAAATGGTACACACAAAATTCATAGAATTATTAAATTACAAGAACATGTAGGATCACAAGGCTGCCAAAAATATATGGAATTACACACTTACAGGAATACACAGAATTATAAAAGTATGAAAATACGAAGGATTACAATTAATGACTTTAAAATGAACAACACACTAAAAAAATGAATTTGAAGAAGAGCTCAAAATCAAGAACAGTCTATAGAAAAGAGTCCATTAAAGCATGTTGAAGCTGCCATTTCTTTAGCAAAGTGTAAGTACTTAAGTCCAAATATTTAGGCTTGGGATATTAGCAGAAAAAGGTCAATGATGATTCTTCTTGAACCACGTGAATAAGCACTCTTGACTAATAAGAAAGTCCATTACTTGGTTTAGTTTTCGTCTAGAGGTCTTGTTAGAGAGTAGGGCTCGTTTCCAGTTAATGACCCACTGCTTTACAGGGGTTGATAAGTGCCATGTGGAAGTGAGTGGGCAGACCGTGAGATAGTGTATTCGATCTCCCTCGTTACCACAGGTACAATTTGGAGTGTACGTTAGACCCACCCTGTAGAAGTAAGTAGGGAATGGGCCATGGCCGGTCATGAAAAGGATTTCATTCCTGGTCCAATTTAAAGATTTGTTGGAAACTGTAGAGATAATTTCATGTACAAGACGACCAGTAGAGGAATTGGACCAATCGTCCTGCCATTTCTCCTTAATCCAGTTCTGTAGGGTGTGCTTGACTGAGCAGCGTAGTACGAGGATGTCTACATGATCAAAAGAAGAAGAAGCGGCCGCTTTTACCTCCCTGTCAGCTGCCTCATTACCCTCTATTTCAACACGAGCCCTGACTCATCGAAGTTGGATAGAAGGAAAGCCCAGTAGGCAACTTTGAAGTGATCTGACGAGAGGACTTGATGTAGAGGGATTGTAGCTCGATTTGAGAGCTGCGTGGCTTCAGACCAAATAGTGGCAATGATGTTCTCTAGTGTGACAAATTTAACTGCTTCGCCTATGGCCAGAACCTAGGCTTGGAAGACTGAGTTATCATCTCTCAGCTTTGTTCTCCAGACATGCGTCTTTACAGAATTTTTATAGGCAACAAAAGCTGAGCCGACCCCTTCTTCCAACTTTGAACCATCTGTGAAAATTTGAAGGGATTCTGCTGGTGGCCATGACATCTGTGCAGTTTCTTTGACAGAAACTCTTTCACTCAGATTAAAGAGACTTGGGTGGAAGGAGTCAACGCTCATTTTATTTTCTATATCTGAAGGTGATGGGAGTGGTGGATCGAGGCACTGAATTCCGCCGCTGGTGAGTCGTATGTATTTTGACTCTGCTTCTATTATCAAGCGCAGGGGAGGAAGTCCAGTAATTACCTGGAGAGCGGAGGTTGGTGTTAAGCGGAAAGCTCCCGTGATACTAAGAAGAAACCTTCTTTGAATAGATAGTAATTTTAGGGCCAATTTATTTGTTAATGAAGCTTCCCATATTGCTGCTCCGTGGCAAAGCATTCTCTCAGTGACGTTTTGGTACAGTAAAATCCTGTTTTTTTGAATGTAACCCCAGTAATTTCCAGCCAGTCTGCGTAGCTTCTCTTGAAGAAAAATAGCTTTGTTTCCCTGGGTTATAATATGTTCTTTATAATTTAGCTTCTTATCCAAGATGACTCCCAGGAGTTTGATGGAGTTTGCCTTCTTCAATCTGTAGTTACCCCATAGAATTTGTGGCCCATATTGGAGTTTAGCGACTAACATGAACTTGGTCTTATCAAGTGAGATATTCAAGTTGTTTTTATCAGACCATGATTTGAAGTGAGTAAGAGCTAGTGTGGCTACTCTGCCCACTTTCTTTTCACTACAATCGCCTATAACAAAAGTAAAGTCATCTGCGAAGGTCTTTAGGTGGATATTGCTGCGCTGGTCGATTTTTTTTCCTATTGTGGTCCAATCAATTTTCAAAGGAGTATCGGCTACAAGATTCCACAGTATCGGGCCACTGCAGGAACCTTGGGGACATCCCAATGTCTGGCTTCGATTTGCAAGGCCTGCATTCGTTGGTAGGATAACAAGTCTGTCATTTAGATGGTTGATTAGGAGCTTAGTGATGTTAGATGGGCTACTGGTTTGACACAATTGTTTCTGTAGTTGAAGGTGATCAATATTATCAAAGGTGCCTTTGATATCTATGGTAATTACTGCTGTGTGGAGCTTATCATTTCTATTATTTTGTATTTTGTTGGTAAGTAAGAGGAGGGCATCGTCTACAGATCGGCCTTGTCTGAAACCAAACTGGAAGTCACTGAGGAGCTTGTTGATTTTGAGATGGAAAGTGAAACGTTTCGTCGTCAGTTTTTCTAATATCTTCCCAAGCATGGGG
Organism: Latrodectus elegans; assembly: GCA_030067965.1. Taxonomy (NCBI): domain Eukaryota; kingdom Metazoa; phylum Arthropoda; class Arachnida; order Araneae; family Theridiidae; genus Latrodectus; species Latrodectus elegans. Next base: position 65,906,828 of record CM057819.1, read on the forward strand.
AGGAGGGATATTGGTCTGTAAGAGTCGATGCTGGATTTGACCCCACCCTCCTTATGGAATAGGATTATAAGACAGACCTTAAGGCAGCGAGGGGCCGTAGTAGCCCATCGGACTCGAGTTTAGATGAGGCAGGGTTACACTCTGAATACTACCGAAGACCCACCGCGTACATGTGATGTACGTGCTCCTTAAATCTGTGGAATCAAGAGTTCTGGGGTCGGTCATTGAACAGTTACCATAAGTGTAATGGTCTGGAGAAAATCCCCTCCCCTCCAGATCAATGTTAAGATTGAGGGAATGGATCCTCTGGTGATGTTATCTATTGGATGAGTTTAGAAAAAAATCGTACTTTCACCTTCGTGGTGCTATGAGTAAATGAAAGACGGAACCTATCGACTTAAATTCGCAAAACCAACGTCATAGTGAGCTTGGCTTGTCCAAGTATCATAAGTAACATACAATAATAGCATTTTATTTAGGAATGACTGAATATATCAAATAAGGAGCTTTCGTAAATAATAAATGTATGAAGGAAGGAATTAAGTATACTTTGGAGAGTTCCCCCTGCTCACCCGTGGTTCTTTGGCAAAAGATCTCGATTGTGCCACAAGCTCAATATATCGGGAAATCAGCAGACGGCTCTCTCACGCTTTCGGAGCGGCTATATAAAATCACTTTCTTTTCACCAGGGTGAGAGGATCTTTTCAGAGCGTCATTGGCGTGAGGCTGTTCAAGCCTACTCCGATTCTATTCTTATTTCTTTAAATTTTACAGTTCTTGAGATTTTAAGGGATCCGATTTTATTTTTGGAACTTCTGGACGTGTTTGGTTTTATGGAGATGGTGTAGCTTAGCTGCAGCATCTGGGATTAGAAACAACAACAACAATAAAAAAATCTATGAAAGATATTTGATGTTATACTCATTAAATATAATCATTGCATTTAAAATCACACAAAAAACTTTGAAAATAATTTTCTGTTTTAAAATATTTGATATTAGTTTTGCCTAGTTTTATTGTTAAAATTATGTCGAAATATGAATTGAGTTGATATGTAATTAAAACACTTAAATGTAATTTAAAGGAAGATAAATTGTTTGTAAATTATGTACTAAAAATTGTTGGAAATATATTTAGAGATTCTTCAGTTCTGTAGCTTTATTCACATTTGAAAGTAATTTTTTAAAACAAAAAAACGGGTTTAAATAAATATCTGAAATTATTTTAATAAGTTTCAAAAATTCAATTTCAGGAAAATCATAAAAATATTGATGAAAGATTATTTGTCAAGTTGACCACATAATTGTTACTTTTAGATTTTAATATTTAAGAATTTATATTATCAAGAAATACATTAAAATACAGTATGTGTCTATTATAATAAAAGCAGTATTGTTATCTGTTCTACATATATATGTTACAGATAACAAAACTTTCTATATATAGCGAGATAAAAAAAGCATATAAAATATCGCTTGTTGTTACGTATATATACATACATTTATACAAACATGAATATTGTATCCTAAATTCTAAAGCTTTCAAACTTTCTATTCACCAAAGCGCTTATCCCTTAAGGCATTTCTGTTTGAAGCGAGAAATTGAAACTTTATAAGTATTATGTAAGTCCAAATCAATAAAAAGGAAACATATAGTTAGCTAGTTTAGTCTTTTTAAAACCATTTTAATGAAATGCTCTCACAATCCTAATTTGAATATTGGAAAATAAGTTTTTTAAGTAACTTAGTATTTCTTTTTCTTTATAAAAGAAAAATGAAATATTCACATTTTTCATTTGTTCAAGTTAAAAAATTTGCTTGTTTGGAAGTAAAATTATTAGGGGATTTTATGGTAAAAAAAGAAAAGATTTGTAGAAAGAGTGATTAAAATTTTAACTGTTGAATTTTCTTATAAATGTAGAAAATACTATTAAAGTATATGTGAAATAAAGTTTAAATTAAATTACGGAAATATTTACTGGTATAATATTGTAAAAAGTTATAGGAAAATTTTAAATAATACCTAAATTTTCTGTCCTTTTTTAACATATTAGTTTATAAAACTAGTATTTAAGAACATAATGTGTCATGTAAGATTTAAGGATATATGATGGAGAAGCACATAAAAATGAAATATAAGTTAATGAAACTTTTTTTCATCTCTCAAGTATAAATTAACTGGGAGTTCGTTTTCTATTTCCGATACAATTGTTTGTAGAAGTTTACATATATTTTAAATAGTCGGTCCCTGTCGAATTATACTGCTATATAATCAGTCGGATTATACTAATACTTATGTAAAATAATTATGAAAATAACGAGACAAATGAAAATCAAGCTAATGAGAAATTTATCTTTATGTTTTGAGACTTTGTTTGATTTTATTATTTAATTTCTAATTCCCGTTATACATAAATGCCATGTATAGAGAGGGAAATTAAAAAAAAATAAATAAATTTTATCTTAGAAAGAAGCCTTTTACAGTCAACATTAAAATATCTCATAATTTTACATTTCGATAAGTTTATCATAAAATGTTTAGCTGATATTTGAAAAGAAATTTAAAATATTTGTTATCCTTGAATCCCTCATCCTAGTTTGATTTCTAAAATGTTATGGAGCCTTAGAAATAGAAATGAGGGTTTTCTTTTCTTTTTTTTTTTTTTTTTTTTTAAATAATTGTGCTCATGCACTTTCAAAAACTAACATGTAGCCTACTACTAGATAGAATATTAAATAGCATCAAAGCATGTTACGCTTAGCTCGGACTTATATCCTAACTTTAGGTTTAAGACTTATTTCAACATTTTAAATTTTTAGTTATTTTATTACTCTTTTGTTCTAAAATTAACCATTGATTATACCTATTTTTATAACGAAAATTATTTGATTGTTTAGATTAATGTTATTGTATGTTTTATTTGCTTTTCAAAGAATTATTATTATTTGAAATTTTCTCTAAACTTAATTCCATTTTCCAATTATCAAACCATGCATTAAGATTAATTCAATCCTCATTTAAAGTATTAAAAATTTATTTTATTACTTTTATAAAATGACTTCACCATTAGTAAAAAAGGCAAAGATGGTGCTGGTATGTTAATTGTGGCTTGATGCAGTTAATAAAAGTTTGAAATAGCATATGTCCTAATTTGCTACTTAGCAGTAATTTACAAACAAATTTTCTGAAAGTCGAAAAAGTATCCTTATATCTAACTTGAAGTTGTTTATTCGTAAGGTATGTGTGAATTAACTTAATAATATATTATCTGAGGATTTTAGAAAAACTAAACAATCCAAATTAATCCTATAATTCAAATATTTCAAATCTGTTTGGAGATGCTTAAAGGTATAACTCCCGAATTTTATTTAAAGTCAAATCTCCCACAGATTTGTTCTGAAAACACAAATAATTGATAAACTAATGAAATTTTTGGCTTAAATATGAATTACTATGTTTTAAAGAATTCTATATGAAGAGTAAATGCTTTAATCCTATTTAATATGATATTCTTAGCAATTTTATCTAATGTTTGTTAAAAACGTGGTCTTTAATTTTGTTTTAATTAAGCCTACCCTGTTTTATTATCAGCTTAACCTTTCAAGAAAGTAATTTGAGTTTAGCATAGCATTTCTATATAATACACGCTAATTGAATTATAAATTACATGGATATATTCCTAACCATATTATTACTCATGTTTTCAACAAATTTTTTTGGTTTATTTTTTGTTGAACCTAGTCTGAAAATGTACAATTTTAGTAATTTCTTCTACGCTATTTAAATTAAAACTTTCTGCAGTTTCACAGCTAATATTTTTTAATTTATTAATTTAATATCTTCTTTCATATACTAATAGTGAATTGTTTTCTTTTAACTATTGAGTGTTACCTCGTTTTATTATGTGGTATAACATACACAGAGCCCAATACAATCTTTAAGTTGACAGTTAACTGATTTTTCTATAAAAGTTCCATTCTTATTTTCTTACACAGTGAATCAAAAAGTTTATATGAGTATATTGTTTATGATATAAATAGCTATATATTTATACCTAGAGCTGTTTTAGAGTGTGATAAAATTAGGATTTGCAAATTAATTTTATTTGTATCTAATTTCCCATCTTGGGTGTGTATGGGACAGTTATAAATCTAAAATTTAATTTTTTTTTAAAATCATAAAATTTGACACTTAAAGTTTAAATTATTTCAGTTCAAGGTATAAATCAAATGCTAGTTGTTTTACTAACTATCATCATTACTGAGTTAAGTTTTCTTTATTATTTTGCTGATGAATTTAACAAAAATAAAAAAAGAAGTTTATCTGATTGATTGTTCTTGCTTTCAAATTTTTCATAAATTACTTTTAAACTTTGATCGAGCTTATTAATACTTAACAAAATTTGATAACTTCTCTTAAATTGTTGAAAATGTTTCATTAGTTAACTTTTTATTTTAATCAGTTTCCATAGAATATTTAGAATTGGTACGTTAATTTTCTTTCAATTTAAAATATTTATTTATTCCTTACGTATAATTGAATTTTTTCTAATTGAAATAGAATTAATTTGGGGTCAATTTTAATCAATTTCATAATTTGGCTGAGGAACATTTTCTCATGCTAAGTAATTTACATAATGTTAACTCCCACAGTTTATAGGTTTTAGTTTCTCTTGTACTCATTTTTTACAATCTCTATTTCATTGGGACCAGCATTGTAAGCATTTAACTTAAACATGCCAATTTAATGATCCTCGGTTCCGTCTTTGGGAATTGTAATGCTGAAAAGTATTACTCCTGATATGGAGTATTTCAAATTAAACTCTTTCGGTTATAGCCAATAACTTTGCACACATACACACACAAACCAGAAGATAAGAATTTATTTCATTTATTTATATCTCTCTTCTGCTTCTCGTTTTGGACGAAAACCATTTGCTCATAAAATTTACATTTTCATATTACTTCAGAAATTTATATAAGGTTATTAATATGAAAACTGCACTCAACTACAAAAAAAAAAAAAAAAAAAAAAAAAAAAAAAAAAAAAAAATACGCTGGAAAAGAGGCAAAATATTTGTATTTTTTTTCTGAGATTTTTTTTATATGATAATCTAAAGTATAATTTCGTAAACTTTTTTTCTTTTCGTGGATCACTTTCAAAGTTTTGCTATTTTCGGTAGACCCCCTGCTGCTACATTTCTGCTGTATTCCCAAAACTCTTAAAAAATATCACCCTAAATTGGTGGTTTCTAAGAAAAAAAAATAGCACATATTCTGGTGTCCTATTTATTAAAATAATAGTTGTTGTGATACAAAATTATAAACATTTATTATTAAAATACAATCAACAACTAACAAAAAATCAACAATGAACTCAGAAATGTAAATCAACGATAAAAAATAGTCACTGTAAAAAATGTTTTCTTTTGAGGTGATTTTACTAGAACATGGATATTATAACTCAACAGAATAGAATTACTGCAATAAAAAATGCCCGCGGAAACACCGCTCTTTTAATGAACCATCGTCGTTGCTAAATAAATATTTTAGACAAAAATTATCTAGGTATTTAAAGTTTAATCTTCCCTGGCGTTTTGTTCTTTTATAGAAGTTTTGAATAATCTCTTGTATTTAATTTTTACTAATTACCTACTACACTCAAATACAAAACAGATATAATATGATTGATAAATTACTATATATAATATTAATATGTGTAACAAATAGACAGATACTCACTTTTTCCGGCACTGCAAACACTGACATCGATTCACTTTTAATTTCAAAAATCCCGGAAACAAATGAGACGTTTTGTTCTTGGCATTCGTATTCTTACTAATGTAGATTGAAAGCACAGGAAAGTCGCATTTCATCCCTTTGCAGGTCCAAACATGCATCCCGGACGAGTGGGTGCAAGTCTTGGCATGTGGTATACACTTGTACTACTATTTATTGCTATTCAATTCTGTGTTTGAATTAAGTCTCGAATATTTTTGAGTACCTACCTCGTAAATGATGCTACCTGTCTACGTTGATAGGTAAATCCCAGCCAAAAATGTGGCTCTTTATTATGAAAACTAGAAAATGTTTCATGGACTCCCACTTACAACAACTGTTTTCTTTTTGCGTCTACGTGGACCTCCGTGTGGTCTTCTGTGGACCTCTGGGTGTCTACCTGGACCACTTTGGGAACCTATGATCTAAAGGCTTGCTCAGAATAGTGATATTAATTTTTATTTTTCTTGATTTTAAAAACTCTTCTGGCGTTGCTTAAAAGTTTATATGAAAAATAAGAATTATTTTTCATATAAAAATTGCAGTGGTGTAAAATTTTGCAATATGCTTATCATTTGGATTAAATAGCTTATATATTTATGTTTTAATGTTATATTATTTTTTGTCATTAACTCACGATTTTGAAACAAAATTTCCAATATTTTGTTTTGGTGAATATGTCATTACTTATGTTTTATTTTCTATTATTGTATGGGTAGTATGTTTAATAAAATCAATAAAGATTATATGAATTATTTAAGAACAATTAATGTGAAAGGAATTGAAATATAAAATATGTTTATATTTTAAATAATGGAGTCAGAATTATGAAATTTGCTATGAGGATAAGCTATATAAGGGATATCTTTGAAACAAAAATGGTTCGTAGGGACTTCGAAATCAGGTAAATTTAAATTGTGCACCAGAACAGTATTTAAATAGCAAGCAAATGTGTTCAAGGAAGAAGAAAAGCTATTTTTGAGGTATTGAATTTCAATAAAGGAAGATTTTATTTGTATTCTGTATGCCACAAGTTAAAGATGAAACTGTTTATTTCCTGAGCCCCTTCAAGGTCATCTTGAGTTCCAGTTGAAAGATAAATTTATAACCAAGAACACAGCCTTGCGTTCTTGGTTAAGTTTATAAACTTAACCAATAAAGTTTAAGTTTATAACCAAGTTTATATATAGATTTATAACCAAGCTATTAACACAGCTATTTGTACATTGCTCAGTTTCTTAAAATGCATATTTTGTTGCGTCTTTTTTTAAAATGTGAGACAAATTTTCTATTTCAGAAAACAATGTTTTATTGATAATGACTGTTGCAAATAAGCATTATATAAAGATAAACACATTATAAACTAGTTATTAACTATTTTATTACACGTGATTAAACAATATGAAACATGAGACTCTTCAGTTTTCTGTATTTAAAATAAATGTACTCGGAGAAAAATATTTCCAAGTACTGTTTTGTTCTCATTGAAATTTACTACCGATAAATAATTTTGATGTTTTTTCATATTAATGAATATGCTCTTGAATTTAATTTTGCTAACTTTTTCGACGTAATAATTTGATTATATTTATCTATATCTCTCATTATTAACACTCTTTGACTTTTCTAAAGAAATAAATTTATTGCTTATTTCATACATGTTTACAAAAGTTTTCAAAGAAAAGACAAAACTTTCAGTAAAATTTGACAAAATAATTAAACTTGAAGTCTATTATACATTTGATTTAAAATTTTGTAACAAAATACTACGATTAGTGAAAGCGGTGCTCCTTTGAAATAATTGTTTTAAAATACAATTTTCAAGAGTGACATGTCACATATTGAAAAAAATGACATAGCATTGTTTCCTAGTTTTTATATAAATATTGAACACAGTTAATTATTCTGTCATTCAAATTTTTAATAAATTTATATTTTACAACTCTTTGCTATTGAAATAATTATAAAAACGAAATTGATAGCAATTAATAATTTATATTTTACATGTCATCAGCATGCATAAAAGTAACATAGAAGTATATATTAATTGCGCCCATATTTTTCGTTTATTTTTCTTATATGCAGAACCTTTTATTTAATACCTTGCTGCGATTTAATGGCTAAAATAATTAGAATTTTGTCTTTAATTGAATTTCACAATCCTCCTTATTTAAGAAGTTATTTTCATCAATGTTTTATAATTCAATGGAATTTGATCATTTGTATATTTGATCAAAGAAAGTTGCTTTTTTTATCAGTATTTTGCAATATTTTGAGCAATGTATAAAATAAAGAAAGATAAAGTATATTTTTTTTACTAGACTCAAACAAATTATTCGGAACAAAAAAAAGAAAAATTACTGAGAACTAATCGATTATGACTTTTTGATAGTAACTAGTTGTAATTTTATTTGTTGTTAAATAAATTATTTCTTTTAGTTTTTAACATTTTTAAATTTTTTTCTAATTTTATAAAATAAGGCTTTCCTTTCCAGTTTTGAATTGTTTTTGTAATTTTAATAAAAGTTTAACAAAATAAATATAATTTTGTTTTATATCCATATTTAAAACAAAAGATTTTACATACATTCTTGAATAAATGTTGGTACAATAAGCAAATATCTTAACAGATTTCTTTTTATTGCATTATTTTCTCATGATTTCAATAAAACTGCAGGAGAAGACTTTTTTATTGAATTTATTCATTTTTCCAAGTCTTCTTAGCAGGTATTCAAATACTAAATTGAACCTCAGCGTCATTTCAATTAATCGGTAGGAGCTAAAAGTAACAGAATTTAAATAAAACAGAACTTTCTCTCCTCTTAGTTAAAAAAAATGAATCTATGGATTGAGGGTGTAATCTCTCCAGATATTTAATAAAAGATTTCTGGGAAAGAAAAAGTAAAATCCAATCAAAAATAGGAAAATGAAATGGAATTTTTTAAAAAAATTATCAAGTTTTTCTACAACGGATTTTTTTCCTTAATCGAGATTAAAATTTCTTGATCATTTTCACTTTGGATGGATCACTAAGGATTGCGTAATATTTCATAAGCTGTTTTTGACAAGGAATTAAAAGTTATGTATCAGCAGCTTTAACAATGCTGGATTGAAACAATATATAAGCGTACGTTTACAAATTTAATTTAAATAAAAGTATTAATTTTTAGTTTTTTTTATTTCTGATGCATGAATGATGTTTTATATACTTAACATTTAAAAACGTAATAACATTTCTTTTTAAAAAAATAACAAATTCTTGCTTAACTTTAAGATGGTTAATTTTGGTTTGGTTAAGATGGTTCATTTAAGATGGTAGAAGCTTATAAATGGTTCATTTTGAGTGCTTAAAAGTACAACCAATAGACTTTTAACTAAAAATTATTTTATGATCTTAAATTATAAAACTTTATCTCAAAATTTTAAGAATAGCTTTATATATTATTAGGATTTGATAAATGCATACATCTTACTGTATTAATGTATTATGCTAGTTAGTTTATTCAACAAAATTATTTAAGTAAATTTTTATTGTCTGTTTTCTAATATATATGAAGTTCACTTTCTCATCTGCTCATTTTAAATCACTTAGTGTGGAAGTTCTATTAAACATCGCGTTGCTAATAATAATCACTCTAATTTATGTATTCATCAAATAAATATAATGTTAACAATTCAATGTGTGTGTGTATAATGAATAAATGTTTTCGTTTGAAAAATAGTACTTAATTAGACTTCTATTAGCAAAAAACATAATATAAAATATTTCTGGGTCAAATTTTCAAGCTCATTCAATATATATAATAGTGTATTGATAATGGTCATATTAGAAAAATTATATTCTTTTCATTTATTTAATTTGTATTTCAATCTAAGTTTCACGTGGAATATCAAACATTTTAAAATATATTGCACTCTTTCTTCAACTGCCAGTTTTTAAACTTATTTACCAATTAGCTGCCATCGATATTTAAAATGTTTTTATGATTTAATAAATGAAGAGTTAACTTTTTCTTGAATAGAGAATAGTCATGAATAGAAACATTCGTTCACAATTTTAATATGAACTTTGCTCGAAATTTTTTGTGGTATGACAATTATATAGAATTTGATAGATTTGTATTTCGAATGAGAAACTGATAGAGGCGTCTTAATCCAACTTAACTGCAACATATATTACGCATGGTAAAAGACAAACAATTTTAAAACCATCGTTTCTTTCTTTTTCCAATAAAATAAGGAAATAATGGGATTGTAACACTTATTCAAGCAATTCAATAGGAAGTTTTTGCGAAGAACTATATCAATTAGATGGATGATGAGGGGACAAATAACAGAACACTGCATATTGAATGACCCAACATCATCAATGACACAAGATATTTAGAATCACTTCTTACTTTGGTTCACAATATATTTGGTTTTAAGTTGAGTCACTATCTGCCAATGATTTTGTTTCATTAATGGGGATATCCTCTAATATAATGATATGTGGACGTTCAACATCGCTGCAACTGAAACTTATCTCACCATAATTCGTTTACTACGCTTAGGTACTCATATCGATTGCTATCAAACAGCTAATGAAGCTGACAATTTTGGAGAAACTCATTTTGGTTTTTTTTTTTTTGGCTATCACAGTCTTCCCACCATCAAATTCGCTTAGATCAGTAGTCTTTCCCTTGTTATACACATGTAATCATTTAATGCTTCACCATGAATATGATAGCTGTTCATAGCGATAACCGTGATTTCTGGAACATCTACACTGTGCGCCATCCAAAAGTAGCATATTTTTAAACGGGAATGTTGATAACAATGTGTTTCTGCTATTCGGTGCATAACTCTTGAAATCCACCATCATCACCTATGTTATCGCAAATTCGCAAATGTTTTAAAGTTTACTTGGAAAATTGAAGTAAAAGGGTATTTAATTTATAAAAATGTGCTATATTTGCCAAGAAACATTTACTCTTTAAATATCAAATAATGACAATAATTTAGCAAATAAGTTGAATAAAGTATTAAGTAAATTATAAAGTTTTATTAAATTTTCATACATATGGTAATGATATATTTAAAATTAATATTCAAATATATCAAAAGAAATAAATATATCAATATATCAAGATAAAATGACAGTAATAGTTCAAATTGATGTTATTGTATTTATTGACAAATAAAATTACTTATTCAGATAAACTTTTTCAAAACAAAAGATGATTGTAAATTTTTAAATTAAAACTTAATTTAAGAGATATCACTTTGAATTGGATTAATTGCAGTAAGGAAAAGCAAAATTTGGTTAAATATTTCTTAGCTTCATTTGTTTTATTATTTTAAATTTAAAATAATTTCTTCGATTAAAATTGTGTAAAAAATGATATTAATTTGTTTTTATACAACATTTTTTGCATTAAATGTAAGTTTATTTTTAATATAAAACGATAATTTAAAATATTATTTTTTAAATTAAAAATTTCAATCCTTTTAAAATATTAATTTAATATATTTAATTAAGGTAAAATAATCCATCTGAAAAGAAATTCCAGTAAATATAATTTTTAAATAGTCCTTTATTATGGCATAGTTTTGTTCTTAGGTTATTTTTCAAATACTTCGAGTTTTTGAATATGCTAAAGCATCACTTGTTAAAGCTTAAGCAAACGCTGTTTTCCTCTTATTACTTAAAAAGTAATTAAATAAGAAACATATTCTATTTAATTACGATAGGGGAATATATAAATATATATTTTTTCAGAATATTGTTTCACTAGTTTCCTAATATAATATTTAATGGCATAAGATACATTTTTATAAAAAATATAATAAGAAAATCTATTTCAAAACCCACATAAAGTATATTTTCAAATAGTACCTTTATTTATGTAAATGACATTAAAAAAAATTTAGTCTTTTTATAAAATAACCTACATTACAATTAAAAGCTTATTGGTAAAGTACTTTTAGAGCAAAAAATAATTTTATCTATTCTTGTTATACCATAAATGATTTTTAAGGTGAAATAGAGTAAGGTAAATGAGTTAAAACTTTGAGCCATAACATTTCGCAAGTTTTATAAGATAAGTTGTGCAAAATTCACGACATACCACATTGAACAATTATTGGTTTGATAAAAATTTATATTCATTTTGCAATAAATAACCATTTGAAAACCCAAATAGTTTAAGTACATAGGTTTTGCACAATTTTATTATCTGTTAATATTTATTCATAAAAACAGTTATTTGCAGTTGAATAACAATTTTCGAATCTCAGTTTTGAAATTAATGGCAAAAATATTTTTCTGTAAACAGAAGTAGAGTTTGAGAATTATAATTAGTTACGAAAATAAGAGAATTTTAAGCTGTAGATAAAGATGTGACATATTTCACATAACATATAAATCGGCTACTTTTGGTTTTAATTCGTTTACGAAAACGACTAGAAATCAGAAAGTCTGGCAAATAATAAATTGAACCAATAAGAGAAATTTAATTTTTATTTTTATCATAAATATTATCTACAATTCAAGTAGTTTATTTTGATAACCAACAAATGAATTCAGAATGAGAAATTAATTTTTTTATCGTATTTATTTACAACTTTTGATATCTTAAAACAGCAATTACCTTAAAGAAATTGCTTTCTGTAGCATGAAATGATATTCATTGCTTTTAAAAATTTAAGTTTTACAATTTTGTTTTCATGCAAATCATTAAACAGAATCAGAATATTAGTTTAAAATAAAAGCATACATTTATAAATATTTAAGTTAAAATGTCATCAAACGTTCATCTTTATTCTAAAAACTATAAGTGCATACGAAATGTCGTTTCACACATCATATTTATTTTAAGTATCTTTTATATTTTATTAGAATTGCTAATTAAACTTAAGAAGGAAAATATCACAAAGTTTTATATTTTCAGATAAAATCTTTTTGTTTATTTCCCTTTACATATTTTATTACCTTTATTTTTCTTAATTCTAATCCATTTCAATTAATATTTACTCAAAAACTCTAAAATCTTAATTTCATATTCAAACATAAAATAAATTATTTTTGGACCTATTTTAATGATGTGCAATTTGTTAATTATAAATATTTTACATGCTAAGCACTTAATCTGAATATATATTGATTACCATAATTTGCATATATGCATAAATTGTTTTTTTAATTAGGAAAATCTAATAATTACATTTATTTCTTAAGTAATACAATTTTTGAGAACGATTATAATAAAATTTAACTTGGAGTAGAATCTACAATAATCTCTTGGGTAATTCTGAACATATATTGATTATCAAAAGTCCTACTGACAATAAACATTTTGATAGGATGACAAAACAACAGTTTATTTACATTTTTTAACAAGAGTATTCAGATTTAGTATGAACTTTTGTTTTATTTTCAACATAACAAATGTTATTTCAGTATGAGATTTGTTAGACTCCCACTGCTCTAAGCATTATGTTTTCTAGCAAAACATTCTTTTCATACACTGGCTTTAGAGTATTTTATTTTCAACGTGAAAATTTTACTTTGTTTTTTTTTTCTATAAAAGGATAGGAAACTTCATTCTAGTTACGTGATTTCAAACATATAATTCTAGGACTGAATGTTTGAAACAAAATCTTTATTAACGTACATATAATTGAAACTTTTGGCTTACGAATAGATGATATAATCTATTAGAATATTTCAATGCACTTTAATTTCAAAGCAAAAGTCAACTTAGACTAAAAATTTGCAACATTTCTCATTCTATAACATACAAGTATGAAGTAATTACAAATTGTATATTCAACAAAATTAAATGCAACAATAAATTGAATTTGAAATTAATTTTTGATGCAAGTTGGTAGGTACCTTTAAGAATAAATGAATGTCTTGAAAACTTTTGAAACGTTATTTTTAAGCTTTGTTTAATAATAAATTTATATTTTCTTACTTAGTGTGAATGTAACTCACCTTATACCTTATTATTGATAAAAATATAAATATAAAAAAAACAATATTTGTTATCAAAAATAACCATACCACAATATTTTCTTAAATTTAATAAAATTAATTATTAAATGAAAATTATTTTATTTATTAACTTCAAATTTAATTTTAAGAATTCTTCTCTGAACTATACAAAATTTATTTAAGGTAAATTAATAAAATTTCACTTATTTAAATTTGAAATATGTATATTTATTTATCCTCTTGAATTACATAACTAAATTTTGTTCTTCCATAATATTTTAGGAAATTTTTATTACTCGGTCTAAAAGAAAATTTTTAACTTCAAAAAATTATTAGAATTAGTGTTACTCTTACACAGTACATAATAATTATATAAAATTGTTATATAATATAAAAATGTTACTGATAAAACCTTTGTATATATATAGTTCATTGTTAAAAGCTATTTTGTATTTCTTATTTATATTGAATAAAGTATTTTAAAAATGTGCATATGTGTTTAAAATATTGTAATAAAATTGAATAATTATATATTTTAGAGGAAACGTTTTATTATTAAAATATAGAAAAACATAAAGATTAAACGATAGAATATGAGTATTCATACATTTCTATTGAGCTTGATTGTTTTATTCTTGCACAATTAAATTTTATCCTTGAATTCTTCTTAATGTTATTACTCCAATATTTCACATTTTAATAACTAAAATTACTTTCTAACTTGATTTATTTTCATAACTGCATAGAATATATTTATTGATAAGAAGATATGCCAATCTCATTTTAACAATAATATAATTAGATTTAATTATCAATGTTTTGAATGTATGAAAAATTATGAAAATTTCTATGGAATATAATGAAACTGTAGAGTTCCATATTAAAAATATTAGAATAGGAGATAAATTTTTTAAAACTAATTAATGTATTTGTAATGGCGTATATTTTATAAGTTCGTATTCAAAGTTTTTTATTAATACTTTATACAAAGAAAAAATAGAGCAAAGAGATAAAGGAAAATTATTTTTAAAATTCATAAAGGTGATTTAAAAATTATTTTATTGGATAGATTTTAAATCATTTAAATAGAAAAGTACATATTTCATTGTTGACAATTATGGGGAAAAATAAATGCCTTTTTTACATGCGTAATTTATATTCCTGATTTATAAGGCTAAATGTATATAATTTTATTAAGAATGATTAAAATAAGCTATCAAAATAAAAAGGACATTGCGAGCAGAAAGAATCAAATTGGGAATAATGTTTACTTACTTTTAGAGATAAGATTTACTTACTTTTAGAATCACTAATGGGATACATGATATAAAATTTTCAATGAAATGTTACTAATTATTTCATAAATTGTAAAGATAATAAATATGAAAAAATTCTAATATTTAAAATGTGAATATTTTGCCAGTGCTTAATACATTTTTCTTATTTGTGTTTGATTAGGTTAGTTAAGAATTTATTCATCAGTTAGACATATTATCATACCACGATGATTTCTCTATACTAATTTATTTTTCAGAATGAACCGTGCTTATCTTTTAACTTTGAAATATAGTTGCAAAAATGTAAGAAAACTTGATCTTTTTCACCAAATAGTGATCTATTATTTCCTTTCACTATGCATAATATGTAAACATCGCATTAAACATAGTTATTATATCTTCTTAAAACTAAATTTTTTTAAAAAAGCATAAGTAACACAACTAAAATTAAATTGTAAGAATTTTTATTAAAATACTTTTATATAATACTGCCAGGGTACTTTCTAAAAGCAACTTTCTTTACGGTTAACTGTCAACTGTAATATTTATATGTTATTGCTTCTTTAAACTTCGTAACCTTTCTCTGTAAAATCAGTTTTGAAACCAGATGATTTTTCTTGTGAGTTTTAACTAAGAAGAAGCGAACATTTGTATAAGCTCTTATACAGTTATCATATACTTTTAACATAAGAATAAAAAATTTTTCAACTTTGAGTAAAAGCCATTTTTAACTATTGTAATTTTGTGAATGATAAATATTATTATTTTATTTTGTCAACGTATAAAAACGTAGGAAAACCCGTATTCAGATGCCTTTATAAAAACAAAAATAACGCTACTGTCAATAAATACTGAAAAAAATATTTGTAATAAAGTGTATGAAATGAATTTATATTTAAGGTATCTCAGATAGAAAAACTATTATTTTTTTCAAATATTAATCTATTTTATGGTTTTTTTTTGTTGTTCAAAATTTTTATACTTGTATATATTGTGCAGTTTTATTTGGAGTTCGTGATTTTCGGTCTGAAAATGTAATTGTTTGATCCTATTTACTATAGTTGCTATGGAAGTCAACATAAGAACCTGTTGATGGTATAAGACATTTTTACAGATATAACGCATTTGTTTCCTAAAAGGAGTTGTTATGAATAATAGGCTACATTCACATGTGGCAAGGAAGGAAACTAAGAAAAACTCCAAGGATCCTTAAGATAATGCACTTGCAGGAAGCTGTTTGCAATAACTTTCTTCTATATTTTAAGAATGCTTGGAATCCAATCCAACACTGCCGAGCTGACAGCCTAATGGTTAGCGCTCTTGCCTTTGGTTCAACAGTTCGTGGGTTCGAATCCCACCTTGGGCATGAATGTTTGTAATGGTTCGGAATCCACTTTAAACCACAGGTACTGGTCTAATTAGCCCTCGTGTGCAAAAAATGACCGTTGAGCGACAAACAAATTAAACCAACCAACCCAATACTTTCTTTGGATAAGTGAGGTCTCTTAATACAATGCTTGTGGCATGAATAGTGTTTCAATTAAATATGGATTAGGCACTTGGAGCTACCGACTTACTATTGATAGATTTGTAAGGCGGGACAAAATTGAAAATATGACAATTGCCTAATTATTTTCAATTATAGAATATCTGAATTCACTTATTTTCTTTTATATTTGTGTGTGAATTCCTAAACAACTCATTATTTTCTTCGGACATCCTAAGTAATCTAGAATATTTGCTGCTAAAATTATTAAACTTCATATTTAACTACTTAAAGTATTTCTAATAAGTTTAAATTAATTTTTCCAAAAAAAAAAAGTATTTTCAAATTAATAAGAAATTTTATTCATTTTATTAAACATGTTTTATTTACATTTTTATAACTTAATTGGAATTCTTATAACAAAAATATACATTGGTAGATAACGAAATAATTAAATGAAGTTATCGCATCATTAAATCTTCATTTATGAGCATTTAATTAAGAATCATTTTAATTTAGAGAAGCTAGATCACAATAGTGAAATCAGTTAGAAGTCCAATATTTATTTCGTGTCGTAATATCCTGAAGAAGGAAAAAATTTAATTTCTCTCGCTCTTTCATGATTATAATTAAGTTTTCCAACAAAAAAATATGCTAAACGTCTTAGATATTTTTATACCTATAAATTTGTAGACAGAATAGTTAAGAGACATAAAAATATTAATGAAATGTTTTATACTGAACAAAGATTAATGCACTTAGCCACTGCGCAGTTAAATTATTATATTATGTCACTAATTTCAATTGTAAGAGCATTAATTAATCAAATCATAAAAATGAATGTTGCATCATTGAGTAGGATGAGAGACATTTAGTTTTCTTCTCAGTATGCATAATGAATTTAAATATGATCGAATATGTAACACAACAGATTATCAAAGTAATAATTTTATATAAACACGCACACACGTATTTTTCAAAATCATATAAAATCTATTTCAAAAAATATAAACAACTTATAAATTTAGTGAGTTCAGAAAAATTAGCTTTTCAAATATTAAAATTTAAAGTTAGACTAATAAATTTATTGAAAGATATAGAACTAAACTTTTTTAGGGCTAGTAGGAAATATAATAGTAATTTGGTAAAAATGTAAGGCCAGAAACCAAAATATTACATATTTTGCAATTATAAAATGTTTCTATTTATGTTGAAAACGTTTTAGATTAAAATTGAAAATTAAATTAATATTAATGGTTCAAAGGGAAAATTTCATACAAACATTCATGTCTAATAAAGCATTAGCAAATTGACCATAAAAGTTAATTATTAATCTGACTCTTTCTTTCATAATGATAACTAATATATAAACTTAATTCAATTTAGATATGTTACTTATGCAATCTATCACATTAAAAACAACCCGTTTGTCTCGGAAATTTGAAAATTTGCTTTTATTTTACTTACATATTTATGTAAATTTTAAATTTGAAAAGTTTTCTACTACTTTAAATGGAACGAAATACTATGCCTTGTTTCAATGATTTAAGCAATTTTTATTTCTTACTAATAATTAGAGAATTCGGGACAAACTATTACACAGTGTATTTTAAGTTCCTATTAAATTCAATTTTAAATTTATTTTGATGTAATTGACGTATGTTATTATAAAAGCGAATAAGAAATACTCTCCAATGACACGCACTGAAATATATGTGATTTGGGAAATCTTACCAGACCAAAAAATGACTCTCATAATACATTGCAATGACAATAAAATACTATGTCTCTTAAATGTAATAGTGATTTCGTTAATTTGTTTTTAAGATTTACTTTACAAAAAGCATTAACTATATGATCAAACTTTTCGTAATCTATTGATTTATTGTTTCAATTACGTATGAAATGCATTAAAGTTTGAAAAAACAGAACTTTCTTCCTTGTATATATATAATTTACTGATTACATTCTTTTACTGGAATATGGAACAATAGTTTACACTTATGCTGAAATGAAATAAATTAAAATTTTTACCATCAAACTTTTTGAATACTCAAAGGAAAAAGCATAATTTAATTACTATAAAAATGATGACAGTGAAATTGTATCATTATCCACTAAAATTTATATACTAGAGTAAACGTAAATACTTATTAGACAAATATATATTATATTAGACTCAATAAATTAATTTTCAAGAAATTTTGAAGCATATATCCTCTAAAAGCATAGAGAAATGACACCACTTATACGATTGGAAGCTGATTAAAACAATGATTGAATATCATTAAATAAGATACCATAATTGTTTGAGCAAACTGACTGGTTTATAATGACGAACCAATTACTTAGCGATTATTGATCAGATGTTTTCCCTGGATGAGATATCTGTTGTTCTGGATAGGGTGACAGTGGCATATTCTTTGTAAAAAGGATGGTCCAAAAAGTGATTGAGTGGACTTATATCCACCAATGGATGGTTAACCACCAATGGAGCCTGTATCATCATTTCAGATAACGAGTCAGTATGAAGGTATTGAATTTATACTCTCAATACATCTTGTCCACAAAGCCATGATACTTTGATGTGACTATCAGGATACAATACAGAAAACTGGAATTCTTCTCAAAATCGACTTTACGCCATTGACTTCAGGATCTACTTAAAATATACCACACAATTTTATTTGGAGAAAAGTCTGGCAATTGAAAAACTTCCTGTCTGAATGTATTTAAATCTTCCTTAGTAACCCCATATTTGAATATTTCACACTGAACATTAGTACAGTGCTTAATTAAGTTCTCTTTACTACTTATTAATTATTAAGTAATATGGTTTATCTACTTGAAAAATATTCATAAAGATCATATAAAAGATTTAATTTGTGCCTTTTAAGAAAGTGTTCAAAGGAATCACCTTATACATTGTTGTGAAAGTAATTGCAGAAATTTAAATTTACATTTTTTAAAAAAATGTACATGATCTGCAATTATTTTTTACTGTTAATCCATGAAAATATTATGTATATCCTGTCAACTCGTAGATTACCGCAAAGGTTAATCTTGTGATCTCTACTTTAGAGTGACCCACAGTTTCTCGCCAATTTGGCGCTATATTGTTACCGATATTTGCTTATTTCTGGTTTGTCTAACGTGTTTTCAGAGATATCTAATTCCTTCAAACATGCACAAAAAACAAGCTTGGAGAAAAAAAAATCGCTAATTTTTGTTATGTGGCACCTAAGAGTATGATTTTCCCGGGTTATCCATTTATAAAGTAAAATATAAGAAACTCTTTTGTATTTATATTTTAACTAAAACATTCTTTGTAATGGTTTTTGCAGAAAAATTGAAAGAGCGAATGGCATCCCTTGTTACTCAGTGGTACTTAGGACTAAACTGGCGTCAGTCCACACAGACAAGTGTAGTTATAACATTGAACCAACGAAATTTCTCACATTTGAACTTATTCAGAAAGAATATTTTATAAACATTATTTGTTAAATTTTCCTATACTCGTAAACTGATTACTTAACAAATGTTGTTAGAGAAATATTTAATGAAATAACTTTTCATTAAATATTTCTCTAACAACATTTGTTAGTTACCCGTTGGTTTTGTCAAGAATGTAAGATAGTGCAGCCACAAATCACTAGTTTCAAAGATATTTATATAAAGTTAGAATTACAGAATCATTAATTTTGTAGATTTATATAACTTTTATACAGAAAATTGTAACTTATATGGTATGGTACTGAGTATGAAATGTTTCTCTTGTGCAAAGATTTAATTCACTTGAAGAGATATCCAACCTTTCTACATCACCGTAATCAGTGATACTGATAAGATGTTTTCAGGTTAAAATGTTACTCAGGATAAGTGAAAAATAAGCTGCATTTATGAAGTTATCTTTTGTGAGTAAACTAGGATAAAAGTCTTCCAGTTAACATCTAGAAATGTTGAGAAATATTAATGATGTCTGCTTTTAATCTTTTTTCCCTTTCATTGTGATAAAACAGTCAGTTGCAAAAACTGATATTCGTTACTCAGCATTATCAATCATTTATGCAGATTTAACTTTTGAGATATTCGAAGCTTGTTAAAGCACAATTCCAAACTTTTTAAAGGTAACGCATCAAAATATCTCTGTCTTCAGTCTTACTAATCATTATATCATGTGTAAGGATTCCCAAATGTATTCTGCAAAGCTACACAAAAAATTCATTTTTTCTTCTTGTATAAAAATGTTTGGAAGACTGATTCTATTATAGTTCATGAAAATATATAACAAAAGTTTTTAAATTTTATATAAAAAAATTAAAACTTACAAAAGAAAATTTATATATTATTGATTTTTAAAATATGATATCCCTCACTTTTTATATTATCACTAACTTTAAAAACATTGATATATTTCTTTTTTAAAGTATGTATTTCACCATTTCTTACATTATTTTGTTATGCCGAGAAACAGAGATCACGTTATAGAATTTTTCTGAGATTATCTAGAAAATGTAATGGATCGAAAATTTCAGACTCAAAATAACTTTTTTGCATTTAACATTCAAAATTTCTATCACATTAGGAATTTACTGAATATATAGTGTCTGCGATACTTTATAAAAATCCAGACATCTTATGGAACAGGATAAAAAAGTGAAAATGATTCCAAAGTTTGGAATTTTTGCAAAAGATTTTTGCACAAGGAAAAATATATATAACTTTTTTAAAATTAAATATTCAACTTTCTAGGCATGATGTAACAAAATTTAATAATGCATTTTTGACTGAAGAGAATATTACTATTTTAGCTATTTTCGTTTGTATTTAAGTTTGATTTGTCTATTTACATAAAATTGTTACTTATATTAAATAAACCTCGTTCACATATTTCTATTACAGTTAATATTTAAAAATTTTAGAAATACATCATATATTTTAAAATAAAATATAATAGGAAAAGGAAATAATAAATATATTTTTAGCTATACTCTATACTAGAAAACTATACAATAATAATTTTAAGTGTTTTAATTTAGAAAAAATTATTAAATGATTCTATACTTCTTTTAAAAAAATTACTGATTTTATTTAAATTTTATGTTGCATAGTAAAAATTATATTAAGCTTACAATTGCGAAACTGGTAATAGCTTTATAAATGATAGTTAAAAACATATATATATATATATATATATATATATATATATATATATATATATATATATATATATATATATATATATATATATATATATATATATATATATCTATATATATATATATATATATATATATATATATATATATATATATAATTATAATATTCATACGCTCACTCCCTTATAGATTTATATATATGTATTATTTAAAAGATATATTTATGATATTTAAAATTTATTACAAATGGATATTTTTTTCACAATATCTACAGTCCTAGTGGTTGAAAGATTTCTATACGAAAAGGGAAATATTTAAATAAAAAATATCTCAAAAATGCAAGTTAATTTTTAACTAAACATATTATTTTTAAATAAAGAAAAAGTTAATGCATAATTTTTAATTGATAAACATTGGGAGGTGTTACAAAATTAGGATGAATTTCTATAAAATATTTTTCCCTGTAATTAAAACAATTAATTTGTTTATAATTAAAAATAAAAAAAATTATGTCATTATGTAAAATCTATTCGAAACATTTTTCAATTTATAATTGCCTGAGTTTACGTAAAACGCAGTGTGTACCTGTATGAAATCTAAAAATGAGGCCTAATATAAGGCAATAGCATCTTTTCATTTATTCTTACTAAGCCTTTCTTTGCAGTTTTATGATAACAAAGTTTTATTATGTTATAAGTGTAAAATTAGATGCTACAATGAATGCATTTTTCAGAAATGAGAACTTTATTCATAAAAAAATATAATATACAAAATATTTAAAATGGATTATTGAAAGTAACTAATATTTTAGAAAAATGCCAAAGATAATTAAATTTTTACAATTCGGCACTTTTATAAACTATATTATTTACTTATAAATTGAGACAGGTTTCAAGAATATAGCGAAACAATTACTTTCATTAAATATTTTATAAAATGAATACTATAATATTTAAAATATAAATAAATAATCCGATAACTCTGAAAAAAATAAATTTGAATCTAAATCAAATAGGCTGGGAAATTTATGATTTGAAACATTTCAAATTATCGTAAATAAATCTGTTAATAAATTGAATTTGATGAATGAAGTAAAAATGAAGTAAATGGTCTTTGGAGTCCAGTTTTTCTACCTTAATATAATTATTTTCTTTCATTTGCAATCTTTTCGAATATATTTAAAGAAATTTCGTTAAGTCTTATATATTTTTTATGAAATTTTGGCAAAGAATTTTCAATTATCTTCCCACACATTATTTTTTACTGAAAAACAAAGTTTTGGAAATAAAGAATATGCAAAGTTGTGAAGAAGAATATTTTGATCTATTATGAATAAGAAAAAATAAAATAACGGTAGGGGAAATTAACAAGAGAATATAAGAAATAAATGAAATAAAGAACTTTAAAATCAAAACTGTTTTGTGAAATATTTAGTAATTCGAAAAAACAAAGAAGTTTGAAACATTAATCTGCTTTACGGTTTGCCTAAAGTAATTAATTAAATCTGCATGTTTTCAATTTTTCATTTTTAAAACATGTTTAAGAAAATTCATAAGAATACGTATATATATATATATATATATATATATATATATATTTATTTATTTATATTTATACTCTATATATAATATATAGTAGGTATTTAAATTAAAATTTTTATATGGCTTTAGCAAATTTTAAAAAGTTGAAAAAAAACAGGTATTTTTATATGTCATGCTTTTTTCTAATTCTGTGAAAATAGTTTTAGAAGTGACGAAAAATTTGATTTTTTAAAATCAGAAAAGAATAGAGCTTTAAAGTGGAAAAAAATCTTTTATTGAATAATTTTATGAGGAAAATGATATTTTTATTAAAGAATATTTTAATTGAAGGTTACAGATGGAATTATATTTTTATTTATTATAAAGCATTAATTTTATTTTTTGTTATCACTGATATCTTTTGGTGCTTATAAACTATCTGCTTATTTTTGGTACATTTTTTATTCTGAAACTCTCATATAAATAATAACTTTATATAAAGAAATATAATTATTATTTCTTATTTTTAAAAAATGTTTTTAGACTTAAATCACTGTGATGTGATGAAACTAAAAACATCTGAGACTATTCAATAAATTTTATAGAAATAATTTAATATTTATAAAATTCATTTGATTTAATATCAATTTGTTATCCATGATTTTTGTTTTATCAAATGAAGAAAAACATTTGAATAAAATGCTCTATAATTTTTATTCTTACAGATTACTAAAATAATTATCATTTGTCGAGGAAGAAATAATTATAAGCAGTTTTATAGTAGAGATTATTTGATACATTCAAATATTTCGAACCTGATACATATTGATGGTATTAGTAAATTAATTTAATTTATGAATCTCAAATCGTAAACACCATGATTTTAAATAATTAAAATTCTAGTGTATTTAGGCGCAAAACTATATTTACATCTATTGTGCTATTATATATTTATGATTCTCAAACATATTAAGATCTCCACCCTTAGGAAGATGGAATTAAACCGATTTGAGAGGATTCCTTCTAATTACCTGTGGAAGAAGCCCATTCACATCTTTTCGGCTTTTACTTAGAAAGTATCAATTCTCCCGCTTCACGAGGGGTTAAGTTAAAGCATTCAATTTCCTACAGGGACAGAAGATCTTCCACAAGAGCCATTGTTGGGAGAAGACAACGAGATATTTGGCACTTATTTTAGTTTGCTTGGATTTTAAAAACACAAGGTCCCTCTGGATTCTCTGTTGTTTTAGACTTTTAGTACATTTTTGAATTTGTGGAGATTTTCTGGTTTTAATAGACACTCTGGAATTAGCAACAACACAAGAGATATCTATATTTGTATATTTCCTTCATTTAAATAAATTTTACGAAAAATATTTATAAGAATCTGACCAATATGGCAAGAAGCTTGTCTTGAAAATTAAGATTCTTGTTATTTTTATTGTATATATTTGCTGTTTTAATTTCAAGTTCTTTATTACTCAATGTTAATTTAATAAGAAATTAAAAGAAAATTAGCAATTATTTCTGCTCTTAAGCATTTTTTAGGGAGATTTTTTTCAACGTAGGAAAAAGGACTCTTTGTTTGTATTTTTGTCATCAAATTACAAAAAAAAGTAAGTGACAGCTTAAGTGATCACGTATAATAAAATTAAACTTATGGGTTTACTAATATTCGAATAAAACTACAATTGCTTTAATATTAGCTGCTCCATAATTTGCAATTGAGAAATGAACATGAGGCACGTTGATTTTCGACATCTTTCAAAACTGTGTCTTTATGTGTTAAAAGGAAAATATATTAATGTAATTAACGAAAAAATAATATGAAGCATATCAAAATTGACTTTGATTCAAATAGTAAACTGCATTTCCAACTAAAGTTATATATTTTAAGTTATTATTTATTTATTTATTCCTAAAATTGTTTTTATTTATAATATATTCAATTAAAAGTATTTTTATCTAAGTTTCAACAAAATTTGCCAACCCTTTTATAATGACTTTACAAAAAGGCAAAATAGTAAAATTTATTTAATGAAATAAAAACTAGTAAAATGAACAATAAATATGCAACAAGTAATAATTAAATATATTTACGATATACAAATATTTTTAAATCTTCAATTCCACAAGTTATTTTAATTTATTGCTGCATATTGTGACCTATGTGTCATTTTTACTTTAAAGAAAACTGTATCTTTCCTTGTTGCAAAGAAACGCTTATGAAAGTGATGTTAGATAAACAAAAAAAGATTTATAATTTAATAGTTTAAATTTACCTCCACAAAAACTGAGGATGAATGCTCTTAGAAAAAATTTGTAATTAATTTTGCAAATCAATCTAAGATGTTTCAAGGGAAACAGGCACTATATCATGTGATATATGGTCCAACAAGTATACTTAGGTGATATATTTGCATTTTATAGGTTAAGCCAATGAAGTATTGGATATTTTTTTTTAAAAAATATCTGTTTGTGATAATTTTGTTATTTTGTGTCTGGCTTTCATGACGAAATTCTTAAGCTGTATTTCATATAAATATGAAAAAGGCCTCCTTGAAAAATTAGATCTGGTTTTCACTATCCAAAATCATTCCCGTATTATAGCTCACGAGTAAGCATGTCATTTAAAAGTTTTAAATTCAAGCTTAATTTTGATACAAATAAAAGATCCGGCAATTTAAAACTTTTTTTTGGTAATTACACTTTCATAGACTTGTTTGTATCTGAAATGACCAACAAAATGTGATATAAAGGAAATGTTATGATATTATTTCTTTATGGATGGAGTGCTTGTGAAATTAATTCGGAAAATTTTAAACAAGTTTATTAGTAGATTGTCATTGATAGATTTTATTACTATTATTATCACTTAAACTTTTCATGGAAAACGACTTCACTTTTTACAAAAAAACCCACTTTATTTCGGTAATATTCATGCCCAGTGAGCTAGTCATCAAAGCGAAGGAGTAACGACTAATATGTTAAACAAATTTTTTTTTATGAACAAATTTATACTTGTTATTAATCTATATATTATATTAGAACACACATGCACGCACGCACGCACGCACGCACACACACACACACATACACACATTTTATATTGACCCATCGGATGATATTCCCGGCTATCTGAAGAAGGTGACCCTTGAGAGTACTGGAGAAATACCGAGCGATGTCATACAGGTTTATGCAGATTGCAGTAAAGAGGAATTCAATCGAACTTGCAGCGGAATTTACATTTACATTAAACAGCAGTGTTTTAAGGCTGAAAAAGAAAAATCCTGATTATTGCTCGGTGTTCCGTAGTGAGCTTATTGTCATACATGTAGACCTGGACTCACTGAATTCACTTCCACATAGAGCTGAGATTTGGGTTTTGTCTGATAGTAAAAGTGCAATACAGCATTTGGCCAGATGGCAACAAGTGAGAGACAGGACTGGGGTTTCCATACTTCAAATGTTAAAACTGATGTCACAATCACATCATATTCACCTACAATGGATTCCTTCCCACGTGGATTTCGACGGGAATGAGATTGCAGATACTTTGGCCAAAGCTGGTGTGTCTGAAGATGGTGTGCCGTCGGCATTTCTCACATTTCAGGAAATTCATTTAAAGATTAAACACGAGAATAAAACCATATGGATTGTCCCTCCTGACCATCATTGGTACCGCTTCACGCATTCAGGTGCTTCCTTGGCTACTGGTCTTAATAGATAAGAACAAACGGTTATTGCCCGTTTCAGAAGTGGCCATCTTAGCAACTTGAAATTCGTCGAGGGTACGAAGAAATTCGAAATTTTTTTCAAGTGCTTAAATGAATAGGCCTCTCCTGAATATATTCTTCAATGCCTTGATCTTTTCGGGAGATATCTGATGGAGAATCCACTTATGGTACTGGTCTTTTTAAAGGGATAGGCGCCCATGAACCTAGTCTAGTACTGCTGAGCTCAGGGGCATGCAACAACAACAACAACACTCTATTCATTGTAACAAATGAAATTTTATCATGAACTTAAGAGATATGTTGGAAATATCAGCAACTATACGATACATCATGTACATCGCAAAGCATTATTTTAATGACGCTAAAGTTATTTTGCTTAAAAACATGTTGAAAATCATAACGTTGTTTCAGTTTTAAGATATTTCAAATGGCATGCAAATACAAATATCTCCAGACTAGCTTTCTTATTAAGAATAGTTGCTATAAACAGTTAGTTTCATTATAAATTTAGTTAAAATTTTATTTCGAAATGAAGCGCATTACCTAACTCAAATCAATTCCAGAGATAAAAATTATTTTCCTACTTTATGGAAGGAATTTCAGTTAAGTAGCATTCAAATTCTAGACATAATCCTTAAACTAGATCTAATTAAAGTCATATAAAAAAATTAAATATATTTTTGAAAAAAAAGCATCATTTTAATAAAGAATATAAATTATATACAGGGAGATACAGTCTTATATAATTCACAATTTTATGCATATTTTAATTACTCAAAATATTGCTTAAATTTGTAGATGCAAATAAGAGATTTTTAAAACAGGAATCTATTATGAGATATACTATAATGTTTTATTTACTTGATTACCTCAGCTATTGATGATAAATTTCTCAAGTGAAAGAACAGGAATGTTTTTGAAAAAGTTACAGGAATATCTAAATATTTTGGAATTCTCTATTCAAAACTATTTAAAAATTATTTATACACCCAGAAATATGTATCATATAAAATTCCTCATCCAGAAATATAAATTAATTTTAATAAATTTATAATTGCTTACAGATTAATTTTTAATGTTATGTATCCTAAAGAATTGCTTTTCATGTTCACAAAATTCTATTGAATTTAAAATGTCTTTATAAGTTGCCTTAAAATTCTAACTAACCAAATACGTTAGGAATTACCTTTACATTTCAATGATGCAATTCTGTTTCAAATAATTCTTCTGTAACCATGAAGTCCTACTATAAAAACTAAATATTTATATTTTAAGCAAATTAGATGATAATGTTAGCATTATTAAGAATTAGTTAAATTATGCAAGTCTGTACGCAATCCTGATTTGTTTGCTATATTATTAAATTAAAATATTTAATTATTGAGAACCAATTTTATTGTAAAATTATTCTTTTATTTAATATTTTCATTAAAATATTTCTTAGAATCATAATGAAAAATTTAATTAAATAGTTAGGTTATCTGAATCATGTTTTTTATAATAGATTAATACAGAAATAACATTTACTATGATTAGAGTACGTCCTTTAAGCTTCCAGGCCTTCAAAAAATGCTTCAATTAATTAGCCTGTGTAATCAAGAATTGTTTTCAATATTATAGAAGGAAAACGGCAATAATTATTTGAATCCTAATTAATAATTACGATATAGTCTACATAGAAAATTTATACAATTTATATGGCTCTAAAATAATATTATCAGACAGTATAATTTTAAACAGAAATATAAAACTGTTTGATGCATTTTCATAATTCACTTACTGAATTGATAATCCTAATCAGAATATTTAAGGAAAATACAAACTTTCAATTATAGTATTCTTCTGTTTTTTCATGACTAATTAAATACCTTCTGATGCAAATTATTTTTTATGTATTTATAGTTTTATTGAAACACATTAGCTGTTCAGTTTCTACTTAATATTCACTATACTTTTTCAAAATTTAATTGTTTCTTAAATTAAAGCATATCTTTCGTAAGAGCATTCTTTGAATAACAGTTTGAGTAAGTATTCTAACCATTTGCATCGCTTATAGTTATTCCTAATTAAAATTTCCGTTCGTTGACAATTATTTCAAAAGTTTTCATTCTCTAGGTTATGCCCAAAATAATTAGCCTCAGCCAGTGGTAGGATCATATTTTGTGTGGAACAACTTTTTTTTGTGGAACGGGGGAATTATGTTTCATGACTTCAATTGACATGCCCATATTATTAAAAAAATAAAAGATAATTAAAGTTATATAGCTGACATCAATAATAGTTGCTGCTAGTTAATTTCAATGCTCATTTCACAGTACTGGACTGGGCTTATAATGAAAGAAATTGGAAAAATTTAAACCCATAGGATGTGACTACTCCTGAATTATTTATACAACATTAAGTGTTTATTATAGGGTATAATGTAGCATTGAAAATTGTCTATGTTTTAGGAGAATAGAAGGAATGAAATGTGTGCCTAGAATTAACAGAAAAATGAATTTTGATTTTCAATTTTGCGTATTCGCGAATTAAGGGCTGAAAATAATTTTAAGGCTTTTCAATATACGTTACTTATTACTACGGACTTTCGGAAAAAGTTTTGGTACAGATGCCGTATATTCTAGGATTCCAAATTTTGTATTCTTTTGGTGATAAAGAAATGTTGCAAAAGATGACATATTGTGTCATGCGTGATGACGTAAGTACTTGGGTTGTCGAGATAGAATTTTCTTCGTAATTTTTATAGGTCTCCACATCTATGACGTAATAAAAACCCGGTTGCCAGATACATAGGAAAATCCTTCAAAAAATCAGCAAACTCAGAATTTGGCATCCTTTGGCATCCTGTATTATACGGCATTTGTGCCGGAATTTCGATACATGATGGTTATTATTCATTATTTTACAAGGATGGAAACTTAAAAAAATTATCAAACTTCTACCACAAGATGTATACAAGCTGAAAATAACAATACAATACCTGATTTTAAGCATTCATTTGTAGTTGAGATAGAATTTGGGACATTCAACTTCAAATAGAGTGTTTCTTTTACTAGTACATGGTAAACATCAAATTATGTCTTATGGATATTGCGATTTAACTTTCACTATTTACATCTAAATTAGTACTCAAGACATAAAGAAAGAATACATGTAATCAACAAAAGCTAAGATGATTGACAGAGTCACCTGATTACAACAGACTTGTTGCATCAGTACAGGTGACGATAAGTATACAATGTCCATTACTTTAAAGTATCGCATTTTAATATCAGGAATCGTAATTCAAGTAACAATGTATGTTCTTGAATAATCTAAGCTGACACGAAACGATATTTCAATGATCAAACAATGAAGAAATTTTAGGAGGTAATTTATAACTGTAAAAAAATTTTAAACTTTTGTGATTGTTTTAAGAAAATATTTTTATCGCAAACATGAGAAAATATTTGTATATTCCTAGTTAGTCTTATAAATAAAAAAATGCTTATTTTTCATTATATTTTTATTCAAATACTAGGCTTTATATACATAAAAACTTAATATATTTGGAAATGTTTATAGAGCGATTTATACTTAATCTTTTTATAATCATCTATGTATTTATATATAAAATAAATTTATAATATTTACAATCCCAAAGTTTATTTTGAATATTTATTATAATAGTATTTTTAACTAAATAATGTCATTCGCGAATGTGATTTATATAATCTTAGAGATTTTGAACGTAATGATATAAATAAAATGAAATATAAATTTAACAATCCGAGTAAATAAAATTGTATTTTGTGTAATTACTTTTAAATTTCAACTATATCGATACGTTTTTGAGAATTTAATAGTTATTCTTTACTTGTTATACTACTTCACATATTTAAATTTTATATAAACTTCATGGCAAAGAATTGTATGAGATATACATTTTTAACTATTTATGTGAACTACTTTGAAAATACCAATATATGTATTTATTAAAAAGTTAATTATTGATAAAATTGTTTTTATGGAGATATTCCTAAATGTTTTGATTTTTGACAGAAAAATTATTGATTTAATAAATAATGTAATAAAGAAAGTACACAAAAATATTTATAAGGCATTTTTATATTAAATATGCATTCTAAGTCATTATGAATAAAATTTTTTTTTAACTTATTATAACTAATTTATTTTTATTATGAAGTGGAATTGTATATGAATATAAATTACTGTAAATAATGCTTATGAATATGAAAATGATATGATTTTTTTATTTTTCTTTATAAATGTTGATTTTCCAGGATTTTTTGCTAAATTTTTAGCGTTGTACTTTATATTTATCCATAGAAATAACGCTTTATTTTTAAATAAAATGGGTTAAATATTAAAAAAATAGATTAAAAAATAAAATAAAAAAATGAGAATTTTCTTTGAATTTTGATTTTTACAATAAATATTTTATTTTTTCTTAAGATATATTGTGTACTTATAATATCTGATAGTAAGTACTTTTTTAATATTGATATTGGAATATATATATGTAAATTTAATATTGAAAAGATTTGAAAGGAAAGATTAGCTTTTATATTTTTGCGGTTTATTTATAATCAATGAAAAAGTTTGTACATTAAGCTTCATTACATTAATTCTTACGAGCACTTTATCTATCAAATGCGTATTCAAATAAGATTAGTGTAACTATTGTATTTGCAATACTTATTTGATATAGACTGAAAGAAATATAGTTTAAAGGCTAACTGTTGAAAAATCTAAAAGAATATTATTACATGAAAAATAAAGGATATAATTGAAATAAATTCCTTTTTTGAAAACTACCTCTTTAAATATTTGAGTAGTTTTACTTGAAAAAACGGTTGCTCTTTGAAGTAAAATATCATGTGTTCAGTTTTTATAGATATTCTTTCTTTGAATTATATTTGGATTTAAAAAGTATGGGTTTCATATTATCTGATTTTGAACTGTTTACTCCATCATCAATGTTTACAATATGCCTCTGTTCTTTGAACTTAGCTGTCTTATATTTTAAAAATCGATTGAAAAAATTGGGTAAGTATTAATTAAGAAATTAACATTTTTATAAGCTCTTACAAAGAGTTGTAATATATTCGCCTAAATTTACCATAATCTTGCAATGTAGAATGCGTTAAGAATTTCAATTACTGAAAGAATAGTATTCTACTTCATTCGGAAAGAGGAATTTTTAAGATTGTGATTCAGTTTTTAAGAAATGATTGTAATTTTGTTATTATATCAATCATTTGTTATTTTATTTAAAAGTATTGAAAATATTGGATTAACTACAATTGAGTGAGTGAGAGTCTTTTTCTGGAACAAAATCTAGAAAAAGAAAAGAACATACTGTGCCGAATAAAAGTTTAAAAGAATACATAGAGTAAATCAGAAATAAAATACAATAAATTGTTAGTTATAAAAAGTGGTAAAACACACAAGTTTGTAGTTGCAAAAAGCTAGACAAATTTCAATATTATTCAAAAATAAAAATGAGACAAATGTATGGTACGATATGAAAATTTTATTAAAGGAAATACAAAGCAAAAACGTTTGGATGGAGTGTTTTCCAAATCAAGTATTTAAGCAGTTCTGTGCAAAAAGGTAAAATGAAGGTGGTCAAAACTAGAACACATTCAATTCAGATATGACATATGTTTAAAACATTTATACAAATCAAAGACAAAAATGCTGATATATTAAATAAAATATGGTTATGTAGTGAGAACGAGAGTGAGGATGATAAGCAGTTGAGACAATGTGACTTAATCACTACTGAGAAGAATATATAGCCAAGTATTTTTATTCAGTTAATCTCTTCTGTCGCAGATATTTCAAATGGAATCGTAAAAGCTTAATTGCTTGTATTTTTTAGAAATCTTTAATATATTTTGTCGTATTTATTGATGTTCAATGTTCAAAATTTCACGGAATTGAGCATTATGGTTTTTTTTGCAATCAATAACTTTGAAGTTTGGTCTGGAACTGATATAACAATTCATATAGTTTCCATTTTATTGATACTATATTATGTATAATGGATTTAAAGCTATTTGTTGTAGGGAATTTTATCAACTATAACATATATGATTTTCTAAGAGAGTATTTCATGAATAACAGGCCACATACTCACATGTCATAAGTGAGAAAACCTGGAAAACATCCAAACATCTTAAAAAAAATTATTTCATAAAAAAACAAAGGGAAAATGTTTTCACTAATGGTGGGAAAAGGAATCTGAACTTTTCATCAAAGAGAGAGTAAAATATTACGATAAGCTCATATAGGTCTTGCAGTACTTAAGTTACCACAGACGAATTACCTCAGGCACCCGGGCAAATATTTAATAAATCTTTAAAAGAAGAAATAGTTGAAAATAGATCTGGCAAAAGAAACTATTTTTAGTTGGAATATTAAAGAACATAAATTTTTCTTTCTAGTTTTTAATATGGTCATTTTTTTCAAAGTCTTATTTTTTGCTTTGAAATTTATAAGTAATTGAAAATATTTTTTGAACTTTGATTATTATAATGAGATACAAATATCAATAATAGCAAACATCAATTAATCCTATCATTCACACACACACACACACACACACACACACACACACACACACACACACACACACACACACACACACACACACACACACACACACACACACACACACACACACACACACAAGCGTGAAAGGTTAAATTATATTAAAAGCCATTAAAATTAGCTACGCTAGATGAAGTGTAATTTGCAGTATGGTATTTTTTGTGTAAATATATTTTACTGAAAATATGTAAATATTTAAGGTTACTTTCATTCATATTCAGGAAATTTTGAAGCATCGAATTTTAGAAATGAAATCCAGGTCATCACTTCAGGTAGCAAATTCAACAGTTGTAGGAAGCAGTTCAAACAATTTTAAAAGAAGAAAAAGTTCAAACAATGATTAAATGTAATACTCAAGAACAGTTTCAGTTTAATGCGAAGCCCCAATTTATCTAACGTACCGACAGTTCACGAGTCAGTTGCTCGATAACGACTGGATATGCGTTTCTGCTTTCTAAGAGTTCTCAAATTTATTTTGGTCAGGGCCACAATGGAATATTTCAGGTATGGGGGAAAGTCCGTAATAATGCCTGCAATATCCTGCTGAAATGTGGCATTTCACAAGACTTAAATTAAAAATAGTCATTGACTTTATCAGAAATGTTATTGTTCAAAGTATCGTCTATGTGGACAAGAAGTGTTTGAGATAAAAATCAACAGAATATCATAGATCACTCCAGATAATGGGAGAATATGACAATATAGAATGCATGCTGACAATGACCATCAAAGTTCTGCAAATAAAATAGATATTAACATGAAAATAGGGTGTTACGACAAGGTTAATCATTGATGACACCCTTGAAATGTACCCTGTTTATTATGCATTTGAATATTCTAGACAAACTTTATTCTAGACAAACCTTAACTACATATTATTAACTTATGACTATAATTTGCTTGTGTTTTTCCTAGCTTAAAATGTATTAAAATTTACATTAAGTATTTAAAATATAGTGTAGCACGTAAAAAAAATGTTTTACATAGTTTGTCAGCTTTTTCTTCATATTCTTATAGAATATACATCATGATTTTGATGCAAATATAATTTGAATGTGATTAAATTAACATATAAATCAAAAATAGGAATAGCAAGAATTTTACATTTAAACTCCAAATTACTTATTCAAAGATGATTCAAACAGAAGGAAAGCCGTCTACAAAAGTAAATAATCTGAATGAATTTTTCTACAAATTAAATTTCGGCAATGATTATGGTATTTAAACAGCTCATATTGATACGTGCCCATTATGGGATAATCGGATAATTAGTATTTAAATTGCTCATTCTTTGATCTACAGATTCTTCATAAAGCGATTTTAACAATGATGATTTTTAACAGACAATGTATGTAAATTTAATTTCTAACTGTCATTTAAATAAATCTTAATAAATAATTCCTTCATGGTAAATGCACGAATATTTGTAATAATAACAGAATGTTTAACTCAAATAAGAGTGAAAATGTAAACTCGAAATTCATATTCAGGATGTAACAAGCCGATAGAAATCCCCACAGATTAAATCCACTTTAAAATTGCAACTATCAGATTTAATACCATACTTTTGGGAGAATCTCGAGAAATATGTGCTCCAAGCTCACATTCGTAAATTTTGTTTCGGAAATACCTTTAGGTAATAAATATTGAGATCATTAAAGAAATTTGATATTTCGAAACACATGTGTTAGAGTTTTAATTATTTATTTTGTAGTTATTTCACTGTGAACAACTGACAAATGATTTTAAAAGAGCATTTGTTCAATTTTCTTTCATAAGAGTCAGGAAATTAAAATTTGCTAATGGAAAATATTTTTCATAAATAAACCAAAGTTTATTTCTGAATATTTTTATAAATAAATGGAAGTTGTCGCTTTTTGAAGTTCAAATTATTAATCTCAAAACTATTGATAATGTCTATTTTACTTTAATATATAAACATGAGTCATAAGTAATTTCTTTTGAGGAAGCAAGAACCGAGTAAGATTCAATAATCATAATAATAAACCTCATGTAAACTGTATAAGTTGTTTTTAAATGTTGAATAGCCTTAAGAGAATTTTAATTAAAACATTCAACAACTGTTATAAAATTGCTCAAGAAACTAATTAATTGAATTCTATAATAATTAATCAGAGAAATTTCTTCCAAATATCTAGAAATAATCATCATGAAAAACAACCAGGGGGAATTATTTTAATAAAATTATGTTTACAAAATTGGAATACTCCATTCATAGTTCATTTCAGTATATTTCGGTTAAATTTTACGTTTGCCGACGTACTGGTCAGTGTTCTTGACTGCGGATAGAGAGGTCCCGGGTTTGAATCCCGGTTCGGATATGAATGTACTTTCTCTCTATCTATCCTTTGTCTTTTCCTTGAATGTCTTGTAAAGGGTCCTTTTTCGTGAGCATATTAGTCAATTTCTAACTTTAATAGAATAAAATACTGCTTTTTATTTGTTTTAAACTGTCTACAAGTTTTCATAAAATGCTTAAAATGTAATTAAAACTAAGTTAGTTGGATACTCGTGATATCAATGGATCGTGAAAATTTATATTTTTTAAGGACTATATAGTGTATGAAAAGCATGTCTCTAAATATGATAAGAGAGTAAAAATTCTTGAAATACTTTTGACTACTTAAAATAAGAGATTTTAAGCAGGTTTGTATAAATTCAGGAGAACATGCAGAAAAAAATTCGAAGAAAACCTTTATGTGTCCTTTATGCATGGACATTAAAATGAAAACACATGTATCCCCCCCCCAAAATAAACAGTACAAAAAAGAAGCGGAAATAATGGGATCGACATTTAAGTTTCTTAGAAAAATCCTAGAATACCTCAAACTAAAAATTTCATTACATGTAAATGTTGTGAAATTTTTAGTTTGAGGTATTCTAGGATTTTTAGAGACATGTTAAACAAATATGTTCTTTGGAGCAGGTTGCAAAACTTGTCTTCATAGCAAATGGTAGTTTGACTGTATCACAAAGAAGCTTGATAAAACTTAGATCAGAAGAGTTTGCTTCTATTCTGTATGTTAAAGTGTCTCAACTTCATGCAGTTCTCTAAAATAAAGATTTTTGAAGTTATTTGTTAAAAGAAATGAATCCCCTTTAAAGAATGTAAGGTTAAATCTAATATAATTTTTGTATAGATTTGCACTGTTGAGTATTCATTCTAAACCTGGAAAAATGCACATTGTGTTTCTATGTTATATCTTATTATACTTTTTACAAAAAGAAACGTGATTTATAATTTTGAAATATGAACAACTGATCACACTCATTTGATTAAAGTGATCTTTTGTATAAATTCCTAATTAAATTACAATTACATAACTAATGGTATGATTGAAATAATGACACATGAATTAAAATACTCAATACATCATATACGAATATCAGTGTAAATGATCACATTATTAAGAAAAGAATGTATTTCCAGAAAGCATATTTTACGCATGTTCAAACATGAAATTTACTATCGAAAACTAATTATTTTTGCCTATATCAGCATTTTATAACACGCTATGTTATTTGTGTAAAAAGAGAGTAATAACATGTTATGATCTATACAAATTTATACCTTGAAGGGTAAATTATATATATTGCATAATATGGCAATAAATGTAAAAATAAAAATAATCACATGCAAAGCTCATAAATATTATTCGATAAAATCACCTTTAATAGAATTAGTGAGTAATTAATTCGTTAATTAATTAGCAATATTATTCGATAAAAATAATAAGTAAGTGACACGTCTTAAGCAAATACCAGCAGAATATATTTTTCCTCAAAATGTATAAGTAAAATTGGAAAGCGGAAAACAACGTAACTGCACTAATAATTTCCATAGTGAAATTTACTTTCGCTTAATTGAGAAGATAATAAATTATAATTAATTTGAAATTCAACCAAATTTCGAGTTACACTTCTATTGCATTTGCTGAGATAGCCTTCAATAAATTTATGCGTCGCTCAGTGTCCAATAAATCTTGCTAATAATTATCCGATAGGGCCTTTATTGCATACATGAAATGCTGCATTCAAGAATATCAGTAACGTTTTCAGAATAGGTAACTAATCCTTGGACCTATATTTAGCTACAGTGAAGGATAACTAGTATGGAATAAAGGTAGGTGATAGTAAGTAATATATTCATATGACAGAATTTATTGATTTATGTTGATCAGGTGCCGAAACCGTATAATTTGGACTTGAGAATATCTCATTTTCTTAGAAAACTTATAAGAAATCACTGACAATCTCTTAAAAACAACAACAACACACACACATAATGTCTATTTTGTCTTGATTAGATGCATTTGATTCTACATAATTAAATCTATTAGTTTAATTTAGATTGAAATAGAGCATACGAAATTATCTTGTACATGTACATTATTAGTTTCATCTAGTATGTGTAATATTTAGTAATAATAGAAATTCTCTGTATTCAGTTGTAATTTAAAAAGAAAACACATTCTGGAATATATACTAAGGAATGTGATTTAAATATTTCGTTGATTCATTTATTTATATTGATATTTCTATTAAAGTGCCGGACAACTTGTCTAGTGGTCAGCATGCCTAACTACGGATAGGAAGGTCCT
Source organism: Latrodectus elegans (assembly GCA_030067965.1). NCBI lineage: Eukaryota > Metazoa > Arthropoda > Arachnida > Araneae > Theridiidae > Latrodectus > Latrodectus elegans. Next base: position 65,945,002 of record CM057819.1, read on the forward strand.
GGGTTCGAATCCCGCTTCAGGCATGGATGTACTTTCTCTCTCTATATATCCTGTTTTTGTCTTTTTCTTATGTGAATGAGGTGTGAATAGGTGCCCTATAAACGTGTCCACATTTCATGTGTGTGTACCGAAGAAGTTGGATTCCACACTGAATACGGTTCAGTTGGAAAAATGTAGCAGCGCACCCCAATTCGCCAGCCTAGCTGGCACGCGAGAACAACAAAAACAACATTTATATTAAATTAATTAATTTGAAGAAATTTGGATTATTTTCATTGAAATTTATTTTTATTTATTAATAAATATTAATATTAATTATTATTTTATACCAAATTATTTCTAAAATATAAAATGCTTAGTGATTATTTTTTTAAAAATTTGATAATATTTATAATATTTTAAGTTGTAATATTGCTAAATAATTATATAAAAATTTTAAGTTATTTTCACTAAAATTACTTTTACATATTGTTTTTTTATATATTCGTTATAATTAATTACATAGTTTTATTAATAATTATTGAATTTGAAGATAGTTTTTTTTGAAATTACTTTTACATGCTCTTTATTTATATATTTGCTAAAATTAACAAAACATAATTGTATTTAAATTAAATTTACCAAAACCGAAAAGGCGTAAAATATTTATTTAAATATTTCAATGTAAATGTATATCATGGAAGCACATATGAATATAATAAATTCTTAGGATTTATTTTTGCTTTAAACTAGATTTTTAACAGGCTTAAATATTCCCCAAATATCCGCTCTGGAGATGGAATTCCTAAATCTTGAACCAAAAGCCAAAGTATCAACCTTTCAGCTGCCAATTTGGCTTTATTATCCATGAAAATTTCTTTTGGGTGTTGAGTTGAAATGACAGAAATCTCTGTGACCTTGTAATATGACTGCTTACTTTAGAGTGGCAGGTGTTGGTTTAAATCAAGACCCTGCTAAGTAATTAGAGATTAACTTTGATCATCTGATTTCTGTATATCCTTGTGTAACAGTATAAACGAGGACGTTTTTTAAGTTTCCATTAGTCAATTAAACATAGTCAACAAAGTATGTTTGAAAGATAATAAAATTCAGAGAAATTTAAAAAAAATCCGAAGACAGCTTTGACTCATTAGACTCTGTGGTTCCAAAGCTCAAATGATATTAAAATACAGATTTTAATGTCTTATGGTAGTATCTTTAGAAGACAAATTATGTAGTGTAACGTAATTAAAAATAATTTTTGTCATAAAGAAACATACTTTAGATGAACAGAAAAACTTCAACTGTGGTAATGTATCCGATTTTGTTGAGATTGTTTTACAATATAATATTAAATGTTAAACTTTACTTAAGGCATTATTTTTATTTTAAATTAATATCGCATTTGCGAGAAATTTTCTATTTTTTGAAATGAAATGTAATAAAATCTTAACAATCACTTTCAAATTCTTTTGAGAAATGATCAACAAATGAAACTGTGATTTATGTATTTTACTAGAGATTTAAATTCCGATTCACAAGATAAGAGGATTAATTAATCAACATGAGTATATAGATTTATTTTCTACGTATATAATTTTTTGCAATTACTTGGGAGGTCATGTATAAGAAATAGTTTGCTGTTAGCGATCAATAAGAAAAATTCTTGAAAAATTCATCTGTTCTGAAATATAAAATTTAGTTTCTCTCTTTTCCTGAACTTATAGTTAGTAGTAAAATGTTTTGTAAATTTTATTTCAGACTTGGGACAAACACGACACTTTTGCCTTGTCAAGATAATTATTGACTTTTATAAAACTACTCACTACAAACCCTGACTTAGTTATAAGACTGAACACGAAATTCTAATATAATTATATATTTTAATGTATTTACAATAACTCAATAATTTGAATAAATTTAATAACTTTTTATATGTAATATAAATAAAGAGCAGTAAATCGATTATGCTTAAAAATCTAATTTTATTTGAAAATTTCTTATTTTTAATTACATTGTAATGTTTTGCATTGGGAAAAATGAATTTTGATCTTTGAGTTCTGTTAAAAGTTACATTAAAACAAACATTACTTTTTTGTTAAATATATTTAATTATGAAGTATTTAAGGAAGAAAATAAATATAAAATGGGAGAGAATACTAGAAATAAATTTATATTCCACATGTTACTATTAATATAATTTAATGTAACAAGGATGGATTATATATCTGTAATTCTAATTCACAAATAATTATTATGCTTTCAGTATATATATATATATAATAGTTTATAACTGATTTTATATAAAATGTATTATAATGAAAAAAGGTTTGGCAATTCAATTATTGAAAAAATAATGTTATATTATAAAATAAGATGAAATACATGATTAAAATCTTTCTTTTTTTCGCTCACAATTCATGATATTTTATAGGGGAAGTTATATCTTATTCATTTCCTTGCATATTTAAATATCATTTTGATACTTTGTACTAAAATCCATGTTGAGATCTGTAATCGTCCAATTAATAAATTTATTTGGGCAGAGGTGCCGTATAATCCCTGATTACAAATTCTGAATTTTTTTGGCGATGAAGAAATGTTGCCAAGATGACGTTTCTTGACGTGCTCGATGACGTATATACTGGGGTTACCAAAATAGAATTTTATGCATAATTCTTATAGGTCTCCATAAGTATGACGTAACAAAAACAAAGTTGCCAAATCCATAAGAAAATCCGCCAAAAAATCGCCAGTCGCAGAATTTGGTGTATGGATTATACGGCACCATTGCCTTTATTTGGGCTTATAATTTTGCTAAATATATATAATCAGTATTAATATTATATATCTTATATATTAACTCTTTGGTTTATAAGTACTACTATAATTATATCTTTTTATATTAAATGTTTCCCTTTACAATGAGAGTTTCGTATATTTTCTTAGTCAAATTTTGTGGAGATGAAACCTTGGGAATGTTATTGATTCTTATATTGAATTTCCATTTGGTGACTATTTCCATAACCATAAAATGACATAAAATACAATTACAACATTTTATTTAATATTAGAATAGGTAAAATGACTTTTGATTATGGAATTAAATTATTGACTAAATTTATACAATTAATCTGAGTAAACTGTTCGTTTATTCTGATTAATTGCATAAATTAGTTAGAATAAACGAAGAAGAAAAGGAAATGAGAGAAAATAGGGTCTTAGCTGAAGAAGAATCTTAATCCGACAGAATCGCGCTCCTAAGGCTAATGTTGGAAATTGCGTGGAGGGACCAGTTCACTCTAATGAATTTTTAAAAAAAATAACTAATAAGTTAAAAAGAAAGCTATCTCACTGGGAAAAATATTTATTTAACTCTTTAACTGTGAAGCTAAAATTCTATTCTTAAGAAATAGTTTTTAATATTTAAAAACATAAAGCATTCTTAAATTATAAAAAACATAATTATTGGCCCGCTTGTTTCATTAAGGACACTTTACTTGAATAAAAGAAGAATGAATTTTACAAATAAAATTATTGAACTTTGTACAAGATATTGTAGTTTTATTATCCTTGGATCTGGGACACATAATATGTTGTTCTTTGGATATTTTCGTGGACAGTGAGTTTCTTCTAAATCACTGTCCACGAAAATGGGCTGTCTTCAATGATTTATTAGCAGAGTTTTTTTCATAAAGTATTTGCATAGCTCATTTCTTCATATGTCCCACTTTAAGATATACTGGTATGAAGTTAATTTCTTTTTATTTACATATTGCTTTGGAGGGATTTCTCTTTTAAAATTAAAACGATTCTAACATTTATTTCCAGCCATCGTCAATCAGTCGGATATTTGAGTTGCAGAATGTGACATACATTTCATTTGGTGTATATACAAAACTTATTACTTTCACATTCGTGGCGCTCTGATTAAAACAAAAAGGGGCTCCCTTAAATTTGCATTGCCGAGGCACAGCGAGCTTGGCTTATCCAAGTGTCTTAAGTAACAACAACAACAACAAAACTTATGATGTTGCATTATTAATCTGAATGATTTTTTTTTTATCGGTATCATCAATGAATAAATTTTGAGAAGTTTCTTTATATTCCAATTAAATTTTCTTTATTTCAAACTGTCTCGAATTTTGCTTACAAATATCTTCTCCTAAATCAGATACTTCCTTATATTTAACACTCTGCTCGAACTAATTACCTTTCCCGTGAGAACTGTTTATTTCTTCCTCAGGTCAATCTTCCTCAATTCATGAAATGGCTCAATTCATGTCAGGCTTTCTTCCTCAATTCATGAAATGTACCTCTTCACCGAATTGATGAATATTTTTGCAGAAGATTCAACTTCATGTAACTTGATAACAAACATACCAAGACTTTTTTTAATACTATATTGATTTACTTTTCCACACACTATTCTTAATAAATAAAAGGACAAACAAATTAACGAAAACACTTTGGAGCACGAAAATGTGTTGCTAATAATTTTCTTGCAATTTTGGTCACATGGGGCACAGAGTCACACCAATACCACATGAATTTTAAGAAAAAAAATTATTTTAAACGATGGAAGAAAGAGCAATCTAAAAATTACAATCCCTATTTCAAAGGGAGTGTCCGATAGGAGGATGCTGAAAATAAGATTAATTACGGATAAATTGTTTCACCACATTTATTAATTTTCGAAACATGGAGTGACTCTATTGCTCTAACGACCTCCATTGGGTTAATTACAGAATTAGATAAAATACCATAATTTCAACTCATTCATTATTTAGTATTTGGTCTATATTTACCGATGATTTAAATATAATATTCCATTAAAGACATACATGCTTTAAAAGGCAAAATAAAAATTACTTTTGATTTCATCTATTTATTTTATAGGTTAATGTAGTTAGTGAAAAATCATTCAGATGTATATACTTTTTACATTTGATACTTTTATGTATAGTTTATCAGAAAATAAGAGAACATTATTGAGGAATTAAAATTAACAACACATGGTCTCAAAAATGAGCAATGATGGAAATAGAATTGATCGATAATTTGTTAAATAACAATGTATGAAATTTTATGAAAGACATCATTTTCCATACTTTTTTAATTGAGCTTATTATTATAATTGTAATATAGTGTGATGACTTATCGCGACTTCTCTAAGAAATTGAGGTGACTCATCACATCCTTTCTGAGAAACTCTTGACCTTTTACCAAACACTTGATATCAGAAAAGTAAAACTGAAATTTGTGTCGTGAAACTAAGAACTTGTCTATCAAATTTCTGTGCCAATGGTATTCATTTCATGAAATGTACCCCACCAATCAGCACACTTTGTAGGCGTATTTTATACATTCTCTTAGTGAGTCTGAACCGAACGCATAACACTTGTTTTCTAAATCTCATGATAAGAGGACGCGCTGTTTCAGTCCTTCTCATTTTCTTTGCTTCTATGTAATTTGTGTTGTCTGCAATAAATGTTGTTTATTTTAAAAACGCGTTCTTAAAAAAGTTAAATATCAACTAACTTATACCATTATGTATTAAGAAATTTAAATAGTTTTCTGATTTTTTTCATTTCAGGATTTTAAAAAGTTTAAAAATTAAATCCAATAGTCAATATAATAAATTTTAAAATGAACTATAACAATAACATATGAGCAATTTATGTCCTAAAACGTTTTCAATAAATAAAATATTCACATATAAGCATCTCATTTATGAAATTATATTTTCATAAAATTATCTGAAAAAACTTTATTGTGAAAAAATATTTTTTTAATTTTTAAATTACTTTAAACCTGTGTTATAAGTAAGTAATTGGTAATTATTTTTACGCAGGTAATAAAAATTATTAAACTGTGTTTAATTCATATTTGATGATTTAATACAGAATGAAAAATAAAACTTACTTTATTTTTCTGCGATCAATTTATAAAAATTAGGGCCAAGAGCTTATACGAATGCAAAAATGCACTAAATGGTGAATTTGCATAATTTTATGTATAATATTTATGCGCATTTCTCAATTTAAATTTTCACCTTTTTGAAGGTTTAGAATTTCTGTGTTATTCTAAACAAAGATTTAGTATGTCAAAAATATTATTTTAGGTCTGGAGATTAGCATAGTGATATTAATATATTCTCTAGCATAATCTTTATCAATATTTTCTTATAAATATTTCATAAGATAATGCCAAGTATACCGTATACAAGTCTTACATAATTTTTGAATTTATTCTTCATGATTGACATAATATTTTAATATTAAAGCTCAAAGATTTTTGATATTATTATTTGTGCAGATTTCCTTGAATTTAGAATGTTTATAGATTTTTAAATTCAAATTTTTAAAGAAGAACTAATCACAGATGTCAAATTAATCAGAGGAAATATTGCTTATTTACTTTTTTGGCATCTCAAGTGAGAAAAGTGCAATAATAAACTATTAATTTTATTTTAAAAATATAAATGTGAAACAGATAGTGATAATACGAATTTGTATGATTTAAAAATAAATTTAAATCAAAGTATTAGAAGGAATCATGCATATTTCAGAATATTCAACATAAACATTCTTCTGAATTACCTAACAAGCATAAAGTGATACCTTGATCGAACTATGATAAGTTTTGACAACATTTCTGAGCAATGGAAATGTGCATTTAAACTTAAAATTATATACGAAATAATTTAATGAGTCAAAAAGGTATAAAAACACTTTTGTTAAAGTGAAAAATATTTCGCTTACGAAGCAAATTAAATGTATGCAAAGCCTATGTTTAAGTAGTTGAGATTATTGTTTTATAAAATCAGTCATCAGATTAACTTAAAAATATGGGAACTAAAAATATAACAACGCAAGTGTCTTACATTTTTTTAAATTGTGAATCTAATTTTATCTAGTAAAAAGTTAACCGAAAATAAGAAATAAAATGGTTTTGGAAATTAAAACTAATTCGGTTTTTATTCGGCACCGAAAAATTATTTTGCATTTGGAGTTGGAGAAAGTCTCTAATTAGGAAAAGTTAGAGAACATTTCCCAGAAATGTCGATTAAAAAAAGATTTAACCTTTTTGTTTTGAATAAAGAAAATAGTTAATATAGATTCGAAGTGTAAAAACATTTGATCTTGATAATAAAATAAATGTTTTAAGTGTAAATTGTAAAGAATTATAAGGCAATGTAGAGAACAGAAATGTTATAAAAATACAAATGATATTCAGTCAGAACTACTTACTTAAATTTGTTAGCTCTTAAAAAATATTTATTTCCATATTAGGTGTAAATAGTATGTGTTGCACATGTATAAGTAAAAACTTTATAATCTGATTGCAACAATGAATTATAAAATATTTCATAATGCCTATAGAATATGTAGAAGAAATTCAGATTAGTGCTCTGTTTTCCAAGCCGAACTTTTGGCAATTGAAGAGGCTCTTAGTTTCTGTGTTTAGGAGATGACAGTTTCTGATATCTGGATCCTCATTGATAGACGAAGATCTGTACAACATTTGGCTCAGTGGTGCCGGCATGGTGACAGCGCAACAACTAAAATAGTCCAACATTTCACTTATTTCCAAGCCAATACCATAATCTTCTAGTGGGTACCATTCCATGTCAATGTGTATGGTAATGAGTTTGCTGACCAATTGTCCAAGGAGGGCAGCCTGCAAAATACCGTTATTGGAGACTGCTTGTCGGCATCGGAGCTGACCGCTCGTGTCAGGATGGACATCAATGCTGTTATTAGAGATGCCAAACCTGCCCGAGGTAAATATCCTGGTTCTGCTTTAACTGGCGTGCACAAAAGATACGATCAAACGGCTCTGACGAGACTGAGAAGCGGCCACCTTCTTGCTCAGAGACATGTTTCTGGTGTCAAGATTTACCCTCTCTGCCTCAAATGTCAAGAAGCACAGGCCTCTCCTTCTCATATTCTTCAGTGTGTCGGTTGTGAGAAGGGTGATGTGGAATTAAATCCGAGGGTGGTTCTGGAGAGGCTGAAAATTCATGGATTCATGGAGCTGGTGTGATGTTACTGTCACACCAGGTGGGATAAGCAACAACATAATGCCTATAATTTATCATCATTTTAGTTCCAATGATTTTTAAATTTTCATGTGATTTTTGGAATTAATTCTTGATAAAAAAGGACATTAATAAATGATAAAAAAATACAATAGCTAAAAATTTATCAATGTATTCTGAAAGTGCTTCACTTAACATATTATGTATTTTACTGGATCATAAGAGGCTAAATATTAAAAATATTAGGCATGATTTTTTGACCACCAATATTTCTTGAATTTATTTGAAAAAATTACATTTTCAATGAATAATAAAAATGCAGAGTAAAATATTTCAAATTTATTCACGTCGAGTTGAGTAAATGTGGCCTTGCAAAACTTTTACTCAAATTTAAAGTTTTTCGAATTTGTTAATTTATATTTAGTGTCTTCTAGCTTACCTTGAAAATTATAATACTCACTTTAAATAAGTCCCACTACGTTTATTGTTGAATGTAATGTTATCCTATGCAGATTATTCTTAAAAATACCGCCAAAGAATTTTTATCTAAGTAATACTTAATGTAAAATCGTACTTGAAAATTCAAAAGTTATATAGCTTTTATTGATTTCAAGAACTTTAAAATATATGAAAAATAATATAAGCAATGTTCATACTTTAAAACGCGTGTTAGAATTTTGAATTAATATTATTAATTAATTCATAAAATTATTATTCGTTTGTTTATTTATATCTCACTTTCTAATGTTACTCCGATATTTGTTACTGTTTTTGAACTGTATAAACACATAATATAAATAATAACATACATTTATTTGCTTTACTTTTTCACTGCATATAAGTAAGGAATGCTTTTTAATCAATTATATATTTTCGTGAAAAAATATATTTCATTTCAAATCTTTATTGAAAAACAAACCTGAGAAAATCATTCATAAATAAAAAGAAATAATTTTTATAAAATTCTAAAATTCAAAAAAATAATCTCTTTTTATAAAGAATAATATCACACACATTGATCACGTGCTTAAATTTTCTAGAAAGAAATCGATTTTATCAATTTTTCAAGTCGACGCTTTTATTGATTTCAAGATAATCAATAATGCATGACAAATTTTAATTATTTACTGTGATTTATATGATTTAAATTATTTTCTACGTTTGACTAATTCAACATCTCTTACAAATAAGATAATATAATTTTAAAGTCTAGATTACAAAACTAACATCAAAGCAAAATGTAAACTATTCTTGTTTATATATCATGTTTTAAAAGAAGTGTTTTTATTTTAAATTTAGAATTTATTGGTTGAAGAATAATTTTAAAGTATGTGTAAAACTACATTATTTTTGTAAAATGTGCAATAAAAAGATCCTTATTCATTAAAATAAAATAACATCATTTTTATATTAAGTATATCAATAATATATAGTTGTATATGTGATTATTAATATTAGATTCACGCATTCTCATTGACCTAACTATATCAAGATGAAAATATAATGAGTTTTATATAAACCATACCTTTTTTTTTATTAAATATAACTGTAACATCAATTTATTGAGTTTTTCTTCTTTGTTATACGACAGTCACTTTTAAATGAAAATTTATGGGATAACAATTAAATTATTGCATAAATTATTTTTTAGGTTTGTTGTAACACCAATTAAGACTAAAAAACTAATTTTAAGATTTCAATAGATTAAACAAAATTTTAATTTAAAAATCTGTTTAAGTTGTTTCCATATTAAAATACGAATTTCATATAAAATCATCTGTTACACAACATTTTAATATTAAATTATTAATAATATTATTGATAAAATTTATGTGAAAAAAATAACGCGATTCTTAAAAATAATTGAATTTTAGTAATTATTGAATAAAATTCATATATTTACATTTTTTATTTTTTTTAAAGTAAAAATACATTTATTTTGATGTTGAAAATCCTAAAATATCCGCAAAAAGCGATGGATAGTTTTTATTATGATACTCAATTTTATAAAAAAGTAATATATTATAATATTCTCAGAGAAGTCATGCAAAACGTAAGAATTTGTGTTTATATTTAACAAGGAAAATGCAAAGAGAAATTAATTCTTTAGTAAAATGATTGCAAAATTAAGTATTAAAATTTTAACTATGTATAACCGAAAATAAATCTGCAAAAGTTTAGAATTTATATTCATATTTAGTAATAAAGAATATATTAAGTTATGATTTTTGTAGATTTATTGCAAAATTTAAAGCATCAAAATAAATGCATACAAACCATACATTTTAAACTTATTGTTTCTTGTTATTCAATATTCTTACTGTTATATCCATTTCTAAGAAACATCTAATAGATTTTAAAATTTCACTTAATGCTTACAAACATAGAAGCCTCTTTTATGATATTTTAAATCGGATTAACTTTAAGCATAACGTTTTGAAAGTCAATTTAGTTTCTATGCATATTAAACATTTTGAAAATTTTAAATATTGTTTACAAAACCTAGGATTTAACTTTTCAAAAATTAGAATTGTATCATACTGTTTATATAGTAACAAAATGAGTGTTTTAAGTTTACTGACAATATAATTCTAAACATGTAAGTGCTTTTAAAATAGTTTGATTCAAAAATACTATTATATAAAAACTTTTATAAACAACGAAATATTTTGTACTTTTCAAATTGCTGTAATAAATAAAGATTTTTAAAAATGAAAACGAAGCAAATTCAAAAACTTTTAGAAAGTGTTAAAGCATTTCAAAAATTTGATAATATCCAATCTAAATTAATAAAGTTCTTTCTGGAGATTTTGTTATTTTTTAAGAATAAGCTCAAAGAAATTCTTTTCTTTCGATAAAATTTTGAAGTTTCCTGAATAGTTTCTTTACTATAACAGAAATATTAAAAAAAGCTATTCGGACAGAACATATTTAACAATGATGGCATATTTGTTGCCCAAACTCATTGATTTGCATTATGTATTACAATTTATAATGGAAATCTGTATAATATAAATGTATATAGAATCAATGAATTGATGAATGCTAATGTAATTCAGATATAATTGCAATGTTATAAAAATGTATGTTTTTAAAAGTATTTTAACTTAGATGTTACGAAATAGGAAAAGAGATAAATTAAAAAAAATGTGTGTTAATTGAAATGATATACAATTTGTGAGGTTTGACTAGATAAAAAAAATTGTATTTTGAGCCAGGGGATAAGAGAATGAACAGCCTTAAGAGCAAGTCGTTTTGGAGCGGCAAAAGTTAAAAAAATTTAAAAGTCAGGTGAAACTTTCTTTGGATGCTTATGCTTTACCTAACATCTATGCTAAGTTAATTTTCAAATTCTTAAAGTGTGTCCTAGTGTAAAGGAAACTAAATAAACAATTACCAAGAATAGTTTATTCGCTTTTGTTCACAATTCAATCAATTCAAACTTCAACAACTGAGGTTTTTGCGGTCAGCACAAGGTCTGACACCATATTTTATAAAGCTGTCCACGAATATAAACAAAGACAATTTGATTGCTAATGATATTAATTACTCTTCGTTTTAGCAATGCACTGTTGGATTTCTTTTGCCCATAGATCTGTCAAGAAAATTTGAATTTTTAAATTCTTTTATAAATAAATTTAAGAATTTTTTAAAAATTTGCTTTATCAAATAACTTATTAAAACTGTAAAAATATTAAATATAAAATCTGTTTTTAACTAACAATAATAAAAATAATTTTAACTGTTAATTCATTGAACCACTTTAGCCGAAGCATAATTGAGCAAACAACATTTTATTTACTAATTAGTTAGCATGCATTGCACTGTTTTTAACAACTAATTATAATAATCATTTCTTCAGAAATTTATGTCATTCAAATTATTTTGACATGTGCATGATTTGTTATTGGACTGCATGTTCTTGATATTTCATTTATATATAAATAGGTTTTCTTCACTAAAGAAGGTTATCGAAAAGTCAAATATGCGTGATAATTATCATGGATTAATATTATCAAAGCATAAAAATAACACAGATATAATCAGGAATTGAAACATATTGATAAACATAATGTTAATATTTTAAAATATTTTATATATTAAAAAAATATATAAATGAAATGAAAATAAATTTGTTTTTAATTTTTATACACCTATTGACAACACAAGTAAACTGTACGTATACCTTAGCTTCAATATGAAAATAATTATTTTATATAAAACTATAAAACTCATTTAATAGAATAAAATTTACTATTCTTGTATTAAAAACATAAAATGAAATCAAATCTTATTGAATTATTAGTAAGCTTTTAGAATATTATAAAGTGTATATAAAGCATTGATATCAATAATTATATATATATATATATATATATATATATATATATATATATATATATATATATATATATATATATATATATATATATATATATATATATATATATGTATATATATATATATATAATATAATATAATATAAAATATACTGTGATGGCCAAAATTGTGGACACTTTTGTATGCTTATAGAAAGCGTTACGTTTCACAAAATGCAAACTTGTATATACCATTTTAAAGAGAATTAATAACTAAATTCAATACAAAATACACAAAATCTAATTATTTGCAATGCAAAAAAGTTAAGCAATAATAGTTATCGATATACATTAGATAGTGATGATTGTAGTGAGTTATCAGTACTTAGTTGAGTACCCTTTATATTTTGGATTACAGCTTAACATCGATGTTTCATTGAGTTGACAAGAGTTTTAAGCTCTTTTTTCGTTATTACATGATGTCAAGAAACAATTATAGCCATCAATTAGTTCCCTTTCATTTGATGGGCGCCTCATTTGGACAAGAGTTTTCAAACAGTTTCACAAATTTTCGATAGGATTGAGGTCAGGACTGTTTCCTGGCCATAACAACAATTTAATGCTCTTTGTACATAAACACTCTTTCGATATTTTGGCCGAGTGGCAAGGAGTAGAATCTTGCTGAAAAATAAATGAAGCATTGTTGGGAAAGAGATCTGTGATGAAAGGTAGAAGTTTTGGTTCTAGAATAGTGTCAATGTATTTTCTATCATTCATTGTCCCATAGATGACATGAAGGCGACCAATACCATCTGCTGACATGCATGACCAAATCATAACACTATCTGGGTTCTTCACAGTTGCTTGAAGGCAGTCAGAATGTAGCTCTTATCCTATTCTACGTCTTACATATTTTTGCCCATCACTACCGAATAACGATAGCTTAGTTTCATCACTCCATATAACTTGTGACCACTGATCATCTGTCCAACTAATGTGTTCCTTTGACCACTGTAGTCTTCTTTTTCATAGCTGAAAATTAAGATAAAGACTTTTTTCGTGGACTTCTATATCTCAGTCCAACATCTGTAAATCTTTTACTGATTGTTCTTGAACTAACAGAAACACCAACACCAATCAGATCAATTCTGATGGTCGCTGATTGATGACATTTTTCTATCTAGGAGACATAGTCTTTTTATTCTTCTGTCATCAATAGATGTGTTGCACCTTTTTCGGCCTTTTACTTTTTTGTTTCTTGTTGAATTTGTCTCCTGATATCGTATAATAAAACATTCAGACTCCAGATATAGTCACTGAACAACTCACCTGTCTTGCAATTTCAGCATAGGAAAGATCCTTTTCTCATAAAACAATAATATTACACCTCTTTCTAGGTGTCCAATCTATTCTTTTATTTGATGTCATTGCTTTTTGACTAAATATTAAACATTTTTACAAAAACACCTACTTGTAATTGCAGTGTATATGAAACAGGTTTGAAAACTCTTGTCCGAATGCGGTGCCCTTCAAATAAAATGGAACTAATTGAGACTATAATTGTTTCCTGGCATCATGTAATAACGAAAGAAGAGCTTAAAACTCTTGTCAGCTGTATAAAACGTCGATGTGAAGCTGTAATCAAAAATAAAGGGTCCTCTGCTAAGTACTGATATTTCACTGCAATTATCACTATTTAATGTATATCGATAACTATTATCGTTTAACTTTTTTTGTATCGTAAATAATGGGATTTTGCGTTTTGTGTTGAATTTAGTAATAAATTCTCTTTAAAATGATGCATACAAGTTTGCATTTTGCGAAACGTAACATTTTCTATAAGCATACAAAGCTCAAAAACATAAAAACTTCCAAACAAAAGTGTCCACAATTTTGGACACACACACACACACACACACACACACACACACACACACACACACACACACACACACACACACACACACACACACACACACACACACACACACACACACACACACACACACACACACACACACACACACACACACACACACACACACACACACACACACACACACACACACACACACACACACACACACACACACACACACACACACACACACACACACTACTGGCCATTAAAATTGCTACACCAAGAAGGCGACATGCTACAGACGCGAAATTTATACGAAAGGAAGAAGGTGTGTGATATGCAAATAATTAGCTTTTCAGCGCATTCAGACAAAGCAGGCGCCAGTAGCGACACCTACATTGTGTTTCAATGAGGAAATTGTTCAGCCGGTTCCTCATACACAAATTGCATTTGAACGTTGTTGCTTGGTGAAAAGTTGTTGTGATGCCTAGTGTAAGAAGGAGAATGCGTACCAGTACCTTTCTGACTTTGATAAAGGTCGAATTGTAGCGTACCGGGATTGCGGTTTATCTTATCACAGTATTGCTGCTCGCGTCGGTCGAGATCCAATGACTATTTACAGAATATGGAATCGATGGGTTCAGGACGGTAATATGGAACGCCATGCCGGATCTCAACGGCCACCTATCACTAGCAGCCGAGAAGACAGGCATATTATCCGCATGGCCGTAATGGATCGTGCAACCACGTCACGAGAGATGCAATGCAATCTCTGTTTGACTCAATGACCAGGCGAATAAATGCTGTTATTACTACCAGAGGTGGTTGTTCTGGGTACTGATTTCTCAGGATCTATATCCAGCCAAATTTTTTGAAAATTTAATAACTTGTTATTTCTAGTATAATATATTTGCCCAATAAATATAATTTTGTTATCTGCATTTCTTTATGTTGTAGAAATTTTAATGGACAGAAGTGTATATATATATATATATATATATATATATATATATACATATATATATATCTATCTATCTATATATATATATATATATATACATATATATATATCTATATATATATATATATATACATACACTACTGGCCATTAAAATTTCTACACCAGGAAGAAATGCAGATAACAAAATGATATTTATTGGACAAATATATTATATTAGAAATCTAGAATTAACAAGGATTAAATTTTAATATATATATATATATATATATATATATATATATATATATATATATATATATATATATATATATATATATATATATATATATATATATATATATATATATATATATAAACATTCAAATTAATATGATTACCTTCAATTTGAAGTCTTTGATATGTATAATCCCCATAAAATATAAAACTTTATTGAAATATTTAAAAAGTGAATCTTAAACCTTTCATTGTTATACGCTTAAAAGAAATTTGCAATTTGGTCGAAAAATATAATTTAATTGTCAACCTCACTGAATAAAAGGTATTTTTACTTAATCGCTATACATAGAGGAACCTTCACAGAAATTTAATTTTATAAGAGTGGAACTTCTAATTTGAGCTATTTAACTTCTTTGTGTGAAATATTTATTTGCAGTCTGAACTAAAATAAAACTGAGAAAAGAAAATAAGCTTTTTATTGTAACTAAAAAAGTGCTTCTTTTGGTTCAGTTGGAAAAGTGGAGCAACGCACCCCAATTTGCCAGCGTAGCTGACACACGAGAACAACAACATGAAGTGTTTCTTTTATTCCGTATTTTACCTGTATTTGTATTTACGTATTGAGAAAAAAATTCGATAATTTTATAAAACTTTAAAACAAAGCTTATAAAAAAGCCTTAATCGATAAAACAGATAACCAACTCACGTTTTCATTAAATTAAAAGGAAAACTAAGCACATACACAAAACATGCAGAAATATTTTGAATATTGACATTAAAAATATTTCATATAGAGATATAATTATCATAGTAAGCCACAGATTGAATTTATAACATTCAATTCATTTTATAAGATTATATGCCCCTCAAATGTGTTTAAAATTTAAATTGAGTAAAAACCATTCAGCTAAATGAATAATCAAGTATTTTTGTTGCGTTTTTGTTATTATTTCATGCAAATATATTCATTAACAAGTGTGGTCTACTATAAACTTTGAAGTTTCTAGAGTACCCCTTTGTGTCATGTAATTGATTCTTATAACTTTATATATCTCGATTATATTGCAAAAGTTTTATTATAAAAATATATAATGCATACATTTTGTATACATATGCATTTTAGTACAATTTTATAAAGGATTTCATAAAATGTCTGACCCTAAAAAATATTTCACTAGCAATTGAATTAACAACATTATTTTGATTTCATTTGTTTTACATTTATCTATTTCTATATTTTCGCTTATTTAAAATACTTATAATAAAACTGAAAATTAAAACTTTAAAAATGTTTTTTAAAATAGTTTCGTTCATTAGGAAATAAATAGTGTAATTTTGAGTAAAAATTTGAAATACAAACTTTATTTTTGAAACATCTATTAAAATGCATTGTAAAATTTGTTAATTTACAGTTATAAAGTAACACTTAATTCACTTAAAATTTGTTTTTTTAAGCAATATTATTCAATTGAAGAATTTGTTTGCTTTGAAACTCATAATTTTTAAAAGGAAGAACTTCGAACCATAGAGAAAAATAGATTCTTGATTTTTTTTGGATAGTAGTTCACAAATATTTATCTTCTTGTCCACTTCAAGATCAAATCTTCATTTTCAACTGTAAGTATTATTAGAATATTTTAAGGAAATCTATTGAAAATATTCAAAATATAAAATTGATTCTAACATAGTTTTAAGAATAATGATTGACTGGAAAAGTATTTTTTGTTTAAGTTGAGTATTTAATACAAAATGTAATGATTTTTTTTTTGATAAAATTTGTACATAAATATTGTGAGAATCATGAAATGTTAATATTTATATAAATTTTTTATTATTAGTTTAGTAAAATTACAGCTGATTAAATTCTATTCATTTGTTCATTCATTTTCTAATCGAAATAAGAATCTAAAGTATTTTCCAGATTAAAATAATGTATTTTAAAACTAGCATCTGAACATATATAAAAATACTTCGTCCATCAGTAATTACTTTTGAAAATAAAATTATAAAATAATTTTTAATTTATTTATTTAGCTTGACTTAAATATTGAAATACTAATTGAACTAATTAAAATACTAATTAATGCAATAACTAAAAGAACTTTTGTACATAGACATAATAAATTTTTAAGACATGAGTAAGGTAGTCATTTGATGGAATCATGTTCTTCGGTTTGAAAAATTTCAACTTCAATCACACTAGTATTTAGAAAACTGGAATTGAATCTATTCAAGCCGGTTATTAAGACCAGAAAATTACGGCTTAAAAGTCATAATAATCCAAATGTTATCTTTCGAAACTTTTAAAAAGGACGTACTATTTATGCAAACCTTTTAGGCAAACGGTTATATGTCATAAATGCTACAAAATTTTCGACAACATCTGTGGCAGTGTAGCTTTTATACGTTTTCAATATATAATTTCTACACGCATGACTGGATCACAAACTTTCATAATTTTATTCAGGTGTTAATTTTGTGTAAATATACACAAATGTTATTTAATATAAGATTACTTTATACATAATCATGTTTGTACTGTATTCTCAAATAAATTACTAATTTTTTCATGTTTGATTATTATAACTATTTATATTTACTTTCCATTTATATTTTTCTTTTTTAAAAGATTCCAGCTGTTTAAAATATCTAAAAAAGAATGAAAATCAATCCATATTCATTGAATATAAAGCTTTTTATTTTTTCTCAGATCTATAATTTCAAGAACCAACTTTGAAGCATGTAAAATCTGATTAAGTATTATGTTTTTTTTTGTACTGTAGAGGATCAATAATACTTAGAATGTAATACCGAATTCTTGCGTGTTTTCATATATGTATATATTATATTTTGGAAGTATTATCATAATTATATCCTTAAGCAATAACCACGCTTATACATTAAGTTACACATTAATATTATTACATTATTTACACGCTTATACACATTAATCACGCTTATACAATTTGAGGAGAAAAATATAAAAATGATGTTTTAAACTTAAGCAATAATGATAATTTTATTATAATAACTATGGGAAAACATCCTTAGAAACTGGATACAATATTGTCAAAGAAAGATTTTCAAGCCTGTGTATGTGTTGGAAAAGTATTCACTTGCTTCATTGTACTGACTTATCTCATATTAATCTTCTTATTTCGTTATGAAATACTTTTCCTGTTCAGCTTTAAGGTACAATTAAAATTTTAGGAATTCAAATATTTAATTTGAGATAAATAGAAATGGATTGCTTTCGTAAATTTAATAAATAATATTTTTAAGGATAAGATTTAGAAACAAAAATATTCTTTATAATGTTGCAATTTATATATAATATCTATACTTAATCGTTTGTAATCTGGATGAACTCTCTAAGCTTAATTTGGTAATATGATGTTTCATTTCATCACATGCAGTTTCTTTTTAATAGAATTTTTTTTTTCAAATTGAATCATCATTTTCATTTTATATTCATTATTTTATTTTATTTTCCCTTTTGATAAGTAACGAAATATAATAAACATACAATTATAACGAAATATAATAAACATACACATTTCTATATTTGTCATAAAATAATAGTCATCTTGAACTAAGTAAAAATGATTGCTAAATTTAGGGATTCAAAACGTGATTAAAATTACAAACACTATTTTAATAATAAATAAACTAAGTACATTAGTTTTTAATTAATAATACAATTAATATACTGGGTAGATGATTTAATGTTTATTGCAAATTTTAAAAATAAAAGTAAAATTAACAAATATTTGAATATTAATCAGTTGCAATTATTTTAAACCCCAAAACATCTTCGTATTTTTTACTTTTACAATAATTTATTCATATTGTGTAAAGATATTGCCTGAAGCTATACATTTTCAAAACTTCAAATTTTCTCATTACACATCAGCCTCAGAAAATTAATTATATTTTTATACGTTCTTGAATAATTTAATTTTAAATTTTCCTTTTCGTTAAAATTTTTTGTTATCATTTTTTGTGGATCTAATATTTTGTTTTTATTTGATCATATTTGAGCACACATAATGAGTTAAAATATGTCCGAAACGTATTCATAATGCTTTCACCAAAGATAAATGGATAAATTAATATTTTTCAAAGTTATACACTTTTGTCTTAAATTTTATTCTTTGTAACAAAAAATTCATTTCACTACAACTCTTCCTCTATTTATCTTCACTATATATATATATATATATATATATATATATATATATATATATATATATATATATATATATATATATATATATATATTGCTGAAATACAATTTTAGTTCCATTGATGTTCTGAAAAGCAAAGATGCAGAAATACAAGGCATGTTCAGATAATTACGTGGTTATCAGAAAGATGGCAATAGAAATCAAGTTTAAGCTGTAATTTTGACTTCATTAAATTATCCAGTTTACAACAACCTCTTCAATATAACTCATTGTTCAATCTATGTTACGCCTACATAATTTAAGCTAAATCTATGTTACGCCTACGTCGCTTTCTGGTTTTGTAATTAACAACATCAATGAAGCTGTACGTTCTTACATCATAGTAGGTCATCGTAACTTCTAGTAAAGTATATTATTTAGCTATCTATTCCATTTCACTGTTAAATCTAATAATTATCACGTAGATCTACATAATGCTTGGAACTATACAGTATTCGAAGAATTTGCATTTATTGTATTTTATTGAAGCATACAGTTATTACTTCTGGTTTAATGGTAAGGATTACTATTAAACCAGAAGTAATAACTGTTTATTATTATTTATTATTATTATTATTATTATTTAAAAGCAGGTCGCTTCATAGTATTTTGCATATGATTTTGCCAGCACTGAGACATGTTGATTAATGGTTATTAGCATTACGCTTAATGGTAAGTCATACAGGGAGTATTTTCTATGAAGGTTATGGTAAGCCTATGAAGATTCACATGCTTGTAAATTTCCATTGTGACGTAAATATTGTTACAAATTGATAAATAATTATTGTATATGTCTTAAAATATCTCAGACAGATCGGAAATACTCACATTTTGAGCAAAAATCGGGGTACTTAGACGTGTTATACGTTTAATACCCCCATCTTTGCTTTTTAGAACAGGTTTTCTAACGATTTGGTGACTTGGCGATGTTTTGGCGAGAAAACTTGGCGGGTTGGCGACATTGTTGGCGACTTGGCGAGAAATGGATATTTCTGGAAACATCCATCACCTGAGCTCTAGGACCAATATTTAGCGAGACAGCCTAGAAGCTTCCAGAACCTTGGCGAAATTAGTAGATTTCCCCGCCAAGTCAGGTATAAATACCGCAGCCCGACATAGTTAGTTAAGGTTTTGTACACACAGTCAGTTTTGTGAAGACGATTAGTCGTGACTGCTAATTTAGAGAAGCTGTTCTCTGCCTGAGCTATTTGAGACCTGTGATTGGAAGCTGTAACTTATCGTATCTGAGGAATTGTATCTGTATAATTGTGATTATTACAGCTGGTATTTCTTGTGGAATTTTTACGAATAAAAGTCTTGTGTTCATCGAGTAGTTGCTTTCTTCAACTCTCAATCCACACGTACCCCGAAGCTCGGTACAATATTTTCTTTACTCTGCAAGTTCGTTTGCGGACTTTCTGTTAATCAAGCATGTATACTATTAACCACCTGATACGGATGTCCCAAAATGTCGTAAATCTGAAACAACAATTTGTTAATTTTTGGTAAAATGCATCGCAGAATGACATTAGGTACAGAACAGAAAATGGCATTGCTGGAATACAAATTTTACTAACATCTAATTGAACATTTAATTTCCAATTATTTTACGTTGATTATCACCTTGAAATTTCAATTATTTCATAGCTGTATATGAGCTGTATTTATACTAATTGTCTAAACCAAATGTTAAGTAACTGAAAATGATAAATATTTTAAATAAATTATTGGTTAAATGTCAAAGAAATACAAATTACTATCTTATTTTTTATATTCCAAATATTTCTCCCATTTTAGATATTTAAACACATTTTTATTATTTTTATTATACCTGGTTTTTATTCATGGATTAACCTATTTACACACTTTCTGAAATTTCATAATTTCTTGGCGTTTAACAGACGTTTCAATACCAATGTTAAAATAATATTAAATAAATTCAGTGCTTAAAATTTTTTTTAATTTCATAATAGCAGTTAATAAGTATAAAATATTGATTAGGGAAGAGAAATACTAGAAAACATTATGTTTTTCTGGAATTCCAGTTTTCATTTCAGTTTTCATTATATAATTTGATAATATTTTTAATTTTTAAGAAGTATAGCATAAAAACATAAAATGGTTGAAAATTAAAAAATTCAGCATTGTTTTTAATATAACATATTTTTCTCAATTTTTATATAATTGTATTAAAACTAATCAGCGATCTTGTTACTAAAATTATCTCCGTTTTTATTGTAAAAAACGAATAGTTTTATGTTAATAAGAGAGTTGAGGATAACAGAATCAAATAAAATAACTATGCTTCATAATTTAATAAAGCCTATTCTTAATTTACTATTTCATTCATGGCAAAAAATATGATTTCTAGAAATATTTAGATAAAAATTGATATAGTTTAAGCAGGATATATTTAAAAACCATTTATTCTGGCTCATTAATTTATTTTAAAAATGTGACACAGTGATACATATCATTAAAGATAGAAATAAGTTTATAAAAAAGATATTTTTCGGCAATTAGTAATTTATCGTTTGATATAAACTAATGCATGAAATTTATTTCTAAAAATATATTATTAGCCACAACAAAGTGGTTAGGTTATCAGAGGTATTTGAGATTCATTTCGCTTAATTCCCGGTGGAATATTGTTCATGCATACTGGGCATCATGATATGCTTGTGACATGCAGACAGTACTATATAATGAATGGTACAAATATATAATAGTGCTATATAATGAATGGCATAAAGTATACAAATGCTGTATAATCCAGGATTCCAAATTCTAAATTTTTGGCGATAAAGTAATGTTGCCAAGATGACGTATTATGACGTGCGTGATGAGGTAAATACTAAGGTCGCCAAAAAAGAATTTTCTGCATAATTTTTATATGTCTCTATATCTGCAACAAAATAAAAACCAAGCTGCCAGATACTTAAGAAAATCCACCAAAAAACCCCCAAACTCAGAATGAATGGCATAAAGTATACAAATGCTGTATAATCCATTATTTCTAATTCTGAATTTTTTGGCGATAAAGTAATGTTGCCAAGATGACGTATTATGAAGTGCGTGATGAGGTAAATACTAAGGTCGCCAAAATAGAATTTGCTGCATAATTTTTATATGTCTCTATATCTGCGACACAATAAAAACCAAGCTGCCAGATAGTTAAGAAAATCCACCAAAAAATCCCCAAACTCAGAATTTGGATCATACGGCATCTGAACCAAATGAATAATGCAAACTTCTATTTTTCGCTACTCAGTAGTATTTAAATTTAAATCTGGAAGCTTTATATCTAAACGGAGCTTAATATATTAACTATGATTAATCTGGATCTTTGAAAATTAAATTACTAAATCAAAACAAATTTTTTAATTGCGAGAAATGTAATTGTAAGCTATGGAATTCAATAGACTTATAAAAAAGTTTTTCTTAGTAATTTGTTACAAAATATAATCTTTCTCAGTAAATTAAAACTTGTAGGTTTTCTGTGTTATGAGATTGCATATAAGATATGTAAGTTTGCAATTGCAACAGCACAAACTTGGGGAGGCTTCATGAAACTTTTTTAGGACATAATCATCAACGTAAATAATGAGAAACTAAAGTGGAAGTATAAAGTTAAAGCGTTCTTCATTATTCCTTAAACTTATTGTAACATTACAATAATTTATTTTCAATATAGGTATTACCATTTATCAAATGTTTTGATTTTTTTAAGAATACCAGAATTTATTAGGGAAGACATTGACATATGAAGATACACTTCGATTTATTGATTAGCTACAGCTACCTATTTTTCAAGGATATTAGTTCAGTAAACCTAAGAAAATAATTCTGTTTTTGATGCAGAAAAAATTTGTCACGTTGATTAAATTTTTTTATAATAAAAATTTGCAATATTTTGTATATTTCTATTGGTATTAAATTTGTAGTTTAAAATATAAAATGATTAAATTTGTAGTTTATATAAAAGGATTTAAATAAAAAAGGATTTTAGTTGTCGTCTCATGACAGAGATTTAAAACTACAAAATTCTGCACCTGAAAATTCTCTAAAATTTTTAATGGAACATTTCATGAAGCAGTTAAATAGATCAACTGCCACAAATGATAGAATATTTTCCAATACCAAAAATATATGGGAATATTTATAAAAATATTGTAAATGTAGAATATATAAAGTTTTTTTTTCATATTCATTATTCTCTCTCTTTAGCCTTTATATGATACCCAAAAATTAAATATTGATAATTATCTGATGTTGAAATAGTAAAGCTACCATGCTTTAAAAATCTTGTTCTTGAAGATTGGGTTCTATTTAGATTATGTGCCATTGTTTGTGGGTCATTCGTCATACTCAGCTGACGTCATTTGAATCGATGAGCTGTTTTAAGACGTTAAGAGCTATTTTTAGAAATTGGCAAACCCCTTTTAGTATCTCTTAATCATGCTAAATTTAAAGCACAGTAAAAGTAATATATATGAAAAACACATAATGCTAATATTCTAAAGTTAAATTTGCATAATTTAATATATAAGCAAATACAACAAAATTGTTTATCATAAAATTTCATTATATAACCTACATATCTACATTGCAAAATGAAAAATATTTTATTAATAAAAAATTTTGTCAAATTTCTCTGAGGGCTCCTCTTCAATCTTTCTGAATAATTAAATGTAATTAAATTCTCGAGAATGTTTTTAGATAAAAGAAAATAGATATTAATAGGGATTAAAAATATTATCATTTAGAAATAGTTTTGATATCATTTAAAAACATTTCACATTTTAATGTATAATTAGGAAAATGTATTATTACACAGATATCATAATAAGGAATATATAGTTTTATAAGAATAGGATATAACTTATTTTAGACTACATTTTACAAAATATTTTTCAAAAATAATTGTAAATTAAGAAAATTTAGTTCATATATCAAAATTATTATTTTTTAAAATCACATTTAAAGCACTAATCCTATATTTATAAGTTATTAATAGGTGGCTACAATATGAGCTACGTATTTTATAATTAAAATTATTCAATAGAACTATTTAATTATGCCATTTTATTGCTTATATATTTTCGTTTCAATTACGAGTGTAGCTTTTTGAAACTTTTAAAAATAATCCAAAAAATTTTATTAGCTATACTAAGAAACAATAATTTTTAATTGCTTAAAAATAATTAAAACTTTTAGGTTTGAAAATTGAAAAGCTATACTTCTGGTGAAATTAGGCAACAGTTCTGAGAATTTACACAATTGTGAATATTCATCATATGACAGCAACTCTTTCTTATTTTCAAGACATTCTTTCATGCATACAATTTTTTATACGCGAAATATCCTGCAGAAAATATAAATTATTCATAAGATTTTATTTTGTTACGTCGGCTTACATATTGTCATCTTTCCAAGATGTCAACAAATCAATAAATACGGCGAAACTCGTATTGTGAATTCAAAACCATTTTGAATGCTTTGGTATGTAACACGAAAAAGATTTTCTAAAAAAATTTAAAAGATAATTTAGGGAACTGTTGTTCAAGTTAATGAAAAGGATGTTTTCATTAACTTGAACAACAGTTAATTCAACAACAAAATAATTCCTTTATATCAGTTTATTGTAAGTAAAATCACCAAAATTTTGTACTTTATTTATCTTATACACATTAATGTTAATATTTGTTCATATTTAATAATTGTAATAGTTTTAGAACAAATATACGATTGGGTAGTTTAATGCCTGTTGGTAATTTTTCAAAACGATGTGTATCTGATTTAAAGATAAACACGTAGCAAAAGAGGATCACCATTATAGTTGAACTTAGAGTATCATTTAGAAGATGATGAATTAAGTTGAAATTCAAGGAAACATTTCATTGGGCACACTTTTGAAAAGGAAATAAGAATATTGCAGTTGTTTACTACATTTATGCGCTTCATGAATTTGAAGTTAATACTATACTGGAGTTACATATTATATTTATCTGTAAAACGCGCTGGATCATTTATAAATGCATAAACTTTAACTACAAGTTAAATCCGAGGTAATTTTTTGTATAGAAATTTGGTGACGTTTTCTCAAGACATTATGAAATTATTCAAAATATAATTTTAATACATTATACGATGTTTAATATATTGGGTATATCAGTTTTGTTCTACAAATCTTGGTCAAAATATAAAATACACTGAATGTTGTACAAAATATTTAACCAATAAATTACTTCCGACATTTAATATACAAAATATTGTTAATATTTTATCATAAATAATTGCGTTTTACAAAATCTTTTAAGTGTAGTGAAATAATTTATTTTAATTTTAATGAGGAAAACTTTTTCCAAAATTTGAAACAATATCCCTTAATAAAGTTTAATTGGAATAAATGGTTATTTTAAAATTATGATTTAATATACATTTTTTTTTTAAAATTTACATATGACTCTTCGTGTTTCATACTTCAAATCTCATTTGGGAAATGGTTTGCATGTGCTGACTTGTTCCTTGGTAAAGAGATTTCGTTCACTTCTTCAAATAAAAGATTAAATTTCTCTCGAAGTAGAAATTTTTGATGAAACCTGAGAATACCCTTGTGTTAATATAGGGTAGTTTTAGTCATCCAATTCTTTTTTTAGAGGAATGGAAAATCACATTTCTTTTTTTTTTTTTTTACTCTTTTCACATGTTATTCGTAACCAAAACTGCGTTTGTTGCAATAGAAGTATTTAAGTAAATTATGTAGCTTTCAGTGATTACTATTGCATTTTATTTAAGAAACCATGTGATGTATTGTATACATGCCGTCAAATAATAATGCATTTTATGTATTATTAGTTTATTTTTTCATTCATTCTAACATTATTAGACATTTGGTATTTTTCTTATGAATGTGTGTAATCTAAGGTCATTCTTCGCGGGATTTAAACTCTAATGTCAAGTGACAGATGAAGCCACTGGAAATAAAACAATAAAAAGAAAAAATCCATTTCTGTACATTATTGATTGTTTAATTGCTTAATAAAAGATCGAATAATTGTATATTTATGCATATACTAATTTTTGAAATTACTTTACTCACTGGATTTATACTCTGCATGTCTCATATTTCAAGATAATATCCAATTATTGTAAAAAATATGAAAATAAAATTTCTTGTCCAGGAAAAAATCGCTTGATATTTAAGAGGAGAATAATTAATTTTTTAAACCGCAATATATATATATATATATATATATATATATATATATATATATATATATATATATATATATATATATATATATATATATATATATATATATATATATATATATATATATATATATATATATATATATATATATATAATAATCAAATAAATAAATATCCATTATTCCTATTAAAAATAAAGCATGTCATAATAAAAAGTAATTTTTATTATCAGATTGATATACTAATTGACATAATAATAATATGAAATTTGCATTATTAGATTGAAAGTATTTGAACGTTGTTGATGTTAAGTGATTTATTGCCTCTCTTTTTAAATACTTGAAAGATTTTTTAACTTAAGAAAACGTAAGAAACATGTATAAACACATTTTCTTCAGAAGAAACTGCCTTATGTAATTAATGAATGGGTGTTAATTAATGGGTCTTAAATAATTAATTAAAAGAAACTAAAAAAAATTATAATGCTGACGACCAGTATATGGCATGAAAAGGTGAAATTAATTTGTTGTTGTAATAAATGGTTAATTATATACATTGAGATCAAAGTTATTGTCTGTTATATTCGCGTAAGACTTGTAAAAATAGTGAGCATTTATTTGAAAAGTTCAGAAAATATTTATTAATACAACACAAAATATCTATAAGTCTTTCAAATACCTGTACAAATTCTCTCACAATACATTCAGGGAATTTCTACAGGTATTTGAAAGACCTTTGAAAGAACACTTGATAAAGCGCTAATAAATGTTAAAAGAATTTTGTTGTTAGTAAAATTAGTTACCCTTAGGTGCGAGGAAAATTTGAGATTTTTGTAAAGCCATTAATGAGGAATGTATCATAAAATAATTATTTCTTTCATAATTTAAATCACCTGAATAGAGAAACTTAGGCCAGGAGTTTGGTGTTCATTGGATTTTCATAGGTTTTTCATTAATTATCAGGTGCATTTATGAAATTCAATGTAATAAATTTTAAAAATTACCACCGTATAAAGACCTGAACCGAATTTCATGTCTTCGGATAGTTTCACGCAAACGAGAGATTATTTGTTGCTAAAGATGTGAGTGTGTGAATTTCATCTCTTAATTGTATCTCTTCTAAGGTTTTCTTCTTATTTTCACTTCAATAATGATATTTACATTATTAAAAATGCTTAATTTTTGAACAAATGAGCATTGACATGTATAACTAAGATTAATAGCGGATGCTTTAACAACTAAAAACGAAAACTGAATAAATATATAATAATATCTTGCTGAAATATTAACAATTTATGTATCGAGAAATTAAGATAAAGAGTTAACAGTCTTATTACTTTCGTATCCATAAATTAAGGATAATTCAGAAAGACAAAGAAATTGAACACACACACACACACACTAAAATAAAAATCTCACATGTAGAGTTATCACACAAGTCTTGAATAATGATATGCAAATTACAAGAAACCACCAGATGGCACTAATAGTACGTCACAATGACAAGAGTTTAAGAGAGGGTATGTAAGGAATGGTTGCAAAGAAGTAAAAGGGTTCACAAGCGGTTTAAAAGACTTTCAGTTCAATAACCGCGCACTTATGGCACAAAGAAGCATTTGGATGAAATTTTACACGGTATTAGAATTAGCGTCTGCCTGAAATGTAGACATACCCAGCTGGAAATATCCGAGGAACTTGGAATCGCTCACAGTGTCATCTCCAGGCTTTGGCAACGGTTCCAGTATGATGGTAATGTGAGTAGATGATACAGCTGAGGTCGGTCCTGAGTTACAACGCCGAATTAGGACCGGTATTTGGCAATTACTGTTAAAACAAACAGACGGAGCACAGCAACAAACCTGTCTCGTCAGATCTCCTCAGCTACCGGTACGACAGTTTCAAGTCAGACAGTGTACAAACGCTTACGGCACATTGGTCTATGCTCGAAGTCTAGTCAGGTGTATTCCACTTACCGCAACTCACTATCGCCTGAGGTTAGCCTGGAGTAAAGAGCATACATTGTGGACACAGAAACAGTTGTCTTGTGTGATGTTTTTAGATGAGTACAGGTTTAGCTTTCAGTCTGATTCACGGTGCACTTTCATATGGAGAGGGCCAGGTATCCGTTACCATCAAGAGAACACCATTAATGTGGTGCAGGATTGCTTGTTTGGGGAGGAATTATTCTAGGTTCCAGAACAAAGCTGCATGTTGAGAATGTAAATATGACAAGCCAAATCTATCGGGATATCAATCTGGAATAACATGTACATTTGTTCCAGGGCGCCATGGGTGCATAATTTCTGTTTATGGATGATAACGTTGGTCCTCACCGTGCAAACGTTGTAGACGAATGCTTTCAATTGGAGGATATCACCCGTATGGAATGGCCAGCATGCTCACCGGACTTGTATCCAATGGAGCATGTGTGTGCAATGCTTGGCCGATAAATTGCAGCTCGCCAACTTTGCAGGGCATTGCTTGATAATTGGTATAATATTCCCAAGATCAGATCGATAATTTAATATTCAGCATGCCTAGGCTTTGTACAAGCTGTATTGCATCGTCTGGGGGCATACAATGTATTAAACATCATACAAAACACGTTATATTGGTTTTTGTAAATAGGCACTTCTTTGAAATTTGCTCCAAGTAGTGAAAATCCCAATTTTTATTAATGATATCAAATGTATAGCATCTTTTTGCTTCCTTTACCTTATTTAGCATCTCTTTACCTTTTATTTAATATATACACTTTACAAATATGCCTGAACTTATATTTTCCATAGTTTATGGACTCGAGTGTAATTTAGATGACAAATTTAATCATTTTAGGTGTTATAAGCTTAACAGATATAGGGGAACTTTCTAGATTTGATTTGGCATACAAAATCTGTTATTTCTTTATGAAATGATTTCTTTAATTATTCACCATAGGGACTGAATTAAAAATACATATTTATTATTGCATTCCAATAAGAGAAATGGCTTAAAAATATTTTGAATTCAATTAAAACTTGGTAAATTATTACAAAATTAAAAACACATTTCCCATTATTCACTATAAATTCAAATAAAAAACAAGTGTAAACGACAGGATTCTAAAAACACCTTTCCCATTATTCACTAACTTTAAAAAAAAAGTGTAAACGACAGGATTCTAAAGATCTACACAAAAAATATAATGTTTTCATAAATTATGTTTAATATACCACGCCAAAATGAAATTCGTATTGATATTCTAGTTGGTCTTTCAAAAATATTTAGTTAAAAATATTTTGATTATGTTTTGAGTATCACAGAAGAAATGAAATATGATTCCTCTAGATGATTAACATTAAGTTTGAAACACAAAATATTTATTTAAATCACTAGAGTAATTCATTTGTTTAAAGGTTCTAAAGATTTCTATTTATATGAGCTGTAGGAAAAAGTAATTACTTGTAATTGGACACTTACAAACAATTTCGAAATGTATCTTTCCGTTCTTAAAAATTATAAGTTTAGAAAAATCCTGCATTTTGGGAAAGCAATAAATAAATAATACTTATCTGTATATTATCTGAATATGTGTGAGAACTGTATAATGTATTTGATTGATATGTGATGTTGTTTCTCTCTCTTTCTCTTATTATTTTTAAATCCGCATCTGCGAAGAATTTTACAATTACAGAAAATAACTATTATTGACTTATTATATTTACTTAAATGTGCAATACAAAACAAGTTAGGAAAAAATATTTTTTAAAAATTATTTGGAATTGAGCAAATGGAAAAGTTAATTTCACATGAGGAATATTTTGACGAAATATAATTGTATACAAAAGCTAAAAGTTACATTGCTGTTTAAGTTTTTACACGCAATAAATTGTAAATGAAAAAAACATTGATATTATGTAAAAAATGCTCGATTATACTTTTTCCTTTCTAAAAAGAAAAAAAAACATATGATACAGTGATTATAAGAGAATTTTGATTAAAGCTGCTAGAAGAACTAAATTTAGAAATATTTGATTTTGATAAGTTAGTAACAAGTTAGTAATAACTTCAATTACACAAATAAAGTATTTCTCTAGAATTTATAAAAAAAATAAAATAAATTATAGCATAAGGTCCATTAACAAAAACGTATTTATTTCCTTTGTTAACATTGCACACATATATAAACTTAACACTATATACAGCTCTCAACTTATTTCTCAAAAGAAATGTCTTTCTACAATTTTTCTGTATTGAAACTCAGAAATTTGAAATCAAATCATGAAATCCCTTTGAGAAAATATGAGAAAGAATATCAGCGAATACCATGTAATAGTTTATTCACTATTATAACGAATGATATTGACAACATCATGATTTAGTTTCAGAATTATAATAAAAGCATAACAAATACACACTTGTCTTTGAATTCTCTTTGAAGTACAACTTTTAATATTGATTTTTTTCGGTAGTTTAATTTAGTTTAATTTTTAGTTTCGGTAGTTTAATTTTTAGTTTAATTTTGTATCAGTTTCCACTGAAACACAATTTGTTAATTCAGCTGAAGAAAAAAAAGTCATGTTTGCATAAAAAAATCAAGAAAATTATCATTTCATTCTTTGTAAAAATAGCAATTTCCTAATCTTTTTTATAATTGCAGTGTTGAAAAAATAATATTAAAATTGTTAATGAAAGTATTCAACATTAAATTGTTAAGAATTGTATGTTCTTTCAGTTTAATTGTTTTTAAGTATGTATGCATGAAAAATATACTTTTTTTAATCATCATTCTCAAATCATCAAAACTTAATTTAATTGTTTGGAAATAGCCTTATGATTATAATAATAAAGTGGAGATATGCTACTTTTACTTTGGGACTTTCTTGATACTTTTTTAAAATTTGTATTTTGAGACATATTTTGCAATTATTTATGCTTGCACCAATGGCTTCCAATTAAATAAGTCTTTGTTAAAATTGTTATGATATTTATGTAGACTTTTAACACATTTCCAAATTAATTATACAAATCAACAGATTTAATTAACCTATTTAATTCAATGACTATAATTTATTTGTTACATTATTTATGTAACTTAATAAATATTTTAAATGCTAATCAGAAAACCTGAAGGAAACAAGACAAATGAATTTTTTTTAATGTTATTGTTCAATTTTTATTTATATTCAATTTTTATTTACTGTTGCTGTTGTTACTTATGATATTTGGACAAGCTAAACTTGCTATGTCATTGGCTATGCGATTTTAAGTCAGTATGGTGCCACTGTATATATATATATATATGTATGTGTGTATACATATATATATATATATATATATATATATATATATATATATATATATATATATATATATGTATGTATATCTATCTATCTATCTATCTATATATATATATATATATATATGTATGTATACTGTATTGTAATAATATTATATTTACAAAGTGATTTATTATAAAACATTTAACAAAAAAGTTTGTTACAATAAAACACATTTTTAATTATTTCACAATAATTTGTAGAAATTTAGTTTTTATATTTTAAAATTGTACATGTTATCTTGTTGCAAATTTCACAGGTAGATACTCTACAAATATACATATGTGCAATGCTTTTCGTAACATTTATTTAAAATGTTTTGTAATCAAATTGATATAAATCATAAGCTTGATTTATTGTTTAAATATTACAAACAAATAATTTGAATTTTCTTAATTTTATTATCGTATAACATTTATTGTATAACATTTATTTTGAATGTTACTAAACAAATAACTTAAAAAATTAATACAGAGAAATTGATTTAATAATGTATAGATAATTTAAGTTAATGTATTCTTAATTACATGCTTAAAACTGTCAGGTTTACTAAAAAATAAAAAACCATGAACTATAAATTTTAAATTGCTGCAATAAAATTTCTTATCCACATAGTTAAATAACAATCAAATTATTGCAAATTTTCATATCAGTGTAGGGGAACAACATATTACTTTGACTCATGTATCAGTTAATCGATTAAGATCAATATTCAGTCGTAATCTTGAATTGAAATATGTCATGTTATTAAGAAAAAATGCAATTTGCCCTGATATCCTCATTTACCTCTGAAATAAGTCTCAAGGTTATATTTATATGGAAAGATAAAATATCACGAAGAAACCAATTATCTGATAAATTAATATTTAGCAATGTCAGAATGTTATTATCTATAAAATTTAATTTTTGCAGTAAACACAAATTTTTATTCTCTTTTAATTCTTTTATCACATCTTAGGAAGGACAATAAGCAAATAAGAAAGTTTGGATTTATACAAGTTCCAATGTTTTGTGTAAATCCAAATTTTCTCACATTGGAGTATCTTCAAAATACTCCAATGTTTGATTATATTAAGAATCTCAAGCAAGATTGATTTTTCTGTTCGTCGCTCTTGATATTTTTTGGAAAAAATGGTACTACAAAATATTTTAGGAAACTCTTTAAATAAAATAATTTTAAATTAGTTAAGGAATCAATAATATATTTTAAACAAAGTATTTTTTCACAGTTTACATTTAAACAGTCTTGTCGTTTAATAGTTGCAGCTCTGTGTAGATAATTAGATGATAATTGAACTTCCATTTGAATGCGTAGTCAAAAGATGCACTATGACACTCCACTTTCTTGCTATAATTCATCTTGCTTGCCTTAATTCCTCTTTCATCATATTAATAAAAGAAATCTTCCCATTGTAAAAACGATGGTCACAGAGATGGAAAAAGTGTATGTCCTTCAAACATTTTATTTTACATAGAAATACTATCTTGAAAGTGATTCTATTTCTTGACTAAGAATTATGATATAGCAATGCTATTCATTACAGCCATAGGAATAATATGAAAATCTACTTATCCATAGGAATGACATGAAGGCCTTAAGTAATAATGTCCCGCTGAGCTTCAGCCAGGCGTTCTGTGTGACAATTCTAAATTCATCAATTCCATGTTGTGCAGACAATCATGGTATCTCGAAGATCAATGTGCATACTCCGATTAGATGCTACAATTCGATTTCCACTGAAATTTGATTTGTGTTGAAAAGCAGTTTTCATTTTTAATCTCTACATTTCAATCATTTTTTTTAATCTGACAACAAATTTAAAAGGGAATTATGTACATAAAGAATCTGCTTGCAGTTTTTTAATTTAATAATATCTAAAGTCTTAATATCTCAACTTTATTATACATGAATATGTGACGATGTTTATCATTTGCATGTAGCAGAATTATCTTCTTGTGTGTAGCATACTACGTTCTTGTTGTATCTCTCTTCTAATGACCAGCAGTATAAATAACAACTTAAAAATATAGACAATGAAAAACTAAATCTCATATATATATATATATATATATATATATATATATATATATATATATATATATATATATATATATATATATATATATATATATATATATTGTGTATGTGTTTTTCAAACCATGATTTCTATTGGGAAATGTAACTTTAAGATTTCGAAAATAATGTAAAAATTTTTATATGCATTTTCACATTGGGATTTTAATATTTTGAAATAGAATATAGTTACTATATTTCCTATTCTATTTTACAGACGGATTTCAAAATGTCCGTGATATATAAAAATATACTTAAAAATATTATCAGAAGCAATTTATTAAAGTATAGAATAGATAGAATTTTTTCTTTTTCCTTTTTACCAAAATGATATATATATCATTATTTATATGTATGTCTCTGGTAAAATAATTTTTAAATATGATATTCATATTAACAAATTGAATATAGTTTGAAATATGTATTCTTAAAACCACAGAAAAGTTATAAAACATTTGCTTACTAAAACATTTTGCTTCAACCACAAAGCAATATTGTAGGGTAATATTTAATAGTTATAAAAATGCGTTATCCTTATATATGATATTTATCATCCTTTTGTTTTTGCTTTTGAAGCAAATTGTTTTTCTTTATAAACATATTTTATGAAATATTTTAAACATATAACTGAAAATATATTTAAAATGTTTATTAGAATAAGTAATTAAATAAAAATTATATGAGAAAATTTTTTTTGTATGATTATACTTAAAACGTTATCATTTGAATTTAGTAATATTTTTTTTATTTAAGTTTTATAAAAAATAAATGCCAAGCCGTTTAATCTCATACTCATAAAACAGTATTAAAAGTAATCATACAAAAGTGAACATATCCTAAAGATATTTATCTAAATTTCAATATATTTTCAATTTTAAAATGTTTTTTTTAACTATAGCGAAAAAATTATTGATTCCTGAACCAATATATTCTTGGAACGTATTGCCTAAGGATGTTGATAGAAAGAAAATGAAAAAAAAAATTCTCTTCTTTAATTTCTTGGTCATTGTAGTGGTTTTAAAAATCGTAACATTTTCTATTTCAGAAACTTGATTTATTTTAAGTGTATAGTGTCCATGAGCTTAAGAAATTTTAATTCTAGTTAATAATATATTATTAAGTTAATCACCAATAAAAAAGAAGTATAATTTCTATTATGAAC
The DNA here is from genome assembly GCA_030067965.1 of Latrodectus elegans. Lineage (NCBI taxonomy): Eukaryota > Metazoa > Arthropoda > Arachnida > Araneae > Theridiidae > Latrodectus > Latrodectus elegans. The sequence continues at coordinate 65,980,376 of CM057819.1, forward strand.
TATGCTTTATAAATTGTGATACTAAAAATACTTCTAAAGCAAAATTTGGCTTATATGCTCACAGTTAACTTATTTATTTTTTTAGATTTTCTAAAATCAGATCTGTAACAACAGAGTTTTAGAAATTCAAGCAAATGGAAAATATTTTTCAAGAAAAAATATCACATTAATCAAAATCTAAGCACTATAACAGTTTTGGAATTTGCTTATCATATAACATAAACGTACTTGGTTTACCATTGATTATCTAAATTATGTGAATCAGTTTCTCTTTAAGATTATGTTATTTAACAAACTTTTTTATGCAAAATAAATTGTGTGTTGAAAATTTACATAAAAATTTCTAAGACAATCATGATTCAATTAATAAAAGTAGTTGTAAATTTACAAAATACCAGTATATTCAAATTTAAGCATTAAAAATAAAATTTTACACTCTCTTGGTATGATTTAACAAAAGAACTTATTTTTGGAAATGATATGTGCTGTGGGAATTGGTTGGTCATCAGAGAGTTGAGAAAATTAATGGGTCCTACTATTACCGTCCAATCTGGCAACGGAATAGTTAGTGTTATAGCCTTTAATTCTTGTGATCAAATCCCATTTTGAGCATGGATGTTTGTAGTGGTTTGAATATAATTTAAACTGTTAAACAACTAGTAGCGCCTCATCAAGTTAAGCCTTGTTTGGAAAATATTACCGTCGGTCAACAAGCCAAAAATCATATCATTAAGGTCCTAATAATTTTATTGAGCAGTGTAAAAATAATCATGAGAAATTGCAGATGAATGCATTTCAAGAAATGTTTGTTGGATTAATTGTTGAATGGATTATTGAAAAAAAAATATTTAAACATTTCAAGCAGTTTTCAGACTGCTTTTAAGGATTTCTTATGGATTTATTTTTATTCTCACACTATAAGTTAGTTTATGCTTCGAAATGCTCTAAACCTTGCGCCATAAAAACCAACCAACCAACCAACCAATCGAAATGCTCTAAAAACCACAGGTGAGAATGATTTCAAATTTAAATGAAATATTATTGAAAAAGGGGAATCTTAGGTATAAGCAAGAATTTCCATGTTTCTGTAACAGATTGTGCTGTAAGCTTCATAATTTAAAAATTTAAACTACAGATGAAAATTGAAGTGTAAAACAACTACTAAAGTGCAAGTTACATTTAAAATTAATTTTATACTTCAGTGTGCATGACTATACATATGAGGTACTATTAGTTACACCTATACCAAGACAAGGTCATATCACATTGGATGTAAAAACAGGGTTTTTAATTATTTTATAGGCAAAAAAACACATAAAGTGATTCAGTCAAATCAATTTTTGTATTTCAAGAGCCTAATGCAAAATAATTCAATGTGTTAATTTATTGAAACACATTAAAATTGAGAAAAAGAGTATATTCCACAACTGACACATATGACTTCGGGGTCACATTCAGAATGTGAAGCGTAATGCACACTTTCCATTTAACTCAGTTTGAATTTTTGAAAATTACTGAACACATCTTCCCAGCCAGAAGTGACAAACCTCACCTGATATCAAATATCAGGTCTGCAAGGCTATAGAGAAATATAGTGGCTAATAGTTCAAGCATATCTGAAATACCATTTGAATAGATGCTTCGCTGAATTTGTAAGCAGTGGAATAGCATCTTGCATAAAATGATCCTATTCCCATCTTCAAGTTGCTTAAGATATGGAATGATATGGTTACGCATAGGAATCTCATAGCGTTTATCATTGACAGTATAGGTAAGAAGATCGAAAGCAGACGTCTCCTTTAAATAAATATACTTCATTATAAATGATGCCCATAATCTACAGCATACAATGACTTTAGTACAATAAGCTGGTTCTGGTTGATTTGGGTGTTAATTTATTGTTGCTCATAGTCAGAATTCTGTTTATTAACACATCGCTTCTAATGGAAATTATCTTTGTCTTAAAAAACAATGTTCCACGGCTATTCATGCCATTTTTAAAATTCAACAGAAAAAAAAATCTTTTATCAAGGTAAGTTATCAGGAAGAATTTCCTTTACACGGGTAAATTTGTAAAAATGTCAAGATGCTTCTCGTAAAATCTTACGTAAAGTTTACATTGTGTGTTGTTCCTGTTATTAATACCATATGATCCAATTCCAATACTAGAACACCTCCACTAGTTCATAAGAAACCAGGGAATCCAAAAACCTAAGGGGCTCTGAATAAGCCTTTTCAAAGTCAAAATTAAAGCAGCTCAAAGACATGCTCAAGCAATGTCTGTTCAGCTTTGTGCTCAGACTAAAATTCTTTTGACCTTGCACATATTTGAGGCTTCTTAGTTGAGTACTAGTGTAAATACAAGTGTTTAAGTGCGAAATACAAGTCATTAAGCATGAAATACAAATGTGATGGCCTCTAATTTCCACAAAAAGCAAGGCACCAGCAGGGAGTTTTCCAGGATATCAATTATGAATAGCTGGAATCCACCAGACATCCATTTATAATCTCAGTGAAAATCTCATATAAGGTGGACGGCAAATCAGGTACACATTTCGTTCACGGACATATTCAAGTTTGGACGGTTCCTCATGCGTTGAGCTCTCACATATCAAAGCTCAACTCTATCTGCACGGCTGAAGCCACTTCTTCAATGCATGTTGAGTCAGTTATTTTCCTCCCTCTTCCAGATTCTACTTAAAAAAAGAGCTATCTTTTCAAATTTATAAAAACAATTCTAGACTTAACAGTAATTATCGGGACCAAAACTTCTTTTCCAAGTTTTGCAGAGCTAATTGTGACAATATTCCATAGAAATGTACAAGAATATTTTGTACAAATGTTTTACAAGTTAAGCATGATTTTTCATTGAGACAGTCGTGCTCATATTGTCATTTACGAAATGAAGAAAAGCCTGTTTTCGACCTTTTTACGTGAATTGAAAGAATTCATGCACATGAAATATCGAGATTTGCTTTTTTGAGATTTTGTGATTTCCTTCACAGATATTGTCACTATCAGCTGCATTTATTTCTGAAATTTAAGACTGTTTTTATATGATAGGCATTTCACTTTCTTTAATAATATTCAGCTTAAATTTGAAGTCATTCTGATCAGCACTTTTTTTCTTACAGTTTTAAAATTTAAGTTTTAATTATAATCCCAAATAATATCAAAAATTTATTAAAATTATTTTTATGTCATATATAAGAGAACAATTATTTAAATATCTAGGAAAATAAACTATTAGAAATGTAATACCTGTTTGTAATATTTTAAATGAATGTGTACTTTACTTAATATTGTTCCGCATTTATGTAATAAAATTGCAAAACATTTGCAGGGAGTGTTTGCTCTATTTTTTAAAACTGCCTTATTTTGGGTATCAAAATAATCAAACTGAAGAAAATTTCAGACAAAATTGTATTGAAAATTTAAAATGTGACTGTATTCCATTGTGTTTAATTGCATTTTAATTTCCAGATTTCTACGCAATAAAACTGCCAAGCAAATCAATGTCTTTGAATTTAAAAAAAATGACTTGGGTGACGAACGCTATGCCACAACAAGGTCAGAAACTGCTATTCATTTGTTGTAACCCAGCGGACACCTGTGAATCAAGTCACGCTGGGGAGTAGCGTTGACCAGTCATACCACCACAAACCCGTTTATAGGGTGGGCAATGCTCATACATCATCACAAAAGAAAGGACAGAGAAACACAGAGAGAACAGAGTAAGAAGGTAACATTCACGCCCAAACCGGCTTTCGAACCTGGTACCTACAGTTCAGTAGACAGAAACTCTAACTACGCTGCCATCGTTCGGCTTGTTGTATTGTGTATAAAAAGTTAATCTTGTTAAGTGTCTTACTTCACATACTTTTGCTTTAATTGTATTCTAAGGGATTAAAACTCATTTAGCTCTAGAAGAAATTATGTTATTATAATTTATATTATAACTACCTAATTAATTTGTCTTTATAAATTATTTGAACAACATGGAAAAATTGTTTCATACAAATTGGATAGAAGCACTTAAATTAATTAAACAACTTGATTTAAAGTAACTTGATTAAACAACTTGATTTATTAATTAATTAAAATATAGTAATATTATTCTTTAATGGTTATTATTTTAGATAAAAATATTTCTATTAAATATATACAAAAATAACTATATGAACTAAGGAAAATAATCCTTAATATTATAACTATATCATTTATCTATATGAAAGATTGCATAGAATTAATCTACGTTGATATCTTAAAACATTTATTTATATTATTTATATATCTAATATATTTATTTTGATACACCGTTGTTCATTTAATAACTTTATATACATAAGATACATTTACTCTCATGGCATTCATGTTATATTTCTTATAAGTTAATTATTTAAAATATTTTCTTATATAAGCTACAAATAAGATTTTAAAAATTTTATACTTCATTAAAGATTTATTATATTTCTTCCTTGCAAATATTTTATTTAAAATTAATAGGAGATAATACAAGAATTTAAAATCTTTTGAAAGATGTTACTGATTGTAGTAGAGGTTTTTTTATATTTTTTTCTGAAAACACTTATGCAGCGCTTTCTCTCAGTTTATTTTCTTTTGTGTAAATTTTATAAAAGAAAATAAGTATAAGCAATATAATATTATAGACATACTATAATATTACTAAAAAAAATGTAAAAGAGAAAATTAAATAATTTTATGGCGCATTTACAAAAAAGTGACAAAATTGTTCGTAATACACTTGTACACAATTTTGATTACATGAATTTGTATTTTAAATATTTGCTACATATTCTAATGTAAACTCGATAACAGGAAAATATTTTAAATCACCTCATATTCATTGTTTTATTTAACAAAAGATGGAGCATATTAAGAATATAATATAAAGATTGAATTTAACAATGCAATTTACTGATATAATTAGGTTTATTAAAATATACTTTTACATTAATATTTATTTCAAAATGAAGCTGTAAAAAGTTTTGATGTGTCTTTAACTTTATACCCTTTAATATATCATAATATCTGAAATTTTATCGAAAGGTCTGGCCAGAAATTAGAAGTGTGTGAAAAGTCTGATCTATCGACTTGAAATATATCTCAAAGCTTTATGTAGGAAGTATCTGTACTTTAATTGACTGAATTCAATCTCCTCTTAACTCAGTAGTTGGTTTTCAACAGTTATTTCTCATTATGGAAGTCTAAACTCTTCTTTTTTGTAGGTTTGAATTTTTCGCGCTGCCAAATCATTCTTTCTTACACTTCCGTTATTTTTCCATGACTTTCAATCTGGTTTATCAGGCAAAATGTGGTTTTTCATTTCATTTTTTCCCTTTCTCTCAATTTTTACTCCACATTATTTCCATTTATTTTCCCTTCTATGATTCATTATTTTCGCGGTTCGCCTTCTCTTCCAACATATTTTATTTGATTGAAATTTCTGACTGTTTTTCCATGGATAAAACTTTGATCATAAAATTAGTGGGTAAAATTTAAACTTTCTGGGACCACTCAAAATCTACCTCTTTTCCGAAGAGGAAGACAAAACAACGAAAATGTAAACAAATCTAATTTTATTATTTAACTTCACCTACATTTTACGAGGGAAAAATTCCTTAGGATTTTTAATTTTTTATTTAGCTTCCCTTATTTATTTTCAATAGTATAAAAATAAAACTAGGCTTATTGAATATAGTTATTTGGTAGCATTAAAATATAATTAAATAAAATAATCAATTTTAAAAGAGCTACAAATATATTCACAAAAAAGAAATGACAATAAAAATATAAAATAAACTAAAATAAGAACTTTTACAGAATTTATTATAGCAGGAAAAACAGTTACTAGCAAAGCATTAAATATTAACATGTAAGGCTACCCAAAATTAGAAACAAAAGTTATTTTTTATTAGTATATTCTCAGGAGAAATCTATTTTTAAATGATATCTTCTCATTCTAGATTATTTCATTAATAAAATTAACACAAAAAGGTAAATGATAATTTATAAATTGAAATTGTTTATAACGTAAAATATATTATTTTAACAAAAACGTGAAAATTTTTATCATTAATCCCAAAATATGTACTTTTATGACATTTGAAAATTAATTGAAATAAAGGCATCTGTAAAATTAAATAAACAACTCAAATGCTCTAAAAAGTCTCAAAGAAATCTAAAACAATGTCGTAGAAAACTATTTTCGTGAAAAAGAGTCATTTTGTAAATAAATAAATAAAAAGTGACACATTATTTTAAATATTATGTGGCAAAGTCTTCCTTATTAAATTTTAAATTACTTCTGAATAAAATAAAATTAAAAAAATTTGCAAAACTAATTAAGGTTGAATTTTATACATTTTTCATAGATTTAAAATGGTGTAAGTACTTTTGCAATGCTTAAAAATAATGAGTTCACATTTAAAGAAGTTTCTAAATTTTAATCTCGTGAACATTCTTTTAATGGGAACAAAATAAACTTTAAAGCTTTGATATGCAAAAAACGAAACAAGTAAAACTATTATAATTAATCTGAAAACAGTAAATTGTTTTCATTAAAAAATTACACGTTGAGAAATAAATCAAGTAGTTTCAACATTAATTGCTTTGATTGGAATCACGATATTGTGTGTGTGTTTATCATTTTATGAAATATTTAAGATTTATATATGATCATATGAAATATTTAAGATTTAAAAAATCTAATTGCTCTTAATGCTGAAATTTAGATTTTCTTTGCAAAAGAATAATTTCAAAATGTGGTCTACTAGTCAAACTTACAATTTAGGCATAATTTCATGGAACAGCTTAAGCAATTCTTTCCCATAAAATTTAATGAGTTTTCCAGTCTCTCGTTAAACTCGACTTTTTATTTACTTATTTATTTAAATTAAAGAAAAGTAAAAAATCAATTCAATCACATTAGTGCTATGATTTAGGGAATGTTTTTAGTTTTATGACTAAATCTCTTACACACACACATAAATGTTGAAAGTTATAAAAACTGCTTAGGATTTTTGAAAAGTAGAAATTCTTCCATGTATTAAATGCATGAGTGTTATTTAATGCACCTATAAATTCAATATAATTGGATTTTAGATAGAAAGAAGATTTTAAATACATTATAACTTTAATATGTGTCAAGATTACTAACTCACATAGGATTTTCCTTAACTTTTGTTTAAAGATTAATTTATCATTAGATTTTGCTAATTAAAAGTATTTTTATTGTGTTAGGAAGAAAAAAAATGAGCAAATGGTTTTTTTTTTAAAAAATAAATGAGTAAAATAAAATTTATAATATAATTCAGTATATTATAATATTTATCAAAACTAAGCACTTTTTCTGTAGACAGTGTTTTTGAAAGAATCATATCTCGACATAGTGAGAAACTAATTAAAATAACGATTTAATTAAAATCGATATTTTTTTTTATTTCGAAGAGAAAATGAACAAAATCTTACTGTTAATTTTTTTGACTTATGCAGTCTTCCATTATTTTTAATAACTTTAAAGCATTCATTTATATTTCTGTATTATCATTTTTTATTAGTTACTGTTAATAGGGGTAAAGGATTTGGTGATCTGCTTTTGAAAGTCGTCTTTCTCGTGACTGGGAATTGAAGAATTATATATCTGACCTAATAGAAGATCATTTATTTTCATAAGCAGTGAATGGAGCATGTAAAATAGTTGGTGGTTTCAAAGTTTTCCCAACTGTGTCGTGATATGGGGAGAAATTTCTAGGTCCCTTCCTCGTCATTTGACCATAATTCGAAATTCTGATACGATTGCCTATAGTGGCTTTTAAATCCGGATGAATATCAAATAAACACACAGTAACATTTGTATTTAAACATACAGTTACTGTACATTCGTATGTATGTGCTAAATAATGACTCATCAAGAAGTATAAGGAAAAACATTCATAATAAGAGTTTGCATAGCTTTATTAGCAATTTTATAACTTTTGTTATTAATGAAATTTCGCCTCCTCTATCTGAGAAATCGGAGTTTGTTGGAATTTTGTTTGCCAGTCCCTCCTCATGCTTTGAAAGGAGTGAACGAGACTTATAGATTAGTTTTCACTTCAGATCTTGGCAAACATGAATATTGCAAGATAAATAAGAAGTATGGAAATAGATGAGGATAAGACAAGGTTGACAATTTAACTTATAAATAAATTGCGCTAAATATGAAAAAAAAATACTACTAAGTAAAAAAAAAGCAAATAAAGGTAAATAATAGTTTTTAAAGATCACTTCTTTACGGGCTTTTTATTCATTAAAAACAAGGAACTCTTAACTGCACTCTTTAAGCAAAAAGTGGGTAATCAATAAATAAAGGATTTTTATACCACAAAGAGCATACCGTTTTCTTCATCCTATTATATTTTTGCAGAGTTTGCTAAATTTTCCAATTTTATATTGTGCCCATTGTAACAAAAAGTGCTCTCAAAAGACCATTATATTTCCATTCATGGCATGCTTTTACTTTCTTTCCTGAAAAAATAATTTTGTTACTTTTTTCTATATCATATATGTTTGCAACAGGACTATAAAGAAGGACTTTAAATTATTCCATCAATTTATTTTCAAAGGATTGGCAATGTATTAACCATTTATTAATTTAAAACGTTTTCTAATATCAAGATTTTGCTCATTTTGAAACAAAATTTATCAAAATATACAATTTAACTTCGTGTTTTGCGAAGTGTGTAATACTGTGTATAATGTTTTCTTCTACCAGTTCAACTAATACTACATAATATGAAATAACACAATATTATCTGATATGAAATCAAATATAAATATTCATCCTCAATTAAGATACAATTTCATACATACATTAGGAAAAATCATTTAATTTCATTTGCAAATGCAAAACAATAAATGCAAAACATTATGATCGATCAAAATAAATTAAAATACTGAAAACAGTTTATGAAAGCTTAGTATAAAACTTAAGTAATTTTCATTAGTGAATTAGTAATTATAAAAATATACTTAAACATTTGAAAATCTAAAGTGAATGTAAGTTAAAAATAATGTAAATCAAGTTAAGACAGTTTTGGAGTATGAGAGAAATACTTGCACAAATTTCATTAATTGAAAGTACAGCTCAAAAAAATACGAGAAAAAGATAAATTTTTTGCACAAATATTTATAAAAAAACTTCCCTATTGGATTTAAATAAGAAAAACGAGAGATATGATTATAAGGAAATGCCTTAACAGAAATATGGAAAATATATATTTAATTGTATCAAAATTAGCTTGAATGAAATTTTAAGTAGTCTTATAAACATTTTAAACAGACTTTTAAAAGTATATAAAATTGCATTCAATGACATCTTCAGTATTATTTAGTAGCAGTTGAAACATGGCATATCGATTATTTTTTTCAAAATGTTTTCGAATATTTTTTTAATTTTTCATTAATATTTGGTTACATAAGGTAAGTATATCATACAAAGGAAGGTTACATAAAAAGTATACATTAGAAGTATATTTCACTATAAATAGCATAGTATATGAATTTATTTAGTATTTAATTGCGTAAGAAGTAAATAATATTTAATATTGAATATAACATATTCAAAGGAATAAAACTGTCAATTTTATTTTTAAATATGAAGGCTCTGAAGTCCCTCACTCATAAAAGCCAATGTATATGCATTCAATAACCCATTGAAAAAAGGAAATATTTAAAATTTTTTAAATATAATTATTCAAAATCGTCTTGAACAAATGAAGGAGTAAACACTTTAAGAATTACTACTTATTAGGGATTATAAACACCTTTCATTAAAAAGTAATTATTTCTTGATGCATATTTAGTTTTTATTTTGTTTCTTGCTTTATGATTGCTTTTTATATACTAATATTTAAACTAGAACTTGTAATTTAAGATAAATGCATATATGAATGAATTTTTAAAATATTTTATGAGCTCATAAATCAAACAGTATTTGTTCATAATATTTGTAATATTCTAATCCAAAAATAAGCCTTCAAATGTGTGTTAAGTATAAATTAAAAAATAAAAAATGAAACATACTGCAAATCATGGAAAAAGGAAGTTTTTAGCGAAAAAAATATTTTAGAATAAAAACGTATATACAGTTGAAAAAATTATAAATATATCGAATTCTGTTAATAAAAGATACCTTTTATTGTCATAAATATGTTTTGCAAATAACTGGGCAAACATATAAAAGTGGAAATAAATAATATTTAAAGATGTTTCTGTACAGAAAAAAATCAAATCTTAATGAACAAATATACAGTGTGTTTGTCTTCTATTAATAATTTAAAAGTTATTTGTTATTTATATTCTGAACAAGAAATTTACATTTCAGTTAGGAATAATTTTAACTATAAAGAAGCAAGTACGTAAATGGCATTTGTAAAATTCCAGTTTACTAAATATAATAAATTTTACTTTAAAAGATTATTCCTGAAATAAAACTCATATAAGTTATAAAATAAAATTAAATTCTTGAAAGAAGGAAATTTTATAATTAGGATAATTTAGAATAAAATACTGGTTAAGTAAAAATATTATAAAATTATGAAGCCTTTCTAATACAACTCATGAATATAAAATAAGTGTAATATTTGGTAATTCAAGTGAATACATTCAAATAAGAATTCAGTTCTGCGTCACAAAACATCTAATCCATATTTCCTTGTATATAATGAAGTCAACACAGAAATAGATATTTTATAGATAACATAGAGGTTTTTTTATTCTGTATATCATTGTTTACAAATTGTACAGCATTTCAAAGACAAAAATTTAAGTAACAATCTAAATAATGAGCTCTTCTTCCACATCACAACCCTTAACATTGCAATGCTACTTCAGTCAGTGCACACTCTTTGGATCCAATCGCTACACTAAGACTTAATATCATATTCATATTCCATAAATTCAGAATCATATTCATATTCGAACTCATATTACAAGTGAATATTTTTAGCTCTTTTTCCATTCCCATTTATCAGATTCAATTCAATTATGTTTTAAATTCATAAGATTTCCAAAAAGTAGTTTCTTTTATGTAGAGAGAGATTATTAGTCAGCCTAGATTATTAAGATATTAATTTTTGCGTAATGCCTCACCTAAAACCGATACAGCCAAATAGAATCCAAGCATTTGGACTCATTGAGCGCTTTCAAGTGGTAACAGAAGATAAAAGGCAACTACAAATTTTTATTTCGTAAAAAAAAATGAACAAATTCCTCATGTGTAAGGGATTTTATTATTTATTATTGTTTGAACAAAAAAGAAATCAGATATTTATTAGTTAATGATAAAATATTTATAATTCAAAGTAAGAAGCAATATTACTTGTTTCTCCAGTTAAATTTGATTAAATAGCGAACATATACTCACAATAATTTTCTTTATTTCAAATTGCTGGACAAAATTAATTCTGCTAAATTTGTTTTGTAATTTCGATATTGTGAAAACAATAAAATGTATTGAAATATTAGTAGTAACATCATTTCATCAATTAAATATTATTTTTCATTTTCTTGAAGAAATCTCAATTATTTAAATAAGAATGAAATTAAAATTGAGGAATTTCTATAATTCTCAGTGGAAAATTCAGTTCGTAAATTCCTCATATTAATGTCATAAGAAACTCATATTCAAATATGCGTACTCGGAACACTTCATATATATTCGATTTACATAAGCTCTTAACGAATTTTATACACATCATTATTATTTTTTAAGCATTTTCATCAAATTAAAAGCTCAGTTATTAAGCTAAGCCACCATACCTGCATATTTATAAATTATCTTTTACAATAAATTAAAAATTTTAAAATTCGTTAACATTTTTCTAATATCAAATATTTTTCATTTATAAAGTCAAACTATTTGTTCCAAAATTACATCTATAATATCAGTGGAAAAGGAATTTCTATAATATCAGTGGAAAATTCAGTTCGTAAATTCCTCATATTAATGTCATAAGAAACTCATATTCAAATATGTGTACACGGAACACTTCATATCTATTCGATTTACATAAGCACTTAACGAATTTTATACACATCATTTTTATTTTTTAAGCATTTTCATCAAATTAAAAGCTCAGTTATTAAGCTAAGCCACCATACCTGCATATTTATAAATTATCTTTTACAATAAATTAAAAATTTTAAAATTCGTTAACATTTTTCTAATATCAAATATTTTTCATTTATAAAGTTAAACTATTTGTTCCAAAATTACATCAATCAATTTTTTTACTTTATTTTTTTAATGCTTAAAATTTTTTGATATAAGTTTAAACCTGCTCATAGGGAAATTCTGAATTTAAAAATTTATTTTAATGTCTTAAAAATACAACATCAAATATTAAAATTCCATGACTGACTTTTCTAACACTCTGATTGTCAACTTTATTCTATTATTCCTTTTCGGCAGTGCTATGCTAAATAAGAAATTTTGTGAAATTGAAGTTTATAATATGGATGATTAATAGTAATATTTAAAAATTTCACTTATAACCCTTACTAAAGAATATGTTAGTTTTACTTCAACAAAATGTTATTCAACGAAATTTCTTTAATGAAATTTAATGAATTAAATAATATTTTTCATTTTCTCCACTAATTAAAGACTTTTATTTTTGGTTAAAATATAAAATATATCATTAAATTTTCGAAAATAATTTTATGGCTTAAAAGAATAATGGTATCAGAGTAATAATTAATTTTTCCAAAAAAATCCTAGGATGAACAGCAATTGTAAAATTAGAAAAAAAAACTAATTTCCATCTGTTTTAGAGTAATGAACTGTCATGCGACAGAATCACAATAACTTTAGTTAATGAGTTTCTAGATCAAAGGATTCTCCATGAATAAATAGTTTGCAATTATTTTAATTATTTAGTAAATTTTGTTTGATATTATTTACATCAAAATCTTGTTATAAAAGCGATTTTTCCATATCTTCTTGATTGAAATTATTTTTAATAATGAATATGGAAATATCATTTTTACAATTCTCGTCTGAAAACTTATTAATTAAACACATAAAAATTTCCATATTCTGAAATTTTTATTTATTTTAAAATCCAACCTAAGGAAAAAAATTAATGGTATTTCTGTGTGTGGATTAAAAAAAGATATATTAAACTCTCTATTTGAATCCTATGTTTAAACACAGATTCATCTAAATTCTAATATTAGGTTTAAAAAAATAGAGTTTTAATTTTTTTAATGCTAACTATTTATTTTAAGGTTTACTATCATGATTTACTTGATGTGAAACTCTTAGATGTAAATTACAGGGACATTTACATATCTAGGGAAAAAAGATATATTCAAGAAATAATTATAAACAAGATTGAAAACAGAAATGACACATGCAAGTTAGAGGATCTTTTAGATATTTTCGCATTCATGGGGATTGTCTAGCTTTGCTAGATAATTCGGAGATTAGTAGCATCAACAGAAATTAGAAAATCACATTTATAGTTGGGTCATGTTTATTAAACTTTAGAAATATTAGTTTAAAAAACAAGAAAACGAAAGTTTTTAATATTTAAGAAAAATAAAGGTTGGATCCAAGCTGAGCCCACACCTGGCACGAAAGATTTTCGTTGGAGATAATTGTGGCTTGCGCCAATATTGATAACCCTACTTCAATACACTAGATATGGTAAACCAAATTATTTCCGGAATATCGTTCTGGCTTTGCGCTTATTTTCATTTTGTTATCAAGAATGTGTGCTTTCCTAGGATTTTATACCGAAATAAACGCACATACCTACATGTAGTTGTTAAAAACTATCAATGATTATGAAAACTTTTCATTGAATTAATGAAATATTCATCAAACAATTTACGTCCTATAAAATTTGAGACAAAATATACAATTAAAAATAACTTGCGAGCTTCCTGGAGGGCAGAACAGTTCCAAAGATACTCGCCATCCATGTCAACATGTTCCCAACATAAAATGCAGTCGGGTGAATCCACAAGCCCTATGTGATACAGAGATGTTTCTGGAGAAAATCATGCCCTGTAAGTAACCTAAAGCAGGAGACCCCTATACATCTAAGTAGATCTCTGGGGATACATGAGCTCAGCAGGGTCATTCAAGAGGCATCAACTGCATTCTCTTTGTGATAAATTTTTTGCTGGTGATGGATAATCTGTTTTAGAAGGAGTTTGAGATTTCTCAGGCTAGTAGGAGTATCTGGAGGTTTTAAAAAAGAAGCCTCTTTCGCGAGATTGTCTGATTTTTCATTACCAGTCAAGCCACAATGGCTAGGGATCCATTGTAAATAAAGACGTTTGTAATAGTTTGGTAAGAATCAGGGCAACTGAAAAAGATATGCATATTAAAGCATATCTTATTTAACTTTACACCACCACACATTTTTCTAGAAACCAAATATTAAGAACTGCAGATTTCTCCTATTTAATAAAGATAATATATCTTAACATAGTTAAGTTTTTTTTTTCGTTAATTCTTTTTCGTCATTTATATTTTGATGTTTGAAACAATCTAATATATCATATCTTTGAATCACAACATTTTTTATAATATTAGTAAAATGCTATTAAATTGACAACGCTAAAAATTGCCTTTCAATGTTATTTTTTAGGAATTTTCAATGAAATTTCACCATCAAAAATTATTTGAGAGCTTCTTCAGGGAGATATGATATCAAGTTTCGTTTGAATATAAGAAATGATTTACCCTATTTGAAAGAGTATTAAGATGTTAAAAATTATCGTATGAATTTTCTCGAGAAATTGTTTTACTTTCACTAATTGCATGAACTCTCTGGCTTATTAAAATATTAACTTTCTCCCTGTGTTTTCATAATAGTAAACATTTGACGTTTACTTTCATAATATATACTATCTTTTAGTACTTGAGTCATTAACTAAATTTTGCTCAAAGAAACAGTACTATATCTATATCATATAGATTCTTTCATCAGATAAGTTATAGACATTAGTAGATAACGATTCAGTGCTTAGTAGACAATCCTCCTACTTCCATATTGGGTAGCTCAATCATAATAATTTTCAATTTCAGACTGAGTTCTGTAGTTCTGATTTCAGACTGATTCTGCAGTTCTGATTAATTTTGGAATTTATTAGAGTTCTAGTAGTCGTTAATATATATATATATACTTTGCATTTCCGTATTTCTGCACAGTTTTATTAACTGCGTTAAAAAAAAACTTTCCCTTTCGTAAAAAAGGGCGAAACAGTATATATTTACAACTGATCCTTTTCTTACTATTGTTCCTATATTTATAGGACTTGTAGAAAAATTACACTCAGCATCGTAGATTCAGTTAACATAGTTTAATAAATGAACTATATTACAGTTACATCAGATCACTTTTAAGGAATGACAAAAAGTATATATTAATGAACTTCGTTAATTTTAAAAATTATAATCCAGAAACTAAACAGGAGTTCCCTTATCATCTCGTTTTCTAACATCTATGCATTGAATAAATATTAAAAATATGCTTATTCATGTTTTAAACTCATTTATAAGCAAAAAAAAAATAGTTATATTTTTTCGTTATTGATTTTTAAATTTATTACATTTCTAAAAAGTAATTTTTTTATTGGGTTTTATTTTGGAAATTTTAGAAAGGAATTTGAAAATAATAACTGAATTTTGCTATGGAATAATTAATAATGGGGATTTTTTATTTACCTAATTTATGTTAAAATGTCATATTAAACAACTTATATTATTCATTTAAATTAATTCGAAAATTAAAGCAGTTACGGTAAATTTCATAAAGTAGTAAATTTAATTCTATGTAAATAAAATGCTATCAAATTCTCGGAGCGTAATTATAATTCTTAAAATAATCAAAATAAAGCGTATTTCACGTGTATCTAATTTTAAATCGGTAGTAAAAATTAATTTTTACAGTTAAGTATTTATGTAATTGTGATGCAGTAATAGGCAAATAGATGTAAATAAAAAACAAATATTCAGTATTTATGATTAAACTCCAGTATTTGTCTCATGTATTTGCTTAACATATGTAACGAAAATAAAATCTTAAATCAAAATGTATCGTTGACTTGAACATTACAAATGCTAACAGATTTTTGAGAAATAATGTTGGCTTAAAAAATTGAGTTGGTTTATGCAAAGTGTATATTCCCAAATGACATCAAATAACTTATTTTTATATGATTATTTTATGTATTTAGAAATTTTATTTTTAATTAACCATTGTGTCAGATGTAAAATTATGGATACATATTATTGCAGATTATTTGTGTAATTAATGAATTAAACATTTAATTTTTGTTTACTGGCACTGTTCATTACTTCCATATTTTTATATAAAAAATTTTATTACAATTTCTTTATTTCTTTAAAAGCATAAAATATGTTAATGTAAAAGCAATATATCGTAGAAGATTTTGTTATGCTAAGTTCGTCTTTTTATTATTATTTTTTTTTTATCAAAATGATGGTTTTGTCAGAATTTATATTATTAAGAGTTTTCAAAGACCAAAGTCACAAATGATGTATTAATAATGCAAAATAATTTTTCTTTTTGTTTATTATAAGTCAGTTCGTTTTTAGAACAATGAAGCTTCGATAATTGAAAATATGCCCTAAGTAAACAACTCTTAATGAAAATAATCTGATTAGTTGGTTAAAAGAAAGAAAAATGTGTTTTAATAAAGAAGAAAGTATCATTTAAAATTTTTATGTGTGTTTCTGTTATTTTAATGTACATTTCATTGGCGTTTTTGTAATTTATACATTGTTATTCATTCCTTAATTTGAATATATAAGTTATTACGGCAATCGCATTTAAGGTATTTTGTTAAAGTGATACTGGGTAGTAAAAATATTCATAAAACTTTGCTTAACTTGTTTTTATTAAATACCGAGAAATTGATTTTTAAAGGCAAAGCCATATCAAAATTTTACCCTCTAAATATTTTCTATAGTTATTATTGCTTATTATTTATTTCAATAATGAAAATAAAAGGAAGTTTATTTTCTATTAACATTTTTAAATGGTGGAAAAGAGTATGAAATAAATGGAAACAGGACATAAAAATAAATTCAAGCTTTGAAATATATATGTTCAGACGATGTATAAATTCTTAAAATATATTAAATAAACTTTATATTTGAATCATATCTTTAATATAATGAGGGTAAAGAATGTTCGAAATAAATTTTTAATTAAAAAATATTTTCATAAAAACAAAGATGGATTACAAATTTCAATGCTTAAACGTGAAAACTTAATTAGGTATTTCCTCTTATTTTGCGTAAATTCTGTTGATTATAAGATATTGAATAAAGAAGATATTAATTACTTTTTCAAATTTAATTTTCCTTTAAGAATTAAATTTATCGTCTGTACTTTAAGTATATATTTACTTATATAATGCTGAAAGATGATAAAATTCATAAGACAATTTTTTATAAAACTGCACCTCCGACTGAATCCTATTTTTTCCCTTCTTTTATATAACGTATACGAAACGATGATAAAAGATATATATTTTCAATAAAAGTTATTATTTTACTTCAGCTCTTTGTACTAGAAAGTAAAAAAAAAAAATTAAAAAAATTAATGATCAAATACAATAAATGCATTTTAACATGTTATTAGCAGCAATGTAATGTGTTTTTAAGTTTGGTGCAGGTGTTGTTTAAGCAATCGGTAATGAAATTAGAAAAAAAAAAACAAAATAATATTTTATGGCAGATATAGAGACAAGTGGTAAAAATAAAATGATTTTGATAACTTACTCCATTTTATGGAATGAGACATTGGTCAAGTCCCTGAAGCTGTGCAGCTCATGATGAAGTGTATGAGATTAGGCTTCAGGAAACTCAAGATGGAGGGGAACCAAAGTTTAAAGTCTGACTTTTCATGTAATTTGTAAGACATTCAGCTAAGTAAGTGAAGGGGTTTTCATATTTTAGAAGTTGGGATTAAATAGAAGATCATAGATTTGACCTGTCACTCCTAAAAGTATTATTTTTATTGGATGATATTGTGATTATGAAACACAATTTACGTACTTCTGCTGCCAATAACGGACGATACAAATCGATGGTTGGATTGGGATTCGAATTCTCGTGACAAGAGCGAACGCCTTAACAAAACAGGGGACTACTCATGCAAAGTTATGCCGTCATCGAAAGCTATCTGCTTCGTATCATCCGGCATGTCCTGTTGCAGTACGCTATCTGCTACTTTGTTGCAAAATAGTGGTATACTACATAAAACCCTCAGGCACTCCTTTACTAGATTCAAAAACTAGCTTATTATCCTAGTTACTATGCATGATCTTATGGTCTTCCAAGTATGATTTCCCCAACATGTATAAGTTGTGGTGACAACGTGCCTTACTAAGGAGGAACAATATTCCTGGTATCAACATGTTGCCAAAGGCATCCTGAACGTCTAGCAAAATTAGGTTGACGTACTTGCCTTTCTCATATAAATAACTAATCGCGACATTGGGACACATGTGTGGCATGCCATACAAACTGCAAGGCTTAGAGCATGTTTAGTAGGGTGAAGTTCCTGAAACTTCACCAGATGAAGGTAAATCTGTTGAGTTATTAGCTTGTGAACTACTTTGCTCATAGTCCAAAATTAGTGACGTTGCAAATGTGATGCCATAGATGACAGAGAAGAATGATGGTGGAGGAGATATGTTCAGGAGAATAACCATACTACCGGTGAGCAACTAACCATCTAGATGAACCAAGAATAAGTCGCTCTCAAACTACTGTTAAGATTAAATTGATTTGTCTAATCCTCCGAATCAGAATCCTAGTTCAAGCACCTATTCTGACTGCTGTTCATCGCTAACGAAGACTAGAATTTAAAAGCGAGTACCGCAACTGTTCGTTCACTAAGTGGTGACAAGTAACGTTTACGATGGATCACTTTTTATGATCACTCGGACAGATGGAAGTAGGCATATACGAAGTAAAATTTCTGAAAGCAAACACTCTGAAACCATTGCCAGAACAGGCCAAGCCAGAGGCGGAAGCATTATGAATGTGTTCCTGGCATTCTCATTCACTCATCATTTTAGAAAGCCTGATGGATTAATACAAGTAAGGATCTATCTTTGAAGACTACATCCACAACTATATGTGCATAGTTTTTTAGTTTACTTTGAAATCTCTTTAGATTTAACCCGGTTATTTTAAATATTTATATATTTTTACATCAAACTATCATATTTGTAATGTAGAAATGACTAATAAAGCACATTCCTATCCAAATTAGGGTCATTCATTAAAAAACATTAGTGAAAATGCTATTTTTATCGATGTTTAATGTAAATTTTTGTACTGTCACGTGAATATTTTTCTTTGATTCATATTTTGTTTAAAACTTACAGAGTAAACTTAGAAAATTTTTTTCAGAAATATATTGCAATATTGTTTTATAAAGAGTTTTATTTAGAAGAGAATAATGCAGTTTAAATAATTCTTTTATGAGAACTTTAGTCTGTCGAATATTTAGAAAATTAATTACTGTATAATAATATAATATTCACATTTGTAAAAATTTTATGACTTTAATTTTCAATCTTTACAGTCTCATATATTTCTGTAAAGTTTACAACAATAAATTGTTGCACTAGTTTTCACAATTAAAAACAAAGATTTCCCATCGCGTTAATTAATTTTTAACTTTTAAATATACTACCCTAAAAATTACTTCCTTTTATACAGTTGAATTAATTGTTCAGTGATTTAATAAAGAAATAAGAGATTGTAAAGAACAAAATATCGTTCAAGCATTGTTTCATAATCATTCTAGGTCAGCAATTATATTAAAATATATATGAGTACCTTTCGTAAAAAAGCTGAATTTATATTTCACTGGCTTTAATAGTGACCAATTACTCATGTGTTCAAAAGAATATTAATTTGTTTGTCATAATATTATATATTTGCGCTTTCATTTTTTCTAATATTCTATAGCCAAAATCGAAAAAAAAAATTATCTTCAAATTTATTTCGTTTTATTTTTTATTTAATTTAAAGTTCTAGCGTTGACTATTTTTCTGTAATTCTTTTGAACTTTGATATTTGAATTTGGATTTCAGAATTTTCCGTTTTAGTGAAGTATTTGGGGACGATTCTCTTTATGGCTGAGAAAAGGAAGAGAATGAGAAATGCCTGTTAAGCGTATTTTAGATTTTTATCCGAAGAATTTCAATAAGATTTATTAATATTTTTTTAAATAATAGCTATTGCATTCATTTTTATGTTTATCTTTCTTGTTTTATTTCATATGTGTTTGTTGTTCTTTCTTTTTTGTACACTTACATCAATTATCAGGTTTTAAGTTGAGTTTGTTTCGTTTAAAATGCATGAAATTAAATTTTTTTTGAAAATACTGAATATATGATTTGGAAAATTTAATTCATTTTAGAATAAAAAAAAATTTAAATTATAGTGCTGCACTGATGATTATTAAAGAATATAATAAATCATAATTTGTGAAGTGAAATAATATATGATATACCAATAGATGAATATTTGCGTGTGTATATATGTAAGGTATATACTATCATTTAAAGAATCATTTTCCAGTTAGAAAAGAGTATGTTAATTAAAATATACAAGAGTTCACCCCCCACGCACGCACGCACGCACGCACACACGCACGCACGCACGCACACACGCACACACGCACGCACGCACGCACACACGCACGCACGCACGCACGCACACACGCACGCACGCACGCGCGCGCACACGCACGCACTCACACTCGAACTCACGCACGCACGCACTCACGCACGCACGCACGCACGCACACACGCACGCACGCACACACGCACGCACGCACGCACGCACGCACACACGCACGCACGCACGCACGCACACACGCACGCACGCATGACGCGATCGCACGCACACACGTGACGCACGCACATCGCACGCACGCACGTGACCGCGCACATCACGCATCGCATCGCACACACGCACGCACGCACACATCGCGACGCACACACGCGTGCGCACACACGCACGCATCGCGACACATCGCGCACGACGCACACACGCACGCATCGCACACGCGCACGCACGCACACACGCACGCACACACGCACGCACGCACACACGCACGCACACGCACGCACACGCACGCACACGCACGCACACGCACGCACACACGCACGCACATCGCACGCACGCACACGCACGCACACGTGACGCACGACACGCACGCACGTGACACACGCACGCGACGTGACGCACACGCACGCACGCACGCACGCACGCGCACGCACGCACGCACACGCACGCACGCGCACGCACGCACGCACACGCACGCACGCGCACGCACGCACGCACACGCACGCACGCGCACGCACGCACGCACACGCACGCACGCGCACGCACGCACGCACACACGCACGCACACGCACGCACGCACACACGCACGCACACGCACGCACACACGCACGCACACGCACGCACACACGCACGCACACGCACGCACACACGCACGCACACGCACGCACACACGCACGCACACGCACGCACACGCACGCACACATGCACGCACACGCACGCACACACGCACACGCACGCACATTGTACAGTACTTCTGGGTTCTATGTTCATGTTGGTTCGGAGTCAATAAACAAGACTTTTATTGTCATCAAATTCAAATAATACAGAATTCAAGCTGTAGACATTACAATTAAATAACTCCCATACAGAACACTGAAAACAACTTCCAGTCACAAAATCTCTAATATTTCAGATAGGATAACAGTTTCTATGCTCTAAACTAGCATTCAAGAATTCTCGTCTTCATTAACTAACTCTTTTGTGAAGGGTGGTGGTATTTATACCTGGCTTGTGGTAAACTGGGGTATTTATACCAAGTTGCTGGAAGATTTTAGGGTATCTCGCTTAGCATTGGCCGAAGAGCTTTAATGATCGATTATTCCTAAAGTATTTACTTCCCGCCAAATCACCGAGAATCTTGCCCAGAAAGTCTCCAAATCATTAGGAATGCCGTTTTTTAAAAGCAGAAGAATACCCTTAATATGGTAGTATTTGCCCAAAATCTGAATATTTTAAGATAAATACAAAGAAAGATTATAAATTTGTAACTATATATATATATATATATATATATATATATATATATATATATATATATATATATATATATATATATATATATATATATATATATATATATATATATATGTGTGTGTGTGTGTGTGTGTGTGTGTATAGATTTATATACATATATATCCAAATACTAACTCACGCAACAAATATATGTAGAATTTATTAAATTTTCTGAAAAATTATTTAAATAATATACAATAAAAATGTTTCATTTCTTTTATCATACAGATTACATATTGTGAATTCGAAACATCTTTCTCTGGAGTAAATGTTTCTTTTTCAAGATTGGGGATTAAGAGTAAGAATTTGAGAATATTTCTTTGTATGCTAGGAGAACAATTACAACTAAAAACTATTCAGGAATACCCGGTCGTTTGTGCGAGGAAGTCTAACTAAGATAAACAATGAAATTTGCATATTAAATATATTTTGAAAGCATGTTTTTGTGCTTCACAACTCTTGGGAAATTAAGAATGCATTTCGCGAAGCAAAAATCCTGCAAATGGGGTTATTACAAACACAACACATTTCAACCTTCCTAAAATAATTTGTGGTTATGTTATCGTCGAGTATAGCTAATTATAATAAAAAATTTACTCTTTGAACATCGGTTTTGATATTTTTCTACAGTAAAATGTAATGCAAACTAGTCTTCTTGTGATGCTTTATGACTTTTTGTGTCCTGTAGCACATCTTCTGGCTCTTGTAACACAAACGTGTCAAGTTTACAATCATATATTCTTACATTATTCTTCCCTTTTTTTGACTTGAAGGCAGAATTTCGAGTAATAGCTCTGACTCATTAAATATATATTTCAATTCATAAATAAACAACTTTGTAAAGAATAATACTTTTTTAATTTGTGGTATAACCCATCTTTAAACCAAAAAATAAATATACCTAGTAATAAATTAATCCAATTCAAGAAAATAATTCGTTGAAAAATAACGACAAAAAAGATAACGATTTTATTTTATTTATAAAATACAAACTACACAAATATGTAATAAAGGTAACATAAAATATGAATTAATTTTAGTTATCATTTCGAGAAACATTTATCCAATGACAATTTCATATATATATATATATATATATATATATATATATACTGTATATATATATATATATATATATATATATATATATATATATATATATATATATACTGTATATTTATTGTTAGATAATAGGTTGGCATCCCATAGACATATATTCAACCTTACTTATTTGTTTGCTTCAATTTAGAAGTTCAGAGTAATATATTTGCTATCAAATAATACATATGAAATGCAAAATTAAGTGATATGGACCACATTTACTTCTAAAACGCAGAATTACATTTTGTTGTTACAGATGTTTTTTTATACAGATGATTTTTCTACAAACTAGCGTTAAGTATACCGTATTTACGATGTCCGATTTTTTCCTGGACATTGTTAATGCAAATTTATATAATCACAACCAATAAAATTGTAAAATCACAAAAACAATGTGCTTTATATAACATCATTACTTTGTGTGTGGTTATATTAAATATACCAATATTTAATGTATTTAAACATTCATTAAGTAGTAGTTGTCGAACAATTATAGACTTATTTGGCTTCAGTGCAAGCCACACTGCCAGACTCAAACAAGCATTTAACTGATTGTATCTTATTCCTGTGTCATTTAAAAAAATAAAGAAATCACAAAATAAGAGTGATGAGTAGCAAATTTTCAAACCAAAGAAATATTTTATGAGCTTCATAGGCAACTTTTTTTTCCAGAAAAGTCAATTCAAATAATAAAAAGGCGAACACTGATTATTTCATCAGTTAATACAAATTTATTCTAATACTATAGAAAGCACTATGGAAAATGTAACATTTTATGGATATTTTTTTTACTTCAATTTTTTTTAAAAGAACCATGTTTTTCAAGATCAAAATTTAATTATTTTTATCTCCCACTTAATATTAAAAAAGTTACAAATTTCTTCAAAATCATCAGTTCTATTGCACTTACACATACACACAAGTTTCTATAAATTTCGAATTATTTCTTTTTATATTTTAAAATTACTGTTGTGTTATAACCAAATTAGTTAAAAGAATATGAATTAGAATTACTTCACTACTTGAAAAAGGAAATAAATGGCTTATATACATGTATTAAAAGAATTTCCTTTATTACTTGAAGATAAACCTTCAATTAATAATGAGAAGTTTTGTGATTTATAATATATTATTATTATTGCTCATAACTCAAATGTTTTAGTAATTTTAGTATTACTAAATGGTAATTATTGATTATTTCTTAAAATAATGTTACAATCACTCTCAAGATAAATTTAGATTGGCGTTACTCTTATTTAAACAAAAAATACGCTCTTTATTAATGATCTTTGTGAATAAGCTCATTTTCAGATTATTGCTATAATAAAGCAGAGTTCACTTGCGCAATATTGCCAGTAAGCCTTGGGATTTCTTGATTGAGAATCTGGTGGCTGTTCCTAATTTTCTTAGAGGTACAAATGTGGTATTGTTTTGCCTTTCTACAGCCCATTATTTATTTATTTTTTAACAGCCTATGACTGATTTAGAGCTTATCTTTTGTGCTTAACAAATTCGAATGTTTAACATTAATTCTCTTGATATTTTTTCTGTACTGATACTATAAATATGAACTATTCAAAGGTATTGGAAAATTAGAGAACTAATGCTGTCATAGCCAATTTGTGTTGGCCATTTGTAATAAATAAACAAACAAATTCATCTAAAACCAGATGTTTATTTTTCAATTTTAAATGCCAGTATTTTAAATATATAAATTTATTGTGTTGTCATAAAAAGAGAAAATTTATCACAAATTATAATTAAATTATGATTTGAACTATTAAATTATTAAATCAATGTAACTCTCTTGTTTCTAGTTTCTTAAAACCAAGTAAATAATAAATTGGATACATATAAATGGTAAATGTACAGTTTGAAAGTCATGTCTTAAAAAGGTCTGTCTTATGAAGTGTGCTGAATAAATATATAACAGTTCTTACGAAATAAGAAGTTATTATAAATCATAGAATTTCTTTGGTGTTGAGAAAAAAATTTGAATACATAATTCGGTTACTAACATTATAAGTTTTCGATTTATTTCCCACTCTTGGATTTTAGCAATTCATTGACAAGTTTTAGTAAAGTATTGAATAAGCAATTGTAGACTCTAAGTTTCATAAAACTGAAATATGATAAAAATATCTGATGCTTAATATAATCAAATAATGAATTTACCTTCTTCAGTGATTTACCATTTCGTGTAAAGAAAAATAAGCATAATTAAATGACACATTTTACTGAATTAGGTTCTCAAATTATAATTTTTAGGTTTCATTAGATTCATGTAATACTTCAAGCACAATATATTTAATGAAACTAGCAATTATTATAAGTGATTAGGAAGTAATTTTCAAAATTCTAGAAGACATTAGTTGAAACTTATGCCTCACATGTGGTGGGATTTCTTTAAATTTTTATTAGTTTTTGTTTTATTTTTCGAAAGAATTTAGCATAGTTGATTCGGTATTAAACACAAATTTTTATTATATATTAGTTTTGCAAAATCCTATTTATACTATATTTAAAACTTAAATTTAACTGCTTCAAAAAATTAAGCGAACTTGGGATATTTAAATATAAAATGGAGGATTTTATTAAAATAACAAAAAAAATATTTTGCTATATTTTTAATATAATACAAAATATTTTTTGTTGTTTTAATAAAATCATCCATTTAAATATGATATTTTATAAATTTAATATTTGTAATAAAATATTTTATAAATTTAAAATATAATGCCAATCAGATTATATTAAATTATGATATTGCAGGATTTTTTCAGCTATTTTTTCTGCCGTACTAAGCTGCTAAATGCAAAAAAAGGCGTTCTTTGGTAAACTCTTTTAGTTATGAAGATATTAATATAGAGCTTGGAACGTGTTTTATTTGCTTTCCAATGCATTTCTGAGTTGTTATGTATTGGAAAGGTGAAAACGCATTTAGACAAGAAGGGAAAAAACACTAATTTTTTTAAAAAGTAGTAATATTATTTTTTAAACCAATGCATGTGAATAGAATATATATTTAGTATTTTTTCTTTATTTTTATCAAAAATGCATACATATGAAAAATATAAGAAAGAAAAATAAGCTTATGAATTTAACACATAAACAAACTTACAAGGAATTAAAATTAATGTTTATTATATTTTAAATTAATCACAAACGTTAATTAAGATTTTGAAAGGTTACTTAGATTTTACCCTCGTGTCCATAAATTAATGATAATGCATGTTGAGGCAAATATAGAGACAGAAGCCAAGCCGATTCGACATATTTGTAAAGTCTATTTATTAAACAAAAGGTAAAGAGTAAAAAAGATGCTATATGTTTGACATCATTAATAATAATTGCAAATTTCAAAATAGAACCTATTTACCAAAACCAATATAACATGGTTGGTATGATGATTAATACATAGTATGCCTCCCAGACGATACAATACACGTCGTACAACGCCTAGGCATGCTGAGTACCAAATTATAGATCTGATCTTAGATAATATTACACCATTCATCAAGCTATGCTCTCCGAAGTTCTGGTAGACATGTGTGAAAAGGTTGACGGGCAGTAATTCATCAGCTAAGCATGTCCCACACATGATCTATTGGATTCAAGCCGGGCGAGTAAGCTGGACAGTCCATACGGGTGATATACTATGATTGAAGGCATTCGTCTATAATGTTTGCACGGTGGGGACGGACGTTGTCATCCGTAAGCAGAAATTCTGCACCCATGACGCTCCAAAACAAAAAGACATGTTGTTTTAGAATGACATCATGATAGATGTGGCCTGTCATGGTTACATTCTGAACATGCAGCTTAGTTTTAGAACCCAGAATAATTCTTCCCCAAACGAGCAATTCTGCACGACCGTAATAGTATTCTCCTGGTGGTAATGGGTACCTGGTCCTCTCCATATGAAAGTCCGGTGAGAATCAGACTGAAAGCTAAACCTGGATTCGTCGGAAAACATCACACAAGACCACTGTTGCGGTGTGCATAATGTCTGCTCGTTACTCCAGACTAACCGTAGGTGATAGTGAGTTGCGGTTAATGGAACACATCTGACAGGCTGACGAGCATATAAACCAGTGTGCCCTAAGCGTCTGAACACGATCTGCCCTGAAACTGTCGCACTGGTAACTGGAGTGAACTGATTAGACAGGTCTGATACTGTGGATACCGTCAGTTTCTTTTGGTAGTAACTGCCAAACATCGGTCTTCATTCGACGTTGTAACTCGGGAGTGACCTGTGCTGTAATTTCAACTCATATTACCGTCCTCTTGGAAGCCTAGAGATGACACTCTGGGCGATTCCAAGTGCCTCGGATACTTCCAGCTGGGTACGTGAACATTCCAGACGGCCGATAATTCTACCACGTAAAACATCATCCAAATGATCTTTTGTGCCATAACTATGCGGTTATTGCATTGAAAGTCTTTTAGAGTGCTTGTGAACAATTTTACTTCTTTGCAACCTTTCTTATATACCCTTCTTTTACACTCTCGTCATTTTGACGTACTATCGGCGCCCTCTGGTGGTTTCTTGTAATTTGCGTATTATTTTTCAAGATGTGTATGATAATTCTGCTCTTGTGAAATGTTTATTTTAGAGTTTAATTTCTGTGTGATTTTGAATTATCCTTAATTTATGGACATGAGAGTATTTTAAGATAGCCAGAGACTGACATTTTGATTATACCTACAAGAATACATTGTAGTCTTTAATAGTTAAATTTTGACAAAATTTCTACGGGTAAATTAAATAAGAATTTTATATTTATAGATTTGTTTTTTATGAAATATAATTTTTAAATAGCGGAGGTTTCATAATTGAACGTCTAAATTCATCAAAGGAGATAGAGAACTATCTGAGTTAGAAGTTATTTAATTACCAAGGAAACTTTATTTCCTGACATCCATGTGGTTTTATTCATTTTTTCAAATTTTAGGTTAGTTGAAAATAAGCAAACATTTTTCTTATTTACTTTTTAATAATAAAAATTGGTGTTATTTTATATTTATATTTTGTAATATAATTTATGGTAAATTCATAAATATTAATTTTAATTTCATTTATGAAGATGAAAAGCAATTGCTCATAATTCCAAAATTTTCGGCAATTTTAAAAAGTCACATTTTTTTAAGAGATATAATGTTTAATGCTGTAAAAGAAAAGTACTGCTATCACAAATTAAACAAAGTCACCTGAAATTACAGTGTATTTATAAATAACTTAATTTATAAATTCAGTGAATGTCTTCGAAAGTTATTGTTTGTCTTATACAATTTAACGCAACATATTTTTAGAAATTCTACGCGTAAAATCCCGGTTCATAATAATATTCTCTATTAATAGTTAACTAAGAAAGAAGTTTGTTCATAGATAATGCACCGTAAAATGTAAATAATTCATAGATCATTGAACTTACTTTTAAAGATTGCTCTGAGTTAAAAGTTATTGCTGAAGATGGTCTATAAACAGAACTCGTTATGTAGAAAGTCTTATTGGAAGTCGCCCAGTTTAAATTGAACATCATGAATGCAGTAATAATGTTTAGAATTAATATTTTTATGTTGAGTTCGATGTAGCTAAATCAAATAAGTTGAGTTGACTAATGATGCCATAGGGAAATGTGTATTTTCTTTTATGATTTGTATTTTTGACGTTTTCTCAATATTGTTAACAGCAAGCAAAACTGAGTATAACATTTCTTAGTTCTTTCCATTAATATAATATATCAAATAATGAGTTTCTAAGTTAGGATTGCACAATAAAGATGATTTAAATAATTAAAATTCTTAATTTTCTTATTTACATTGATGCACATTTAATCTATTTAGCGTCTTTGAAGCATCTAGAAAATAAAATAAGAAATATGTAAAATAAAATTATTAAAAATAACTCATTTTATTATTTTACTCTCATTAATAAGTAGCAAGTTTTATACTTCCAGCTTTAATTTAAAACACTATATTATTAGTTGTAAGTATATATATTATTAATAAACAAATTTGTAAACGAAAATGAATAAAAATCATAATCTATAAATTTAAGTAAAAATCTGAATTGCTGTTGATTTTTATAAATAATTTAATTTTCGGTATCAATATTAAAAACCATTTTTTCCTAGGAAAGAAAAATTGTATAGTTTATCCTTGAAAATATAAATTATTTTCAAAATAGAAGATTACAACCCAGGCTCAAGTGTTTATATTTTCCAAAAAGAGCTTATGAGGAATTTTGAAATTATGTATTCTAATAGACTTTGTTTCGCAACGTTTGTGTTTCATAAATACAGTGTTTACTCGTTAACCGAAGTTTGCTAATTTTGCAAAGTGCTTACATTTTTAATGAAGTAAGATCAACTTACTTTCAAGTATACATATATTTCATTAAAAGTAGTCTTTCTTGATGAATTATCGTCTTGAAAGTAAGTGCACATATATTTATTATGTTGTGCTGATCGAATTTATTATTAATATAAAGTGAAAATTTGTTTCTTGAATTAGTATTCTTTTTAAATTTTCGAATTATAACGTTCTTTATGAAAAAAATAATATGTCTAACAATGTTTTTTTTAGTTCAATAGAAAAATTCTTGTAACATTTTTAACTTGTACAGTTTTCAAGTGTAATTATAATTTGATTAGAAAATATTTTTCCAGTAATTTTGATGGTTTGACACACATTTAATTATGCATACATACATACATAAATACATACATACATACATATATCGTAGTGTAAAACAACACAACAAAATCCTGAGAAAACAGATGTTTAGATTTTTATTCTCACTTTAAATTTAAGGATTGTTCCTCTTTTTCGTTCAAACTATGCTGTTAGAAAATTAAGGAAAGGATGTAATCAAAGTTTGCACACTGAGACAAGTGTAATAAAAGATGAAAATTTTCTTTTTGGAGTGGATGGGTGGTCATGAGAAAATTTCAAGAACATTTGTGTTTTACGATATCTTTTATATGTAAATCTGACCAGTCGGGATTGAGGGGGAGAGATTTCTGATATATCCTATAGAAGTAGTATAGGAGGTACTATAAAACTTTAGAGAGCCAATGGTGTAAAGAGGAAGAGCCTAGATGAGAATTATGAAGAATTGAAAACCGCATTCTAAAAAAGTAGAAGTCTCAGAAAAAAAAGGTGTCTACGATTGTGAACTGGTTCCTGATAGAGTAGAATGAGATTAGTTGAAAGATTTTAGTTGTAAAAGGAGTACAACTGCCCTAGTACTAGCCTTGTTTCGACTTTTCTGAAGGAAGCCAAAGATGTCTGACAAATTCTGATGAGAGATAGCAGAAAAAAAGAGAAAGTTCACGAGGAATGAGTAAGCCAGATAAGATGTTGAAATACCAGCGGATGGAAATGGAAAGCGAAGATGACGAGTAGAGAACTAGAAGTGGAAAGAAAAGAGAATCATCAACACTGGAGACTTGCGAAGCCTTTGACGATAGGAGACACCACAATATTACTTCTAAAAGGGGTGAGTCTGATTTCTCATTCTGATTCCGTCTGGTCACACTTTAGTTGTGATATAATATTGTGTAAATATCACAAAAGAAATTTAAAGTTAGAATTTCATCAATTATTTAATCGAGAAGGATTTATTTGTAAATGTAAATTTCTCTTGTTATTAAGTTGCTAAAATAAATTATTAAATTTTATTATATTTGTTTTGAATCTTTGTTTTTCAATTATTAAAAACGAATCTGGGTTTTCTTAGGAGTTTTTCTAAAACTACCGATTTTCACCTCGCACACACACATGTATGTTTGTATGTATCTATGTGTTATAACCTGTAAATTAGGATGAATTAAAAGGAAAGGTATAAAATGTAGCTTTTGAAAATTAGTAATTGTGTGAATGGAATATTTTTAAAGAATTAAAATCATGTTAGTTTTTCACAATTATTTTTGTTGCTGCTGTTACTCATCCCCGTTAACCAGTTGTGCTAAACGAGGTCCATGAGTTTTTTCACCCTGAAGAAATCCAGTATTAACAGGTGGTCTTGAACTGAGTCTTGCCTGGTAAGTCCCAGACAAAATAAAATGTGACTAGGGGAGGTTTGTGCAGAAGAGCACTTAATGCAGAGTTAGAAGTGTTTAATTGCCACCAACGTCAGTCGCTGATGGTAATTATTAATGCTCGAGTGAGTTAGCAAGAATCTAAGATATATTATTATGCGGAAAATTTTAAAAGTACTTGTTTCTTTTAGATGAAAAAATACACAGATATGTAAAATATCGAGTGAAATCTAACAAACATTCTATTATGTTGAATTCTGGTGGATCTCTTTTGTCTGAGATATCAGGATTTATATATTACTAGCCGAAATTAAATATTGTTGAAACATTTTATGTGGAAAGTCCAACACATATAAACCAGGTCTAGAATCATATCACTTTCTTTTCAATAATGAAGAATACCCTGACGTCATACCACTCTGTACGCTATACTTGTTGTACCCGAAAGCTTTTCTAAGGTTTTTATAATCCTCTTCGTTATTATTTATACGGAAAGTATTTTGTTGATAATCAATATTTGCTTATTACAAAGGAAGAAACCAGGAAATTTCAATTGTATATACCTCAAAGAATATAAAAATAGAACCCAAAGTCATAACACTCATCTCTAATTATTCAACTCTGCATAGTACTTGCATATTTAGCGTATGTAGAGCATTTCCAAAATTATGTTAATCAGCTTTAAATTATGCTATATTCCCAAATGAGCATGGAAACACTTATACTATATTTACTATTCTATTTAAAGAGAAATAGAACATTAATATATAATATTTTACAAAAGTGCACGCCTTTATTTTTATAAACTGTCTTTTCCTGTTATAGCTATAATTTTTTGAGTTGAAATTTTTAAAACATAAGATTTAAATTAAGACAAACTTCTCGGAAAAAATAGACATTATTAGATAATAGTTATTCTACAAAAATTTTTTTCATTAAATCATTAACACACAAATGATATAAAAATAATATATTTAAGTACATAATTTATATATATATATATATATATATATATATATATATATATATATATATATATATATATATATATATATATATATATATATATATATATATATATATATATATATATATATATATATATATATATATATATGCTATTGCATGGGTTCTTTTCATTTTAAATTATATAATCATAGAAAGTGGAGAAGGAAGAATATAAAAGAATTATTTTATCAGAAAAAATATTTTAATTGAATAAAACCACAGAAATAAATCTCCTTTTATTTAATTCTCTAATATTTGCTTTTAAATATTTTTTTAATGTTTTTTTAAATTATTGAAATTCTTGTTCTGTTGTCATAAAGTTGTAACCAATGCTTTATTATGCAACTGTTATTCATGATTTTGATCTAAAATACTATGCGGCATATTAATCATGTTTATTAATATTATTTTAACCATGCATTTTTTTTCAAAAGTTATAATCAACGTGTTCATACTTAACTATTATGTATATTTTTGCAATAATATGTTATGCAACAATTTATTCGTGTCCTTAATCAGGAAATATTATAAAACTGAAATTTTATATATATCATATGTTCTATTATTAAAAAGTGTATAGTATATTGGAATTGAATTTCTATTAATCGAAATTTTTTATTTATGAATTTACGATGTAACATTTCAATTGGAAATTTTAACAATTTAATTGCAAATTTTTAGCATAACAAATGTAACAGTTTTATACTCAAAAATATATCAATATATTCCCTCATAAATATCTAATATTTATTTGACCTAAATTTTGGATATCCTCTATAGTATACCAAAATATAATACACACACAGATATACACTAATACACACACATTAGAAATATTATCCAATTTATTTTACTAAAATAAGTTCATAACAATTAATAACATTTGCCGATATATAAGTTTACCCATACATGAACTTTGTGTGTTTTAGTTATATGATATTGTGTTTTTCATGATAAAATTTCTAACCCTGCTGTATTAAAACAATAAACAACAGATGAAGCTCCTTTTATTTTCAGTATGTCTTCTGTTCCTTTTATTTATAGAAATATTAATAATGCTTATAATATAAGAAAATGTTGTCCTCCCAAAAGAAAAATACAAAATTAGTTTAAAGTCTCACATCCACTATCAGTTTTAAGGGTGTATTTCATTAGGAGGAATCAAATAAAAATATTTCATCATCAAAGTTTTTCTAGAAAGTTTACTTTACAAATTTCATGAAATATATTTAATTCTTTTTTTATGATAGTTAATATGCTTATTATATTTACTTTAATCTTATATTTCATAACATAAAAAAATCAGCAAAAAATTTGTAATTTAAATTATTTTTTTAATAAGCACACTTTTTACTATTTAAAAACAAATTAAGCAATTTATTAAAATGAAAGCAGTTTTGGTTCTCATTAAACTTATAGTTATATGGATTTTAAATGCCAGCATAGTTTTTTTTCTAAAATGCCTTTGAAATCGTTTAGTTCCTATAAAAAGAAATACTTGTGTGTTACCTATAAAAAGAAATAACCTATAAATTTACCTATAAAAAGAAATAAAATGATTGAAGTAAAGTTGTGTAATATTAGATGTTATTTTTTCTATATTCATTTTTTTATACTGAGAAAAAAATTCGTCTATATACACAAAAGTTAACTAGATTTATTTAATAAACAAACTGACATAAAACATTTATTTATTCTTATCCTTTATAACTTAAAAACAAATGAAACGTAACAAAATATTCATAACAACTTCACTTATGTCTACTGATTTGACAAAAATTTAGATTAGTTCTGATAATTATTAAGCGTTTTATTTTTCTAATCCTAATAATTGAAGCTTATTTAATTAAACTTTGATTCAAGCAATATAAGATACAGTAAATACCATATCCCGAAAGCTACGAATTTGATAAAGTTTCTTAGTAATTTGGAATATTTTTGTTTATTTTTTCTTACCAAAGCTTTTATAATCATGACAAAAACATAATTTAAATCTAAGCTTATCGGGAATGTAGTTCTTCATGACAAAATATTTAAATTTAATAATTAGACTATATACTTGTCATGAGACACATTTGTTAAATTTAAAAATTAGACTGCTAACTTTTCATGACATAGACGTTAAATTTAAAAATCCTTTTCCTAATTTTTCATGACACTTTTGTTTCAAGTTGTAAATTTTGATTTCTTTTTTTCCAGTTCTTATATTAATTCAAGGGGGAACATAAACATGAAAATTATTGGGAAAGTCTGAGCACTATCAAATAAATTTATCTTAAAGGTTCTGAAAATATGTAATCATCACTATTTCAGTAAATTTTAACAATTTCGGGCATCGGAATATTACTATTTCTACAGAAAAGCAAAAAATGTAGAATCAACGATCATGCCAATCATTTTTGGAAACTTTTTTAAACCCACCCTTTTTCTCCTTCACTAGTGGAAAAATAAGAGTTCCTTTTAAAATTCACACTCTATAAATTTCTAGCATTGATAAAAACTAGTTAAGAAATTCTCATTAAAATCACTCATAAAACTTTATTATTGCATACATATGGATGGTAAACATGAAAAAGTGAATATTTATGATTTAAAAGTTTTCTGTTAAAATAAACATAGGTTAATAGTTTCCAATATTTATTTAATTACGTATAAATATGAAGCGTGATTAAATTTTTGTATTATCATAACATTTAAATTTTTGAAGTCCTTTTAATTCTGAATGTGTAGAAATAGTCTTTTTTGAAAGTTTAGTCTTTTCAAAGATTCTGATTTTTGATAATTTTCCTTAAGATTATTTTTAAAAATTCGTTATATATATATATATATATATATATATATATATATACATATATATATATATATATATATATATATATATATATATATGTTATCAAGTCATCATTTATATCTAGCAATAATGTAACAGAGCTGATTTTCTTTTGCCTAGTCAAGAAAACTATAAGCAAGTAAATATGCTCTTAATTAATTTCTTATATTTGATTATTCTTTCGCAAAATTTTATAAATTTTAGTCTTATTTGTCTTTTATTTTTAATGAGAACGCCTAAAATACATATCAATGATAATGTATTTTAAAATAAGTTACAAACTTTAATTTTCTGAATATTTAAATAGTTATTTTATTGAATACTTATATATCATTATTAAGCAAATATAATAAATAAGTTATTATAACCATCATTAAAGCAATAATTCAACTATAAATAACGATTGTTTTCCGGAATTTAAGATTTATATAAATAAAACCTTTATTCCGCTACGAGTAAAATAAAATATGTTTGATTATTCAAAAAAGAAATATTGCATTATACATATTCTAAAAAAAATTAAAAAACTTAAAATTATCTGCAATGTTAATAAAATTAAAATTTAAAAAGTTATATAGAATTAACAAACTTATAGTAGTAAATATCTCTTATTATGAAATTAGATTTAGCTTCTTTATACTTTGAAAAATGCCCTAGAATAAATTCATCTAAAAATGATATTATTTTTAAATGATTTTTTTGTG
This sequence comes from Latrodectus elegans, assembly GCA_030067965.1. Taxonomy (NCBI): domain Eukaryota; kingdom Metazoa; phylum Arthropoda; class Arachnida; order Araneae; family Theridiidae; genus Latrodectus; species Latrodectus elegans. Next base: position 66,016,277 of record CM057819.1, read on the forward strand.
AATTGAATTTCAGAATTAAAATATCATTTCTCAGTATTTAAATTCTAAATGAATGTATTATTAATAGTTATGAAGACTGCATATAATTAATATAAATTCATTGTGTGTGTTTTTAGGTATCATGTTTCTGTGTAATAATATTATATATGGACGAAAGATGGCAAATTTAAAATTTAACACAATCTCTCCTGATAAATTGGTATGTTGCATTAACTTATATTTTACACCTAATTTTAAAGATTAATTGAAGATATATTTTGCAAGTGTTAAGATGTTTATAAAAGCGAAATAACTTAAAGTGAAATATATTAGAACAGGATATGTAATTCAAATAAATAAATATAAAATCAATTGTTTGGATTCATTTTAAAAATGATTTAAAATAGGAATAAATTTATATGCTCAGCTAAAATATAGAATTTTTCTATCTAAAAAGATATGATGCCTATTTTTAAAATTCGTGCAATTTACTATTACAATTACATTAACATTTATTATCCCATTATCCAATACTTATTTTTGTTGTGTCTAGTAAATTATCTAGCATTTTAATATCTCATAAATTAATGATTAAAACTATAGTAATTATATAAATTTAGTGTATAATATACCATAAATTTAATAAAATTATCCATGTTATACATACATACTATGCTCTTGAAAATGAAATACAAAATATTTTTATAGAAAAAATCAGAAAATATTTAAATTTGAATAATTATAATGAGTTAAAATGTTCATATTTGTATAATAATACAATCTGAAATTTCATTTATTAGATTTTATTTAAAATGAAGTCTAATGAAGTCAAAAGAAAATTTTACTAAATAAATAAATTATTGATACGTATGAAATCCTCTTATTCAGTTTTAAATTATGAGTATTGAGATAGAACATTTTAATTCTTAAATATTTTGTTTAAAGTAAAGATCTTTATATTCTAAATTATATTACTATTTAAATAAAAGTATTCCGTATTGCTTGGAATGTTATTAAAATTTAATTTTCTATTCTAAAGCTCCTTTTAAGTTTATAATACTTTAATTTGTTTTAATTTCACATTTTAATCCCTAAAGGCTTAAGCTAAGAAATGAATAAAATGATCAAAAATGAAGCTTTAGCTTTTTACCTTTTTAATGTGAAAAATAAAGAAAGAGTTGTTTTTTGTACTTGCTAGAAAATTCATGTAAAAAAAAATTCGTCATTCTAAATTACTTCATCCAGTTTGAATAATTATATTTAAAAATCATATTGTTATTTAAAATTAATGCCTAGAGTTATTTTAATTTCTTGATTTTATAATAAAAGATTATTTTATTTTAATTAATAATAAAAGAGTTACTTAGGTAATTTATTTTGTTTTCTCTTTAATAAAGATTTTCTTGAAAGATTGTACTGATAATTTATTTCAGTTTTCATATTCAATATATTTTTTATTAGAGATTATAAAATCTATTGTTTTCTCCCTTTTTTAAAATGAAATTGAAGACTAATGTAACTTATATAAATTCTTTCTGAAGAAAGGAACACAAATATTAAAATTTGTATAATAATTGAATTGCTATATCGGATACCGCTGTAGTTTTTTATCTTAATTTTTTATGAACACAATCAAACACTCGATTAAAGAAAAATTGAATATACTCTTTATGAACACATTAAGTTGTATCAGAAATCTGAGTGAAAAAAAAAATTTAATGTGACAGTCTACAAAAATATAAATGTCTTCTACAAAAATATAAATGTCACAAAAATAAAAATCATAATTTAAAAACATATTTTTATATGTAATGAAATAAGCAAACATTATCCTATATTTGAAAAAAATTTGCGAAAAGTAAATTTAGTAAAACGTTCTTATTGGCAAAGTTGCTTTCTAAAATAAATTACTAAAAATATTTCAAAATGTTAGTAACATTGTAAATAATACACCTTTTCTGATATTCCAATTATGTTTTAAGGTTGTAATTTTTAAAAGGGTACCCATAAGATGCATATCTGTGCGGATTAATTAGGACAAACAGATTGTTCATATAGGACAAACAGATTGTTATTTTTTAAGAAAATTGTTCATTTGGCGGGAATTTTCTATCTGAAACCAGTATCAACTGCATGTTTTTACAATGCGTGAATGCAGTTGACTAGCGAATATTCCACGAACAAATTAATACAGATGGTCCCACAGATTCTGGATTGGATTAGAGTCTAATACGTTTGCAAATCAGGGTAGAATGATAAATTCATTCTGATGATTTTTGAACAATGCACGTTTACTACCGTGTGTATGACATCTCCCATTGTCCTGAGAAAAAACAGCTTACAAACAGGGGTGGACATGGCCCGCAAGGATTAATTCATACCAAGGACGTATCCTTACGTGTAGACGGAATTGATTCATCTTGCCTTCCACAATAATCCGTGAACCCAGAAAACGTCGGAAAAAATTCTCTAGACCATAATGCTCTTGCCTCCAGCTTAGAACGTACCGGCCATGGTTTCAGTATGTTTACTTTCAGAGGTTTCACGCCGTATACGTCAAAGTAATTCTGTCCGATGGAGCATATACCGTGATTCGTTGGAAAACTGTTCCTTTCACAATGCAGAGAACCTCTAGTTGCAGTACTTGCTTACAAATTAAGGCTTTTGTCGTTGATGAACAACAGTACATGAACTGGGGGTCTGCTTTGGAAACTCAGACGCAGCAAAGTTCCATTAATTTTGGAGGCACTGTTAACAGACCCTTTATTTATCTGGGTGGTCAGGGTCAGTTTATAGGGTGTCCACTAAAGTCCCTTGCCACCCTCTTAACTTCGGAACGGCTGCTGCTATATTCATAAAAGTGGTGTCTAGGTATAGTAAAGCAGCCATGTGCTACTGAATAAAACAGACTACCGCGTCACCTGGTGGAAAACAACGGTGTTAGCATTCCTATCTCGAAAACGGAACGAGATAGAGAGAAAAAGTGATTTACAAAGTTGTAGAGCATCCTCGATTTAGTACGAAATGATACCTTGTAGGCATGAATATGAAGAATACAACGGTTAAGACGTGCATTTGTTGTTTCGTGCTGTGACGTAGCACATCGTACGTGTGCATAATTAAAAAAAAAAATCGTTTTCGTACTTAAATTTTTCACTTTTATTTCGAAATGGGAAGAACGGAAGTATTAAAAATAATTCCAACATTTTGAATGCAGTATGCAAATACATAATAAACGTTACGCCTGTTCACCTGACACAGCTATGAAAGAGTCATCTTTAGGGGGTTTAGTATGTTGATGCTCATGATCACGGCTGAGTATTCCAAAGTTGAGTATTGTGAGATGGTTTTACTGTACGGTGAATGTCGACGCAAGGCACGATCAGCAGCAAGGTTGTACCACCAACGTTTCCCTGCAGGCCCGTATCTCCTTCTCATCAAACCATCCTAACTGTTGTAAAACGTTTAAAGGAGACAGGTTGCATTACTAGTCAACCTCGATCTGGCAGACCAGCTAGGGTAGGACGGCAAGTTCAACCGGATGAGGTATTAGCATATACATTCGCATATCCGAAATGCAGCATAAGAGATTCTGTGGTCATTCAACACTGTGGTCTCTCCAAAAGTCAGCTTTGGAAAATCCTAAGCGAATCAGGTGCTCTTCCATACCGACCAACGCCTGAACAGGTTTTAATGGACGGGGATGCCGAGCGACGCTATGCATGGTGCAACTTCGTCATGAATCAGATACAGGTCCAGTCAACATTCTAGGCAGATATAATGTGGACGGATGAGGCATGCTTTTTACGGAATGGTGTGTACAATAGGCAAAACACCCATTACTGGGCCCTAGAAAATTCTAAATTCGTCGACGTTCAACATCAAATGCGGTATGCTATTAACGTTTGGTGTGCAATTTACAATAACCAGCTGATAGGCCCAATATTCTACAGTGGCACGCTAACGGGTGCACAATATTTATGATTGCTACAGAATATATTACCCGATTTTGTGGAGAACCTGCCATTGTTTAATCTTAAAAATCTATGGTTTCAACATGACGGCGCGCATGCTCACAAGACATCTCCAGTGAAGAAGTACCTTGTCAAGGAATTTGGCAACCAAATACTAGGGTATGGTGGTTTCGAAGAGTGGCCTCCACGATCTCCTGATCTGACTCCACTGGACTTTTTCATGTGGAGATACTTGAAACAGCAGGTGTTTGCGACCCCTCCAAAAAATTTGCAGGACCTGAAACGACGCATTACGGTAGCGTGCTCCAACGTGTCACGCTGTATGCTCTAACGTGTGCAACGTAATCTTCAAGTGAGGATCCAAATGTGCATTGCAGCTGACGGTGAGAAGTTTGGATATCTTAAATAAAGTATATCGTTATAAAATTATTTCCTTTTTTTTTCTTCCTTAAATCGTTTTGTGACGTCCCACCACGAAACAATAAATGCTTGTTTTAACCAATGTTTTCTTCACATTAATGCCTACAATGTATCTTTTCGTACTAAATCGAGGAAGCTCTAAAACTTTGTAAATCACTTTTTCTCTCTATCTCGTTCCGTTTACGAGACAGGAATTCTAACACCGCTGTTTTCCACCAGGTGGCGCGGTAGTTTGTTTTATTCAGTAGCGCATGGCTGCTTTACTATACCTAGATACCACTTTTATGAATATAGCAGCAGCCGTTCCGAAGTTCAGAGGGTGGCAAAGGACTTTAGCGGACACCCTGTATATATATATATATATATATATATATATATATATATATATATATTTATATATATATATATATATATATATATATAGATAGATATATAGATATATGTATAGATATATATATAGATATATATAGATATATAACTGACCCTAAGAATACTAAGAATAACAGTGAGTTATGTTCTTATTTTAAATATGAATATACTTTATTTTTTGTTCAGTAAAACTTTGATTGAACTTAAACTAATTTTAAATAAATTATGTCTAAGTTTTTGTTATTTTTTATACTTCTAATTTCAAGTTATTTTAATAAAATTTTACAGGAAAACTCAACTTAAAGCAATGTTCGCATTACTCTCATGACCAAATACATTTTATATGACTATTATTGATAATTGATGATATTTATGCACACATAACGTTTATTTCTAAAATTTTACATTGTTTTTCTATCGTTTTTAGTAATAATACAGTTACAAACGCTTCAGACTGCAAGCTTTTCAAAATCATATATTTATTTTTTAAAAACAGCATATTTTCCCCGTTAGTATACGCAGAGTGTCTGTTAAAAATGCAATCAAACAATAATTATATTTTCCATTTTAGTAATAACAACTCAGAAATCAACTCTAATTATACAGAAGTAAAATATTTTCATATAAATGGTTAATATGATTTCTATTCATTAAGAAAATGTAAACTTAATGTGTGTTTGACTCTTTAAAATTTAAAGTAGCATAAAAGATTTTACTAAAATAACTGAAAATAAAAATTACCTCGTTTTCTTCCGATTAAAAGTGAAAGATTAAATGGTGATACTGAGAGAAATTTTAGAAACTTTTACTTTAACGTTAATCAATGCGAGTGTAAATTTTTGATTCGAATCACTAGACTATAAAATATTTTTCTCCTTATATATATTTTACAGACGAAAAATTCATTTATTTAAATTAACTCTTTAATGAAAATTAAATAGTGAAATTAATTATTCCCAAATGGATTGAATTAACTTATCGTTGACAAAATAAAAAACCATTAATTTCTAAAAATTAGAGAATATTGAACTCAAATTTCATGCTTAATTGCTAGAAAAAGAACACATAATTCGGTAATCACGGAGAAAAAAAAATTGCAATTGGTTTCAATATAATTAATAGTGTCTCATTAACATGCATTTTTTTATAACAGAATATTGACCACTTTCTTTGTTCATTCAATATTTTGGATTTCTTTAAAGTAAAACGTGAATTTAATTGATGTAAATTGTTATTTAACAAGAATTTCTTTGAATAAGATTTTAGAAATTAATACGAAGAATTAATTGTATATAAAGTACAGATGAAAATTTTAATATCAAATAAAACATGATGTATTATTATTGATACATTTTGTTCATCATATTTTCAATTTGATATTTATATCCACTTATATAATTTAATTCATGAGTAAATGTAATAAAACTGATAATTTACTTAACGATTTATTTGTTTAAATGTGTTGATTATCATTTAAAACAATCAATTCTTGTTTTGCGGCAAATATAAACATAAACAATTACTCTAGCTACATTTCTATCAATCATCATTGGAGAAAAAAGTTGAGCATATGTTTCTGTAGAGAAAAAAATATATAAATGAATTTGTAACATTTTTTCGAATTGACAAAGTAATTTTTCTCAAGTATTATTGTTATAATCACATTTTCCACAATTAACTTATATAAATGATTTATGAGAATAATTCCACTAAAGGAATTTTTATGGGATTATACGTTGATGTTGTTCTCATGTACCTGCTAGGCTGGCAAATTGGGGTGCGCTGCTCCACTTTTCCTGAACCGTATTTGGTTTGGAGTCCGACTTCTTCTGTACACACACATGCCATAGGGACCCGTTTATACGGTGGGCAACCATTCACACCTTATTCACACAAGGAAAGGACAAAGACAGGATAGAGAGAAAGAGAGAATGCATCCATGCCTGAACAGGGATTCGAACCCAGAACCTCCTTATCCGTAGTAAGGCACGCTGACCACTAGACAAGTTGGCCGGCATTATACTTTGATAAATATATCATATATATTAATCCCAAATCTTGTATAGTATATGTAGAATTCAGTTGGAAAATATTTTCATTTATTTACAATATCAATTTTTTTCACCACATAACGTAACTTTTAAACAAACATTTTTCAAACATAGCTTTGTTTATGATAAGTTGCCAGAATGAGAAATTTATGACAGTTTTGTAATTTTTATAATCCTCATTGCTTATAGTAGTGTCTACATACATTATTTCATGTAGATATTTCCTATTAGGTAATAAATAACCGTTGTAGCTTAATGGTTAGGCCATCGGCCTTCCGTCCGGAAAGGTGAGGTTCGATTCCCAATGCCACCAAAGACCCACAGTGTACATGCGATATACGTGCTTGTTAAATCTGCGGAATCGAAAGTCCTGTGGTCGGTCGTTGAGCAGTTACCATGGGTGCAATGGTCTGGAGAAAATTTCCTCGCCTTTTTAGATCAATAGCAAAATAAAATTGAGAGAGTGGATCCTCTGGTGGTGCCATCTATCGGAGGATTCAAAAACTGTAAAGAGACATATTTTCATCTTCTTGTGTTCTGATTAAACGAAGGATGCGCCCTATTGGCTTAAATGCACATTTTAATGTCCTTAAATCCATGTCATTGTTATTTGTTTTAAGAAATTTACTTTCAAGTCTTGAAAGAGTTTTTATTTAATACATGTGTAAGTGAAAAACCGTAAACGAAGGATTTAGAAAAGTCTATTTCAATAAATGATTATTTACATTATGCTTTATTTTCCTTATATTATTAGTAATTATAACTGAAAAAAGTAAATAGTTTGTTTTAGATGCTAATTTTTATTGCTTTGTCGATTTCAATCCCATTTTTGTTACATGCCATTTTTATAAATTTCTTTTACCAGCATTGTTCTATTTTATATTTGTTTCTAGTTTTCTTGTATATCATTGAAAATACCCACATCTTCTTAAATTATGTAGTAATATTTTAGATATGTAATATTAACTTTAAACTAAGATAAAATAAATAATTTCATTTCATTTTTTATAACTGAAAAAAGTAAATAGTTTATTTTAGATGCTAATTTTTATTGCTTTGTCGATTTCAATCCCATTTTTGTTACATGCCATTTTTATAAATTTCTTTTACCAGCATTGTTCTGTTTTATATTTGTTTCTAGTTTTCTTGTATATCATTGAAAATACCCATATCTTCTTAAATTATGTAGTAATATTTTAGGTATGTAATATTAACTTTAAGCTAAGATAAAATAATTGAATAAATAAATCTCTCTGTATTTAGTTACAACCCGATATATACACAATTCTAAATTTCTTGTTTCTGAATTGTTTTATCCTTAAACAGATACGAGATGCTGGCCAGGAAAAAATTCACTGTCAGTTATTTTCTCTGATCTTTTATATGTTTTCTTTTAATAATTGTTTAATGTTCTTTATATATTAATTAAAATATGAATTTATTAGAAGAAATACCTGTATATAAATTATATTAGAGTATACATAAATTATATTAGTATACATAAATTATATTAGTATATATAATTACTATATATAAATTATATTAGTATATATAATTACTATATATAAATTATATTATTTTTTTTACTTTTCTTTAAATATATGCATGTGATATTAAATGCTGATAAATAATTTAAATGTTTTGGACTTATGATAATTTTTTTAATGCACAAAACATTCTATTCCATTTCAAGTAATATTATTTCTATATTTTTCTTTCATTTTTCTCTAAGTCTTTTTTGATATTTAATTTGTTTCTGGGGATTAATTTCTTTCCATATTTCACTGAAGTGAATCACTTTCTTCCCTATCTATTATAAAATTTAACTTAATTGCATTTCTTTCAATAACTTTTCACGAAACTTCTTAGTAATTTCGGAATTGGTCTTCTTCTATACATTTGAAATATCTATACCGAGAGAGATGATAACTTATTTGTGTTTCTCTTGTTCCTATATTTCTCATAAATCAACTGTACTGAGAAATGTATTCAGATAAGTGATGATTTTTTTAGAATAATATAAATTAATATCTTTAACGGCCGTTTTATTAAAATTAATCAAATTTAATTATTTTAAATTTATCAGTATTCTTTATCTTTATTAGTAAATGTTGTACTTTTTATAATTGACTTTCTTATTTATATTTATAATCTTAGACTTCTTTTCCAATGTCTTGAATATAATGCCCACTTCATACTATTTTTTAGTTAAAAATAATGTATTTCTATCACACAATTCATTTCCGATCAGTTATATACATATATATTAATCAATGATACAAAAGCATAATATATATATATAAATGTTTAAAACGTCACAACTTTTTCAAAAGTTTAGTTTTCAAATGTAACTAAAGTTATAAAGAAATATTAAAAATATTATAAAGTTCATAAATGTATGGAGTAAAAATAGATCTCTTTCTTCTCATAAGTGAATAAAAAATAATATTACTTCAGCAACTTTGCTATAAAAAAAGAGCAAATAATTTCTTATCATTAACTTACTTACGAGGTGCTGAACAATGAGAAGATAACAGAAAATAAAAGCTATAGAAATATATTCTGTTCTAAGAAAGAAAGAAAGTCAATTTCCTTGAGCCAGTTTTCTAGATTAAGATATGTGGCATTCAGCATAAATGATGTGTGCAAAGTAGAGAATTTCGTAGTAACTGCTCCATTACCTCCCAGGTTGCTTAAACAGCAGTCAGAAATGAAGCCACATTGTTAGAATATTTTATCATTAATTTTATCTACCTCTTTCTTACTCATAAAATCAAAATGACGATGTAATAATAAAAAATTTCAGTATTGGATCACACTTATCATATACTTTGGCTATATTCATGCACAATAGATATACATCAAATATAATTAATTTTTATATACATTTTCATGGAACTTTCTTAAATCTAGAACAAGTATTTTGTGAGCGAAGTTTCACAATTCATTAACTTAGTACAATTAATTAGTTAATCAAATTTTAAAAAATCATAAATAAATTAATGTTAAAAATAGATTTATTATTTAAGTAAAAAATTAATTTTAGACGAATTCAGAAGATTGTGGACTATGAAATATAAATTTGTAAACGATTCTGTGAAAACATAAATGTTTTTGATACAGTGCTCCTATGCTTGTCAATTGAATGTTGATCATGAGACAAACAATTAATTAAGAAAGATACTTAAATTCTCTAAATTAGGAAAAATTCAGAATGAGAAATGTACTTCACCGGTATTAAAACTGCTATATTTCATGGATGACAGAAATATTTTTTATCAATATGTGAGTAAATTGTTGTCAGCCATGGTTATTTTATGTTGTGATATATATGTTAGCCTTTAGAGAATTCATATTGCATAATGCCATTTCAGCGTCAATAATTTGTTAATAATTTCTAATATGTACAATTAGATTACGGGTCTTGTGTGTGTGTACTCGGTTAGATCATTTTTTATTTTTGACCAAAATCATTAATAAATTAGGCGAATTTAATCAAAAGGAAAAAATTGCCGAAATATATTATAATTTCATTTTTTAATCACCAAAATACACTAATTTCGAAACATAATAAAATGTTTATCAACATTTTTTTAAATTATTGCTTTTTCAAATAAGATTGTTGTTGTGATAAGTGCAACGGATGATTGCTTTATAAAAAAAAAAAAAAAAAAAAAAAAATGACGAATCAATTATGTTGAAGAGATGCAACATAATTGACTCTTCTATGGTAAAAAATAAAATAGTTTTGCGCATTTTATGAATTTAAGAATGTGTCATTGATTGTTTAATAAAAGTAAACGTATTAAATTTTACAAACATGAAATTTTTTTAAATGTAAATAATCCAATAATCCATTATTGTATTCCAGATTTGAAACACCTTACTTCAGATTAAGCTATATTTTTGTTAGTAAAAATATACCGATTTTCTTATAATAACATATAATTTAATTATGATGTTCTTATGCTTTGAAATCAATCAATGAAGTTTTAATCTCTTAGTTTATAATTTTTTTACATGGACTTAAAAAATTTTATTGTTTTATACTTAGGAAAGCATAAAACATTTATTGATTCGGAAAACAAGTTTAATTTCGAAATATTTAAGATAATTTCAAATCAACAAATAGTAAGATTACGTAACCGGTTTGAGTGAGATAGTAAATTTGAACTAAATGCTGTGCTTAACTTTCTTTTAAACATTCTGATTTAATCGTAAGGCACCATGATATCTTATAGTTTAAAGAATTTTATATTTGGAAGCATTTTATTATATAATTTTATTTCTTGAAGAGATTTCGTGATCAATACCAATTTAAGACACATAAATTAAATATTATATTTACTAATATCTATGTTATGATAAAAAGAGAAATAAATTTGAAATATGCAAGTAAAAATATACGCAAAAGGAATATCTAATACATTACTACATATGGAAACATAATAAGAAATGAATTTATTGGACAATAATTTAAAGGAAATATGTTTCAGTGATAATATCAAAATATTGCAAGAAGTTTTCTATGTAACTGTTTATGCAATGAGAATAGAGTTTTTATTATAGTTATACAGTTAAAAATGCTTATGAAATAATAACAATGATATTGATTAAGTTATTTAGATGGATGAGTAAATTTTTTCATAATAATACAAGTAAAATTAAACTTTTTGTGTTTGTTAATGGTTACGTTCTTACATTGTTTTAAGAAACAATAGTGAGAATTTCTAACTGAAGTCCGGAGAATTTTCTTAGAACTAAAGGATGACCAATAAAAACCAGTTAAGATTTCTAATATTGAAGCCTTAATTAAAACATTGTTTTATTTTTGTAAATTTATTGTTGCAACAAACATTTTTATGGATTTAGAAAAAGTAATTATGAAAAAGTTTGGAAGAAAAAGTTAAACAATTATTTTCTTTAATGTTAGTTTTTCCAATAAAAGGATAGTATTCATAATTAATTATATTATATGCACAAATTTTTTATGACTATAATTAGTAGAGATTGAGATAAGTGCTTAAATTGCGCTTAAGAGGGATTGTAACATCACTTAATTTATAAGAAGTAAATATTTATAGTATTCATGAGAATAGAAATATTTTGTTCATAAATTAAACATTTTTGTTAGTGAAAGTATAAAAAATCTAAGGCAATTTATTTATTTTTTAAGATTAGTATGAATTAAAAAAATAATAACAATGAATTGTTTTCATATTATAATGAAACATTAAGTTTGTTAAACTGAAAGCAATACATTTTTGCAGTTAATACAGAAAAATGTTTTGAAGACAGTAATTATTATTGAATTTTAAGATTATTAAATTGATATGGTAAAGAAGAGCATAATTGTGATCGTATATCCTAAAGAAAAATGCATGTCATCAAAATAATGAAATAAAAATGTGAAGATTCATTTTAAAAATGCTGTTATATCACTTAGAAAGATATTTTGTTAATGCATAAACACAAACACTATAATAATGCACTGTAATGACTCTTTCTCTGAATTCCTATGTCGTAATATAATCCAGTATAAAATTCACGGAACTTATGTTTAGAAGAAGTAAAATATCTGCTACAGAAACAAATTAGTTTGTAGTTCATTCTTCAATTTACATGGAAACATTACTCTTTTACTATTCAATATTCTTTATGAGATTTAGATATAGATATAAATTCAATAGACATAGAATGATGTAATAAATCCTGATGTATAATATATGATGATAAAAAATATGATGTATAATGTATACTGATAACAGAAAAGGTTAGGTCTTCGTTTTTTATAGATTAATAATTTTATTGCAACTGCGACTTTTAACTTTTATTATTTTTTTATGTAAGTTTATATATATATATATATATATATATATATATATATATATATATATATATATATATATATATATATATATATATATATATATATATATATATATATATATATATGTAAGGAATTCAGTGGCTAAAAAGAAATTTTATTGCATTTTTAACTTATTTAAAGTTTATTATTCTTATAATAAATCTAAATTCTTTTGAAGATATCTGAAAATTTCCTTGATTGAGATAAATATTTTGAAGATGTCACTGATATTTGATACAAAAGATTTAAGAAGCTATTTTCAAAACTCTTAATTGCATAATAAAATAAGACAAATAATAGGATTAATTTGTGACACTCATTTATAATCTCATTAATGAGGATTTGATTAGTTACATAATTTATTGTTATGTAACTGCACACATGCCCTAAACGCCTTTACAATCTGAATGGAAAATGGCATTTTCGAATACTGCAGATATAATATGGATTATATTCAAAAAATTCAATTTTGTTCAATATATGTCTGTGTGGTTATTATCATATTTAATTAGAATTTACGTTTTCATTCAACGAAAGTAAATCATTAATAATTACAAATTTGTTATGTTTTTTATTATCTCAGTTACTGTTATGTTAGAAATTCTTGAAATTAGATTGTACTATTTTCATGAACTTTTCTTCTATCCTGTATTCAACAAAAAATAATGAAATTAAAAAATAATATTAGTAAAGCTGCTTGAATTTTTTTTTAGTATTTATTCATCTTTACTTTAAAACAATAAACTACTGGCCCTTAAAATTTATGTTGCAATTTTCATAGGAAGAAATACAGATAACAAAATGATATTTATTGGACAAATATATTATACTAGAAATAACAAGTGATTAAATTTTCAAAAAATTTGGCTGGATATAGTTCCCGAGAAATCAGTACTCAGAACAGCCACCTCTGGCAGTAATAACAGCAGTTATACGCCTGGGCATTGAGTCAAACAGAGATTAGATTGCATGTACAGGTACAGATGCCCATGCAGCTTCAACACGATGCCACAGTTCATCAACCGTAGTGACTGGCGTTTGGTGACGAGCCAGTCGCTCGGCAACCATTAACCAGACGTTTTCTATTGGTGAAAGATCTGGAGAACGTGCTGGCCAGGGCAATAGCCGAACATGTTCCGTATCAAAGAATACCGGCATAGTACAATACCGGCAACATGCGGTCGGGCATTATCCTGTTTAAACGTAGGGTTTCGCAGGGCTCGAATAAAGGGTAGAGCCACGGATCGTACACACCAGAACTGTAACGTGCACTGTTCAAAGCACCATCAATGCGAACAAGAGGTGACGGAGACGTGTATCCAATGGCACCCCATACCATCAAGCCAGGTGATGGGCCAGTATGACGATGACGAATGCACGCTGCCAGTGTGCGTTCACCACGATGCCGCCAAACACGGATGCGACCATCATGATGCTGTACACAGAACCTGGATTCATCTGAAAAGATGACGTCTCACCATTCGTGCGCCCAGGTTCTTCGTTGATCACACCATTGAAGGCGCTCTTGTCTATGAAGCAGCGTCAAGTGAAGCCGCAGGCATGGTCTCCGAGCTGAGAGTCCATGCTGCTGCAAACATCGTTGAACTGTTCGTGCAGACACTTGTTGTCTTCCAAACGACCCCGTTTCTTGACTCATGACTCGTGACGTGGTTGCACGATCCATTACGGCCATGCGGATAATATGCCTGTCTTCTCGGCTGCTAGTGATAGGTGGCCGTTGAGATCCCGCATGGCGTTCCGTTTTACCGTCCTGAACCCATCGATTCCATATTCTGCTAACAGTCATTGGATCTCGACCGACGCGAGCAGCAGTACTGCGATAAGATAAACCGCAATCCCGGTACGCTACAAATCTACCTTTATCAAAGTCAGAAACGTGCTGATACGCATTTCTCCTTCTTACACGAGGCATCACAACAACTTTTCACCAGGCAACAACGTTCAAATGCAATTTGTGTATGAGAAACCGGCCGAACAATTTCCTCATTTAAACACAATGTAGGTGTCGCTACTGGTGCCTGCACTGTCTGAATGCGCTGAAAAGCTAATCATTTGCATATTACAGCACCTTCTTCCTTTGGTACAAATTTCACGTCTGTAGCATGTCGTCTTCTTGGTGTAGAAATTTTAATCTCCAGTAGTGTATTTATATAATGCGTCATTTAATTTGTAAAAATCTTTGATTATTCTCAATAATTGATACTACATAGTTACAATTGGTACATACACGATACTAGATAGATGTCAAACATATGAAATAAGTTTATGTTTTGTAAAATCAATATAGTTTCATTTGAAAATGCATTTTACTTGTTTATTTTTGTATTCTCATTTCCTTTTATTCTGTTCAATTTAGCCCTCACTGTCTGTGATCAATAAAATTCATGCGTGAGTCTTTTTTTCCTTTAAATATAGATCTCTGTTACATGTGATCACATGGAATTTCCAATAAACCTTTAATTTTTCGTAGACCTGTTTTTCATTTCTTATTTTAGAAAAACGATTTTATAAAACAAGAAAAAAGCTTAGTTAAAAAGTTTATTTTCAATTTTTAGTGTTCCGCATTTTTAAGACAAAGTCTGAATTATTTCTATTCAAATCAGGTATTCAAGACAAAGTATTTGCTATTGAATGGTCAGGAAGAATTTTTCTCCTGTCTTACATCTTCTTTCTTTCTTGTAACCAAAGAAAGAATTTTTCTGAATTTTATGTTATATTTTTAGAATTTTTTTCATATTTGTATACACTAAATTAAAACATGTGAATTTAAGGAAATACACGTTTTGATTCATATGCTAACTGTCACTGTCAACTAACTTTGATATGTTTTACTATGAGGAGAATACTGTATCATTTTTATTCTTAAATAAAATTACTGTAATAAATATTTTTCTACCTATAAAAATTTCCCATTTCATTTTTTTGCATGTTGATTCTTAATATTAATAGTTTTGAATGTTAAAATGACATTAATTATAATTTTTGTGTCAATATTTTCATTATGTCTGCTAAAATAATTAATTTTTAATTATGTTTTATTTTTTCTATACTTCTTTTGAAATGTTATCATAATATATTATTTATTATTGGAAAATGTTGCCTTTAATTCAATTAGTATGGATTTAATCTTATAAAGTTGTTTAAAATTCCCCCCCTTTTAATGGTGCTTTTTAATATTTGTTTAGTCATACCAATGTCTGAAAGATTTCTTAATTTTTATGAAATACTTTGTATACAAGCCTCAATTTATTTCCAAAATTTAATTTTTCTTAATTAATGTTATCATAAGTCTCTTGAAATAGCCTTCGGCTGCAATTATAGGCTGAAGCATTTCGAATTCTTTGAAATTGTATGAATTACAAAATTAATGCAAAAATACATATTTTAAATGTAAATTATTTTAAGAGAAACTCTAAATTTCTCTCTAAATATAATATTGATGATTGTTTTTATCCAAAAGTAATAATTTAATAATTGGAAAATATAATGAAAACCCTTTACTTCTGAAAACGCAAGGTACTAAGAAATCGAAAATATTCTTGCAAACTATTTTCTATCCCACGTACTTTGGTTTTTATTTAAATATATTTAATTAATTTTCAGAATATTTATGTAATTTTCAAAAACACCATTTTGAAATTGAACTACATTATTTTAATTTAGTTGGACTGTGAACGAAATATTTAATCTTTTAAAACAATATAAGATTTCATAAGGTATATTATTTTTGCAATTCTTTGAAAGCTGTTATGCTTATAATGAAATAAACTATTGAAGTCTTTGAAGGTTTCCGTTCACGAAATAAAAATTAATATATTATTATAAGTAATTTATGAGGAAAATTGAGTATAATTATTTAATTTAATTAAAATGAAGCTCTTTTCGGTTTTGTACATTTTACTCAAACTTTTCAGAAGATGGTCAATAAATGTAATTAAATATAAATTAGTTAATTTATTATTGAAGCTAAATGAAAAAACGTAAAATCCTTAACTTTTTTGGGTAAATAATGTAAGATTTTGTCCTATACTTCCTACAAGTAATTGCAAACCAGTCCTCAGATTCAATCACTGCCACTGAAACCGTTAATTACACAATGAAAAAAAAAATGTTGTCATCGCATTGAAATGTTTCAGTAGGTCTGTTTTCATGCAAAACTTCCTACCTAATAGTTAATTGGGTTAAATCCTAGCAGAGCATTACACCCTTGGCGCGAATGATTTTGGTTGGCGATAATTGTGGCTTGCGCCAATCTTGATAAGCCTACTTAGAAACACTGGATATGGTAAACCGAACTATTTGTGGAATTTCGTTCTCGCTTAGCGCGTTTTTTCTGTTAGGTACCAAGAGTGTGGGCTCTCCTAGGATTTTACTTTTAATTGTTATAAGTTATTTGAAAAGAATGCTATTTTCCCTCAGTATACAATCGGTATAATTTTTGAAAAATCAAATTTATACACAATATTTTCACAGTTATGAGAATTTGTATCATTAGATTTTCTCAGTTTACAGAATGTCTATTCAGAATAGGACACAAACTTTTACTATTTATATTTATCGACATATCTGAAATTCAGTACTGCCAAGAAGTAGTTTATATTAAGAGAGAAATATTGTTTGATAATCTCTAGAAACTGATAAAGAAGTCATAATGGGGAAATTCCGACTTAAACAAAATACAAGAAATAGTACTTACAGTCTCCGTTATAAAAAAAAACATGATTAAAATAATATTTCCACACACGCTGCCATAACTTTGCTGATTTAAGAATTGAAGGAGTGAAAGTAATTATTAAATTTAAATTAAAGTTATACACGGGGAAAATTTTAAGAGTTTCAGAAAATGGAACGCGCGCGAAATTCAGAATATTTTTAAAATATGGAAGATTTTTTCATTACAATTTTCTAACGATATTTTAATTTAAAAAAATTTCAAAAATAAGAAAACATTAATTCCAAATTACCGACTGTGTTTTGGACATTTCCTTCAAATTAAAATACAGAAGTATTTTTGAATTCAATGTGAAATTAAGTGCTATTATAAAAATCCTAAAATCAAATTTTGCTTTAAATAGTACTTTTCATTTGAAGTTATGTCGTCTTTAAGAGAAAAATTAATAATTAAATAACTGATATGTATGAGATACTAGAAATTTAAATAATTTATTGTGCTTATAATACTTCAGAATGGGACAGCTTTAAGTTTTACTTCAAAACGTTAAATAATATATATAAATTACACGAATATTTTATTGTTATTTATTCTAGACTTCTGAAATTAAATCTTGAACTTTTAACATACGGGAAACTTCTTAATAAAATATTTAATTGATTTTATTTATAATTGAAATAATTTTTGAACTTAAGAAATGCTTTTTGGCAAATCAAATAGCTGAAATTCTTATCATATAAGCAATTTAATAGAAGAAGAAATACTACTTAATGAAATAAAAGATATTGCTTATATATATAACTATATATATATATATAACGCAGAAGCGGTAGCTTTTATGCTCCGCTGCAAAAGATTAACTGAAGTTTAGCACTTTTCAATTTGTTATGCTTTTTATAAAAATGGAAACATGTTAATATTTTAGAAGACAATGCTTTTGATAATGTGTTATGAAAAGTAACAACCAAGCAAAATGTTCATTCAAGAAAAGAATTTAAATGTACTTAAATCCGTATCTTCTATGCCTCATTTTTATTATTTAAATTCTAGCTCTTCTCTTAAGTGGATTAAAATATATTCAGATAATATGATAATAACACAATTTTTAACTAAAAGTAGGAGGTTAAAAAGGTTTTAACCCGTTCTGTGTTGTTTATCATTACCTATTATGCTTACTCAATTGAAGCATATATAAATTAATTTCACATATACTGAGAACTTTTAGATTATTATGAGACGTTTATTTCCTGAAATATTTATGTGTGTATGGCAAATTATGAATATTTCTTTTCTCTTTAGAATTATTTCAGCCCTCCAAAGCAATCAAACTAAAATTGTGAATTTCATTAATTTATTTAGAAAAAATTTTACATTATTCACAAAATTGAAATAAAATAAATATACAGCTTTATTTTAATGGCATTGTTTATTATTAATATAGAAATAATCTGATGAAAAGCATACATATATAAAATGTTTTTCTTTTACAAATGCCAGATTCAATTAGAAAGTAAATTTTTTCAGATACTATTTTTTATTAACTATCCCCATATTAAGAAATTTCTTGGTTTGAGGGATTAAATTTTATTAATGAATACAATTTTAAGCAAAACACCATTTTTAGAAACTTACGTAGAAAAACATTTTTCTGTTAGTCATATAATTTGAGTTGTGCTGAGAAACTACAGAGATGTTTCAGTTACTCCAATGGGGTAATTTTTTAAAAAATACATCATTTCACAATGAAATATGTATAAATTGTCTTAATTATCTCGTTAATATTAGGAATTAATGGCAAATCTCTATATTGTGCAATTGAAAATTAATAAAAATGAAACTCAGTATATCTTTTTCATTTAGTGACACATGGACTATTGTTTGGTAGTTATTTTTTGAAAGGGAAGGAAGCCTTAATTATGGAATGTAGTATTAGATAGCCAGGGGATAAACTGGAAAATATAAGCAACATAAATAGAATACTTCTAAGCAAGTACCTTCATTATATCCAACTTTTTTTTTAATGCAGGAGAGAAAAAGAAAATATTTAAAAATACCAAAACAACTTAATAATTTTATTTCTATGTAAATGCTTTCGTAGTCTCTATATAAAAATAAGAAAACTATTTTAGTCAAAATATAGTGCTTTATAATAACCTAACTGCTGTGTTTTATAATGGATTCATTTAGCGCTTTATAGCGGCCTTATATGTTGTTGTTGTGTGCCAGCAAGGCTGGCATTATGGGGTGCGCTGCTCCACTTTTCCAATTGAACCATAATTTTGGTGTGGAGTCCGACTTTTTCAGTGCATACATGCCATAGGTACCCGTTTATAGGGTAGGCAACCATTCACAACCCATTCATGCAAGGAAAGGACAAAGACAGGATAAATAGAGAGAAAAAGTACAACCGTGCCGTAGCCGGGATTCGAACCCAGGACCTAACTATCTAGATCAGGCATGCTGACCACTTGATAGCAGCAGGTTTTATATGGACCAACAAATTGAGCCATTAACAATTATTAAAATTTAGTAAATTGTGTGACTTTAGACATAAATATGGATCACTGATTATAGTGATATTGATTTTCAATTCATTGAAAGGTTCTTTTATGCATTAGTGGATTTTTTTTGGAATTTCAATTAGCTGTAGTAAGAGAAATTACAAATATATTTTTAAAATGTACTGCTAGAGTGAAAGTTTTTCTGCAAAATCAACATGATTTACTCTATGTAAATGTAGAGTTTTTTTTGAAAATACTCTATTTTTTACACTAAATATTCACTATGGAAATTTTGTGGTTTTATCAACCATATGCTCATATTTTTTTTTAAAAAAAACATTTATTTGATATCTTATGTTGTTGATTTAAATCAAGATGCACTCATCCTGAAAGTACATAATATTTAGAGACTTAATCTCAGCAAAGCATTGGTGGTCATATAATATATTATGCAATACAATTAAATGAAAGCAGGATAAAACAATCAACATTCTTGTCTCGAAGCATGTATCACAAATTTCATGTGCAATCAAAAAAGAAATTTCAATACAAGATTACAATATCATTTTACATTGCTTCTGTAGAAAATAACTGTGTTTTCACGGATAGAAATCTTCATAATTTATAATCTAAACCATTCAAAATGTATATTAAATAGCATACTTTTAGCAAGTTCTTCCATCTTCATTATTACTTATTCCTTATTAGAAAATGTTTCGATTCATCACTTTCATTATCAAAATTAAAGCAATGTATAAAACCATATTATATTTTATTTGATCTGACTTTTTTTCAGTTGTTTCTGTGCTTCCATACTTCTAAATTGTTACCTAATTTTTTTTATCAATCTTGTTTGCAAAAGATGGAATAAGTTGTTTGATATATCTTCTTGAAATGACCATCTTTTGGTTTCTTTCTAATGTTAAATATATTTTAAGAGTTTTTTCTCCTTTAAATTTTCTGAATTTTCTATTATACATAGTGAATGATTTTTGAATCAATTATATTGCCACAGTTTGATAAAAGTAAGAAAAATTTATTAGAAGTTAATAATAATAATTTAATAATAATTTAAAATTATAAATTCGGCAGTTATTGGTTTTTAGATTAAGCTTTTAGTGTTTTAGTGTGGACAGCATATATATTCTTTATTCTAGGTTAGTATGAAGCACTTTCTAGCTACCAATGAAATGTGCATGTTATACTGCAAATATCATAGCAAGATATCATTGGATGAAAATGATACATTATTTAAAAATTTGAATAATTTGAAACACTTTATAAAATGATTCATAGTTGTTTATTCCAAGTTTCTTTTTATTTGAATACTGCTAAATGTCAAGGTAATATTCCCATGATATTATGTGCTTGAATTATTTCTATATACCTTATATGTGCTTAGTAAATACCTTATTATTTTGTATTCATGTGTTGTTTTCTGGGAACCTTATTTGCAATATACCATTGTAATTTTACAAATAAACAATTAATTAAACCAAAATATCAGGTTCAACTATTTGATTTGTCATAAAATAGAATGTATGAGTTGTGATCATAAAATATTTAAATTTAATGTATATTTCTGTTGTTAGCATTTACTAAATTTTTATTTTATTTAGAGATAATTGTATCGTTTATTGAATTTAGATTTTAAACTTTTATTTAGTTAAGAGTGTTATCATTTATTATTCATTTATGCTAAGGAATTTTGCATACACATTAACGTATTTGTGTTTGATTCGTTTGTCGCTCAATGATAATTTTTTTTTCACACGAGAACTATTAGACCGAGATAGAAAGGATTTCAAGTTTCTACACAAAGTGGTTTACAAACTACAACAAACACCCACGCGTCTAAGGTGGATTTGAACCTACAAACTATTGACGGAAGTTAAGAGTGCTAAATACTCGGCTCCAGCTAGGTTAATGTATTCATGATTGTTGCTTCTCATTTATAACAGTTTCAAACTCATTATTTAAATATTTTCTTAAAATCGAAAATTTGCTTTACTATTGCATGATGATGATAAAATCTATTTTAATGTATAATGTAATATATATACATATATACATATATATATATATATATATATATATATATATATATATATATATATATATATATATATATATATATATATATATATATATATATATATATATATATATATATATATATATATATATATATATATATATATATATATATATATATATATATATATATATATATATATATATATATATATATATATATATATATATATATATATATATATATATATATATATATATATATATATATATATATATATATATATATATATATATATATATATATATATATATATATATATATATATTTATTTATATATATTTGCTTATATTTATGTGTCCTTTCATGTTGATAATGTTAACGGGTTATAATACCCTAATCTTGATAAGTGTAACTTTCCGAAAATTATCACTTAGGTTTTCAATGTTTATTACATAATAAAAAAGATACTTTTGATCATTATATTTTACATGTGGGTAGAGAGAATCTGCGATAATCAACACATACTCGTTTTGTTTTAACTTTCATAAATAAGAAATTATTAATAAAAGATTTGGATTTAATTTGTATCAAAACTTGATTATTTTAAAGGTTATCAGTTTTTTTAAGTTATTAACTTCAAAAATAGTTTATTTTTAAGAATAAACACTCGAATATAAAAAAATAAACACTCGAATATTTCCTTCCATCTGAGAAAAGAATAACATTAATTAAGAAACGTTTTCTGCTCAGTTTCTTAAAACCCCCATTGTTGTTGCTTATCCTCTAAATATCTGGCATCTGTCAGATAAATTCCAAAAGGCTTTTGACCACCACGAAATAGATAATAATAAAAGAATTGAGTGTCAAATCCCCCTTAGCAATCCGGTGTAACAAAGAATCATCCAGTGTAAAGCTGGATGTTTACAGGACTTTTTAAGAGTTAGGTAGATTTTTCAGTCACTATCAAAGGAAATACATTTAAAATGACCATTTGTTGTGCTAAATAAGAAGAGAGACAATGAAAAACATTTTTAAGAGATGGAGAAAATTAGGAAAGCATTATGTATCTTCTTAAGACTTTTTTGTGAGTTTAAAACTTCTGTGCTCATTATAAAATGAATTTTCATGAATTCTGCTATTTACATATTTCGTAAATTACTATTATTCCTAAAAAAATAAGAAAAAAGTAAATTTAATGATGTATTTCTCATGATAACAATTGGTTTAATGACATCCTTTTATGAATATTTAAATTTTATTTGGGATTTATACTAATTGGAAAGTGTTACATCATGCGAATTAAGCATAATTTAATTTATACCAAAAAACCTGTCTTTCAGAATGCTAATAAAGCATTTTATAAAATAAAAACTTTACTTGTTTTTTATTATGTTTCATTCTTTACCTTGTCATAATTTCACAGTGGTTAGCTAAGTTGTGATTTTATGTTGACATTATCTCTTTCTTTTGCTGTAATATTTTATAGTTAAAATATTTGAGTGTGCGATTGATTGATTTAGGAATGCAAGTTACATTTTAAATTAAAATTTTTCTTGGTAAAAAAGTTAATCAATGCGTCATTCTTAGATAACATTCAGTCATTATAAAGACTTAATCCTTTATCTGTAAATTAAATGCATGAGAAAAATTACTATGAGGAAAAGATTAATTAAAATTGGAACTTTCTTTGTGCTTTCTTAATTTTTTATTAATACCTTATTTTGCGTGGAGAGATTTAAAAATTTAATTTCAAGAATAAATTTAACAAATAAACCTCTAAAAGAGATTTAAAGATTTAATAGGATCAATTTAACGAATTTAGAAGAGATTTAAATTATCTATTGTCCAATGTTTTACAATCATATGTAAGACATAATATTTTAAAGTTTAAACAGTTTACACAAATATACCTTAAACATAGGATGTGTGCTCTGTTTTTTTCAGGTTAACAATTTTCAAATTTTCAAAGAACATAATACTTGTAATAACAAACAAAATAATAACAACGACAAAAAATAAGATACTATTCAGTACGTAAGTTAATATGAGAAATGCATTCGAAAAAGCATAACTCAAGAGCTGTGAAGACATATGCTTATTCAAAGGAACATATAATGCTATTTTTGTAAAAACATACATTTATTAAATTTCTGGAATTGAGCCTGGAAATCATGTGCTTTTGTTTCTGTATCTCCAATTTTAAGATGTGTAAATTCATAATATTCTTCGTTTACTAATTTAATAAATGCATTGTTCTACTATTACTTTAAAATATTGGAATGTTCGGAAAGTAAATTTTTTTTTGTGGAAATGAAAGGCAGTTTTCGTATAATAAACAAATACTTTATTAAATTATATATTGGCCGTACTAGTCCAACACTTTTGCCATCTTTCTTGTAGTAACATAATTCCACGCTCATAAAATTTCTAGTCTTTGCTGGCAAAAAACTGATCGAGGTGGTTTTTGACCTCCTTATTTGATGTGAAGTTTTGAATTTTAGAATGACCGGAACAAATATAAACATAGAGTCACCGTTTAAAATTTTAGAGTGACCGAAACAAATAATAATCCGATGGTGCCAGGTTTGAAGAATATGGTGGTTGTGGCACTGTATCCTATTCAAGCTGTAAAAGCTTTTGGTGAGTGACCAAACTTGTGTGAGATCTCGCGTTGTCTTCGTTAAACATTACAAGTTTCTTGTTGATTAGTTCTGGCCTTTTCTGTTGAAGAGCATCATTTAGTTTGTCCAGCTGATGACAGTAGACTTCCGAATTAATCGTGTGTTATCCGGTAAAAAAAATCGATTTTTTTAAAATCCCACCAAACAGACAGAATCAGCGTTTTTGGTGAATATCGGCTTTGGAAATGATTTCAGCCGGTTCATCGTTTTTGCTCCATGACCTCTTGCATTTACAATGTTGTATACAACCCATTTTTCGTCCCCAATGGATGTGCTTCAATAACTTATCATTTTCGTGCCGTTTAAAAAGCGAATCGCAGACGTCAATGCAGTGACACAGATAATCAAATAAAATTTCGAGGATAATCAATTCGAGGCCTTTCTAGTGGTCATAAACTATTGCATTTGGTAAATTTAACCTCATTCCTATCTCATCTGTTGTTATTCACCAGTTCGCATCAACTAATGCCTTTATCACGCTTTTATCAGCTTCAACAGGCCTTCGCGAACCTGGTGCATCTTCGAAATCAAAATTGCAGGATCGAAATTTATCGAACCAGTTCTGGCACTGGGGTACTGTCAACAGACATTCTCCATGCACATCGGTAAATTTCTTTCTGGCTTGAACATCATTTTTACCCTTTCTGTAGTAAAACAGCAAGATATGTCGAAAATGCTGCTTATCGCTCTCCATATTTAAAATGGTACCAATCAAAAACTACTGCGTAGAATTAATTTTAATTTTTCACATACTAGCCTTGCTATATGAGTTCTCAAAGCATATGATAATTATACTGCTGAAGTGTGAAGTTAGGTGCAAAAAATACGATTAAATCCTTTGTTGGGGAAAAAGAAATTACTTTATTACTTTCCGAACAACCCAATAAGACAATTAGCTAAGTTCAAATATATATATATATATATATATATATATATATATATATATATATATATATATATATATATATATATATATATATATATATATATATATATATATATATATATATATATATATATATATATATATATACGTGTGTGTGTATGCATCAATTTCATACATTGCGTGCCTTATTATGAAATAAATTTCATTATTTCAATATTAGTCTATTATTTTTCTTTATATCCATTTTTATTACAGTGTCCTGTTGCAAAATGTTTCATTTATGATGATAAATATCAAAATACATACAACATTTAAATACGAACGTTTAAAAATTGTAAGGAAGTACATGATTTAAAAACTGTACAGAAGTTCATTCTAGATGTAAAAAACTAAACACTGTGATTTTTACAAAATATGCATAAAAATAAATTAGAATATCCATACATAGGAATAAAATTCAGCTTAACTCTATGTATTAGTTTATTGTAAATCAAAATATTTGCATGAAAATGTTTTGAGACCATTATTTCTGTTTTCCATCTCTATTATCATAAATATATTTTATTACATTTTGAATTTTCTATTCAAATATTAATTTAAAAATATGTTAATTTTTCATGCTTATGTAACTCTTAAAATTCGTGTTTATTTCCTATTCAGATTTAAACTCTTAGAGATTATACATAAATTCATTTGAGAACCCCATTACTATTTTAAAGGAAATATTGCGTTTTACTTTTCAGGTTAGGAAAGGAAGCAACTATGTATGAAGCAGTTTATAAACAACAAAATAGTCCTATAAAGGTCATATGACTTTTTTGGGAGACTACGTTTCTTGCTTACTCTGAAGAGATAAAATTAAAGTGAAGGATTATTTATGGTTCTCGAGAAATCCAAATACAGAAATAGGTACTGCAAGTTGTTCTCCAAAAATACTTCATTCAAAATAGTATCAAAATGACTGTAAAAATATTTTCCTCTGTCATGTATAATAAATCAAACTAGTGATTTATTGTATAAATCTTAATGATGTGCTTATGATGGAATTATTCCAAAATTGTTAATTTAAAAGAAAATTACCCCTACAATTTCTTTACAAAAACTGTTTGCAACAATTTTACTTCCATAAACAATATTAATATTTTTTTAACATTCATAAAAAAATGGACGTAATAATGTAACGATTTGTACTCTTATAAAACATGATAAATAGGGTGTATCAAATTCTGTTTTTTTTTTTTCCTAATTTCATAATTCCACTTTTTGTATAACAATCACTTATTCATGTCATAATTAATTATCAGAATTCTTTGATTAAACTAGTGTGGAAATGTATATTTAACTTACATATAAATTTTTGAATGTGAAAATGTATTTATTAAAAAGATGCAAATATAAAAAATAGAAAATAGCAATTAAATTTTAAACTATAATTAAACATTTAAGGAAATAATGGAAAAATAGTGTTACGTTAGTATCACATATGCTGATATTAATTCTTTTATTCGTTCTATTAGAACTAGCTTAATAAATATGCTTAAAATTATTGTGCTTAAAATATTCAAATTGTATGGAAATTTTATATATATTTATTTTGTAACAATTTATTAAAATATATCAAAAATTATTTTTCATCCAGTTATGTCAACAACAATCTCAAGAAATAAGTCTGCCTTGTGACAAATAATAAACAATTTTACCATGTAATAATGATGTTGTGTCAAAGAATTGAGATAAGTATCAATTACTAAGCATTACCTGTATTAGTTTAAATATTTTAAATATATACCTGAAATAACTTCAAAGAATTATTCTAAAAAGGTATTTAGATCATTTGCTCAAGATAATTGTTAATTCTTATATTATATGAAAAATCGAATAAGTATAAACTATTTAATCAAACTGTTTTTAAAAGTACATCTGTTACTGCTTTTATATCAGATATATTCTGAAACAGTTGTTTTTTTTATTCAAAAAATAGTATTTTAATTAAAAATTACCATTATTCATGGTCAGTTTTGACGAATAAAGTTAATTAGGATTATTTTATGGCACGGAAAAAACCTTAGAGACATTTTTATATTAATATTAATTTACTTTTTTTTGAATGAAAAATAATACTTCATTTCAGAAATAAGAGGGTGCACATGTGCGCACCCCCAGCCCACATTAGTGAAGAAATCATTTTATTGAACAGTTGTTTTATAGCAAAATGTTTATTTTCTTTATGAAAAAGTTCGAAACCTTTAGTGGTAAACTAACTTTTAATTTGAGGCATGAATAAAAATGTGTCTAAAGTTTGTCCTATTGGGAGATTTTTCCATTACATCTTCTAAGGGCTTTTCCATGTTCACTTATAATATGTCTGATTCTATTAGATAGTATTTCTTACGCTAGAGATTTCAAGGATGTAGGATTTTCATTAGAAAGTATCATTTGTAATGCATTTTTGCAAGAAATATTGTTTTGATACGGTACTTAATTTTGTTTGCCTTATTCAATTGTAGTTTTAATTATGCAAAACATTTTGATTACTTTATCCAGTTGAAATCCTGATAAAGCAATCGTTGTACATGAACTGAGTTCTTTAAACTATTATTGTGTCAATAGAAATTGTGCGTAGTTTTTATGAATTTATATACTCTACCAATGCATTTTTTAATTATACATTTTTTATTTAAACATAAATTAAAATTTGCAAAGAAAAAAACTAACAATAATGTATAATTGTTCATAATCTTTAACTATTTTTCATGGATATTGGGCTAATGATGTGTCTGAACAATTAAGTTTAAATAAATATTTTGCAAGCCGTCATATAAAATTTGTTTTATTTTTATTCACAAAACTTGTAATTTAATCCATTATATGAACAAATGATTAATCTCAAGAAATATATATTTTAAATTATTCAAATTTGGTAATGGTTGTTTTATATTAAACAACTAATGTATTTTAACAATTTCTTAACAAAATGTATTTTTACCAATATCATAAGTAATATTTTATGAATGTCTTCAAAACCCGTAAAACAGCAGAAAATTAAAACTGGTAAACAATATACATCAAATTATTAACAAAAATATTTATGTATTATTTAAATTAAAATTTTAAAAATCAATAACCTAAAAAATACATTTAACCTAATCATTGTAGTTTTAAATGCTAATTGTTAAATTTGAAAATTTCTTAAATATATTTCAAAACTTCACTTAAATATTAATGCAATAAAAAGATCATTTTTGAAATAAATAAATTTTACGACGCACGCGTGTTTTCTTAAACCCATCAAGAAACTGAAGTTAAAGACAAAATGATTCATCCAAATGGGATGAAGCTTGGTTATAATATTTATTATTCCTCTTGAAAATTAGATACACAGGAATTTTAACAAATATTGAAATTAAAAATTAAATAAAAAATATTTTTCAAAAGTGAATACCACTGTGTTAATTTAAATAAATTTGGGTATAAATATTATTATATAAATTTGATTACAGTTATTTATATATAAATATTTCTCCATGGTGTGTACTCCTATTTGACTTTCAATAATTATAAACATACATTTTAAATAAATATATTTCTCAACAGTGATACGTGAAGGAAACATTCAAAATCCGTATAATATAATATGTTTGTCACAATGATTTTATATGAAGCTGTTTATAAAGCGCTATCTTTATTAAAAGTATTTATTTATCAATTAATGATTAATTAAAACTCAATTAAGGTATATAGATTTTATGATGTGATGATGATTGGCAACTCGTCTCCTGAAAACATTCTATACATTTTCAGTCAAAAAAAATTTAAGAATAAAGTGAATTCTATTGTTTATATTACTGAAATCTAATAAATTATAGTCCTTACGCTAAGTATAATTGTATCTTTTGCAAAGAAATGAAAGTAAAATTCTAAAACTTTCACTCCAAAGCATCTTGGAAAAACATCAATTTAAAAATGAGTAACTAAAACAATGATAAATGAAAATAAATATGCAAAATAACTAAATTTTTCCAATAACATGGAGAGGAGGAAATAACACAAACACAAACAATTATTTTCACACGATTCAAAAATACCTTCAAATAGAGAAACTATCATTAAATAAAAATTAGTCACAAAAAGTTTAAATTAAACTAGTGAAACTAAAATAAAAATTCATGTGAAAAATTAAAAACACTAATGAAATTAATCTGAATATAAAAGTAATAAAAGAATTTTATTCACGTGAATTATTAAAGGTGATTTAATTCCATAAAAATCTAAACAATTCTGTAGTTTCTTTGCTAATCTACAATGTTTCAGCCAGCAATAATTATTTGTTTAATAACTTATATTATATATATGTATATATATATACACACACATATATACTTATCAGTCTCAAAAACTTTCTAATCTCTAAACTGGAAGTTCTCCATACTATTCAGTACTTCAGTTACTAAATAATATAAGTATTACTAAAATTTATTTCGAAACATTTTATAGGATAAATCATGAAAGAAAATTTTATTTCTCAATGGTTAGTTTCGAAATTTTAAGCATTACTTCTTTTTAACATGTTTTATAAGATAAATGTGTTTTTGTGTTTATCGTAACAGAATTTATTTTGTCAGTATCTTTTATTTACTTTAAGTAATTAGAGGAATCATTTAAAGTAAAGTTAACAATATATTTTTTAATATTTTCACTTTTGATATAATTTTATAAAAAAGGCTTAACTTGCATTTAAATTGCTCTAACGGTAAAGGAAAGAAAGTTACTATATTTTATGAAACTACCATTTATTCATATAATTTTTTTACTGAGCACTAATTATTTTCCTGTCGAAATTATAGATTAGAACGCTTTTTTAAAATAATGTAATATTCTGTGTTTAAATGCAGAATTTTAAACTTCAAATAAAAATTTCATATAAGTTTGACTTTTGAGTTAATTTTGTATTAAATTTAACTGTGAGAAAAATCTTTAAAAGTATTTATTCACTATTTTAATAAAACATTTTTGAATTGTTTCCAGAATTAAAATACAGGATCATTGTTTATATCTTATGCTTCTTGTTTTATTTAAACGAAAGAATATTTATCACCATTTTTACTTCTAGTTTATAATTTTCCCCATTATTGTAAATAGGTTATTCATATTTCGTAAGATTCACTGAAAAACTTAATTGTCTATAAAAATTTACGATTGTGTTTATTTGCATCCTATATGAATTTTTAATATTATATTTTATTCGAAATAATGGGAAATAGTGAATAATATAAAGAGAACATGATAACCAAAAAACAAAAATCGTGTAAAATGCAGCAAATATGTCTTTTCGGTTAAAATAAGTGCATTGTTTTTAAATATAAAACAATGATTTTTAAGAAATACATCATTACAATGATTGTTTTGTTCTTTTTAAGAATGAATGAAACTTACGTATAACAGTTTCCTGAGTTTAAACCGCTAGACCATAAGAAAATGCAAAACAACTCACTCATCTTACATATAATTTATCTATACATTTTGAAACATTTATTAGGCTAATTCTGTAATATTTTTAAATAAGTGTCTTTCGAAAAATTTTCGATAATTTTTTTTTCTCTAACTACAAAATTAAGTTAATAATTATTGAGCAGAAGCATCTGAAGCATGTTCGCATACTCTTTAAAAAATCTTTTTTTTCTTTTTTTACAAAAAGGAATGAATTACTAATTTTGCAAATATTTGCTCATGAATCTATTCTTATTTTTCAAATCTTTTCAATAAACCAGGAAGGGGTTTTCCTTATTTATGAAGATAATATACTCATTAACAATATCCTATTATTAAAAAATTGTCCCCATATGTTTTTTTCTTGTAATATTCACTTGATAAAATGAAATTCTGTAAACGTGTTTGTACACATATCAACGTATATAAAACATTTTAATGCTTAACATTTCAAAGTATTTTGCATTTTTAAAGTAATACTATGATGGGAGGGGGCTTAAGTTTCGATTATATTTATATTCGAACATATCAATCTTTAGTAAATATATTAATATAAATAAAGAAACATATATAGTTATTTTAAGTGTAAAAGCCTTAAAAATATAACAAAAAGCATCTTCTAATAAAATTTTAACTGTACTCCAGAAATAGGATTATAAACTCGTGTACCAGTCTTCGGTTCAATATATAATTTGTCTGCATTGTGTATCTTAAAATATTTAATTCTTCAAGTTTATAAATGTTATGTTTTATATGTCATGAGCTATTTATCAGAGATTAATCGAAAATGTTATTTTATAATTTCTCAATTATTTCATTTTTATATGATGTTTTAATTTGAAACAAATGCTGAAAAACCTCAAACATTAATTTTATTTTATCGTTAGATTTTTGTTTCCTTTAATCAAGTGAAAATTCTATATGTTAGCTGTAAAAAATGAAAATTCTTTTGAGATGTTCCATTTATCACAAGCTATTGTTAATGTTAAAAAAGAAAGACATTTGAAGCAAATAAAATGTAATATTCTCTTTTTTGGTATTTTATAATTTCGAAAAGTTTTCCAGTATTTCAAAGAAACTCTCCTCCCAACTTTTAATACAAAAAATTATCAAAAGATGTTTGTTTTGGTTACGTCTCAATAAACACGATCATCTTCCACTTTATTGAAGGATATTTTTTTCACTGCAGTTCAATATTATTCTTTTCATATTAGCTTCAAAATATACCTTAAGCAGAAAAAATAACTGAGCTTTTGTATCGCAAAATAAGATGTTGATGTTAGGTATCATAAAATCTAAAAGTTTTTTCTAAAGATAATTTATTTCATATCATTGCTAGTATTGATTCTGATTAATTTCCATTTATTTATTTTCAAAAAGTTTAAACATGTGTTTATTTTAAATAAAAAATATGTTTACAAATTTATTTTTAGAATTAAACATTTTAAATTAGAATTTTCATGTTGTTTTTGTAAAATAAAATTAAGATCTTATATGAAACTGAGAAATTATTTTTTTGCTATATATGTGTTCTATTAGTAAAGTGATTGTGCCATTCTTACATGAAAAATTCTCATAAAAATTATTGATAAATACTTTACATATTATTAATTAAAATAGTATTAATATTTCTGAATTAATAGCTTCATATATGATTCTTAATTAACAATGGTTAAAATTATTGAAGTAATTAAATTTAAAAAAAAATATAAGCGACGATTTTCTTTTTCTTTTCAATTTATTCAAATTTTTGAAAGCATAATTTCAGAATTTGAGAAAAATACCAAAATATGTAATTTTATTTTCATTACACGTTTCTATAGAAAATGTATCCCTCCAAAATACACAGTTAATTTAACTAATTTTATCATCATCGTTTAAAACTTATCTTGAAAGAAATTTATCTTTTATGTTGAAAGTACTAATAAAAATATTTATGTATTAGTTCAGACCAAGACATTGAAAATAAAGATATCCCTACTAAATGTACTTTAAACACTTTCTGCCCTTAAAAGATTTAAACAAATATTTTTTCGCAAAATGTCCTAAATCATTTTAACCAATGTTCGTTAATTATCATTACAGAAGATAATAATTAATAATAAATTGCATATAATTCTTAATTGTATATATCTTAAGTTTATTCACTATTTTTTAATTAATTTATATTTTTTAGTTAAATAATAATATCTTACACATCCATGTAGACTTAATATATGTTTAAAATTGGATGTGTATTTTTTCATGCTATTCTTTAGAATACATATACTTTATATCAATATATTTAAAAAATAAATATTTTTATATATTCTTGAATGAAACTTGAAATGAGTGATGTAAACTGTTTTTCAGAATATCATTTTAAATAGTTTATTTTTTAATACTAAATAAAAATGTTTGAAGTTGTAGTGAAAGAAATTTCTTTTATGATTGAGAAAAAAATAATTTCATTTGTACGGAAGACATTTTAATAAAAAATACATTATTATTAAAATATTAGATTTTATAATTTCCACGAAATGTTTAAACAATTTAATTAATTGATTTTGAAATTATTTATATGGTTATTAATATTAAGTAACTAGTAACATTTTTTTAGTTCTGAACCAAATAAAAATAATATTATAAAACAAAAATGCAGTTGGAAAACAAGTTATTTCGATATTTAGGCAGGAGATATAGACCTATGGTCGCAGTGCTTCATTCTTTTAGAACCACCCTTTCTTAAATCTAATCTAATCTAGACAGTAGATATATTGCAAACAATTTTCAAAAATCCTATTAAGAATTCTAAACATTTGTTACATTTTGGCATGTTACTTGTGTTTAGATTTTTGATGCACAAATGCAGTCATTTTTTGCATTTTGTTCATGTTTTCATGCGTAGATCTCGTTCCATTCGAAAATGAAATCGTTGCAGTTGTTGTTTCTCCTGTATTTATCAGACATCCAATATTATATACAACTACATCCAGAATGGGTATTTCTTTTCCAGCTGATTATTCCTCTTTCCATATTCAAAATAGTGTAATAAGTCTAATCTTTATACCAAATATCCGTTTATCTTTATGCCAAATATCCATTTATCTTTATGCCAAATACCCGTTTTAATACTTAATACCACTTCAGGTGTAATCACTAATGTACACGTACGGAGAATTATGAAACAATTTCAATACACATAATTTCATTTCTGGTGTACGATTGGTGCACTATTGCTTGATAGCAAATGCTGATACCAAACATAGCTTCACCATTCACAATCGTTTATCAAAATTCAATGGTATTGTGGTGTGTGTGGAAAGTTAGATTTATTAGATTATTATTCTTAGATCCACTACTGTATTAGATATCTACTGCTACGTGGTTTGTAAATCAAATAAGCAATCACATATCAGACACTAGTTAAAGAAATATTTATGTCTGGTAATCCAAAAAGTTTCTGGGTCAAAGCTTTTGCTCTATTTATATATTTGCCCTAACTCACAAAAGTTTTAGGGAAAGACTTCCTTTTTAATGACAATACTGATATTTTTCCTTTTTTTCAAACACGTTTTTATTTTTATTATTTTTATTTTTTTTTTATTCTGTATTACTTTTATATTTGAAGTGAAATATTTTTCTGAGTAATACAGGTTTTTTGGACGTCAAATCTCTCATAAGATATATATATATTTTTTTTTTTTTACGAGCTAAAAACTGATTGCGATATATAGCTTTATTTTATTTCCTTTCTTGTTGAACTTAATATCATTTATGCACTTAGCCATTGTTGATTGATTATTTAAATTTTCTACTGTTAAAAATTTGTTCACTAAAAACTCACGTTCAATGGATGGCTTGACTTTTGAGAGCAGTAAAAGCAAATTAACAATTTTCAATAAGTAACAATAAATTTGTCTACTTGAGAGTAAGTTAAGAAAAAAGTATCTATTCAATCTTTAATAAGATCAAATTTCTTTAAAATACCATCTTTAATCTTAAGTTTGGTTATAATAATTTAAACTCTTCTACAAAATTGCAAAATTCTTTCTCTTTTTTCCAGAACCACGGAAAAGTCAATCTTCGTACGGCTTTTCCAGAATTAACTGGCTATTGAAAAGACATTTTTCATTGCTGCTTTTGAAAAGAACACTCACCATATACGAGAAAAACGAGTTATTAATAAGTGTTTAATGAGTTTATCCATAAACTAAATAATTTTAAATTTTATCTGTGGATCATATCTAATTACTTAAGTTTCAAGATTCATGCTAAAAACAAAAGAGCTGTGGAGTAGTTTTTGTATGTATTTTAAGTCATTATAAAACTATGTATTACTGGGATATTTGATTGGAGTTATGGATATCAAGCAAAACCGTTACAAAATAAGCTTTTTCTATCCACATGTTAATAAAATATGAAGGAAAAGATGATCACTCTCATAAAAAAAAACAGATTCTAGCCCATAGTTTTTGATGTATTTGACCATGGAAGAAAATCACTGGAAAGACACTGCATTACTCTTGTATCACTCTATCGTAAACACAGAGCTGAAGATCAATTAGTTTTTTTTATTTTCCGATGAAGTAATCAAGTATATTTCTATTATAAATGATAAACATCCGATGATATAATAGAGAAATACTAAGCAAATCACATCAACTGTGATATTCTAAATATGGCTCTTCCTGTTGTAAACGATAGCAAATTTTGTTTACATAAATATGTTTCATAAATGATAGAAAAGACTTGTTATATACATTATAAATTCAAATACATATGAAGTTAAAATTTTTAGTGAAGAAAATATGTCAAACAGAAAATATGTATTGTTAATTATGTGTGAAATAAATAAAATAATATAAATATTTATACCGATTCTTATGTCCTATTGGTTGATAGCACACAGTATTTCACTTTATTAGTAAACAAGCTCATTTTAAACAAAATGTTAAGTTTTTATAAAATAAATATCTTTAACGTAATAAAACATATTAATATTTCTAGCAATATCTCAATAATAACGCATAAAATATAATGTTAAAGGAAAATATGATAATTAATATTCAGGAAAATATGATGTTCAATACATTCTTAATGAAAAAAGATAAAATGTTTAATGACACATTTTTCATCTGTTATAAAATTAAAGTTATTGGGAAAGCAACAGCATTTTTAATTTTCATTCTTTTTAACTGCATAGTATTAGTTAAAATAATTATATAAGTGCAATATAGTAAGCTAATATAGAAGAATAACGCGTAAAATTATAATTGTCTTACATCCATTCTAAAAATTGAAAATGCGTTTAAGTGGTAAAATTTAAATATACAGAAGCATTTTGATCATAATAAACAAAATATACTGTTTAATAAAAATATGCTCCTGAAAAATTTACTCAACTATTAGGAACCTACGTTCTAAATAAAATCAACAAATTATATCTTGTTCTGAAATTTCTATTGAAATATATAAGTTTAATTAATTTATAATTTCCACGTGAAAAAATCTTAACTGGATTTTTAATGTCATGTGCTGTTAATTATACATATTAAATTATTTTATCACTGTATGTAAAGCTATTTGCAGCATATAGCAAAGTACTTAGCGCAGAATTTTATGAATTCCTTGCGATCAATACATGAAATAAAATTAATTTTAGGATTAACGGCATGTACCACTGGATTGTGTCGTAAAATTTATGGAATCAGATAAAAAATAATTACGTCAAATATTCGTAAGAAATTCTTACAAGTACTCAACAGGAAATGAGTTTTTCACTAATATTTAGATATTGATTTTTAAGAAAATATGCTTAAAGGTATGAAAATGCCCGAAATGTATTTTATGATTTGCTTAGAAATTTAACTTAAAATTGATGATAAAATATTTTCTGATTGGTGCAAAACATTTATGCTATTTATTTTCATATTTTTAATTGATCTTCGAAATAACATTTACATTATGCATTAATATTTTCACTTGAGAGTGAAAACGTAATTAATATCTAGATTTATATCTATCATTAACAGCAGTTTATTAGATAACAATATTTAAATTAAATTACAGAATGATTGTTTGCTATTTGATCAAAATCAAACTTTTATGTCCTTATTATTTTTCCAATCATTGCCTTTGTTTTTAAAATTAATTTTTATATTTTTCCTTAATTCTGCCAAAATGTGTATTCAGTTCATTCTTCTTTACTTTTGGGTTTTAAAAGATTTCAGTTTTTATATCTCATTCTAGATTGTTTTAAATGTAAAAAAAAATATAATGCAACATTGAACTATATTTGTTTCCTTAACCATCTCAGCATATAAATTTTAACAAGCATTTGCCTTATCACAAGTCTTTTTTTTTTAATTTGTTAATTCTTTGAAATTTTTTAACCTATAAATTGAAGCATTTTTGTGATTAAATATCAAGATAATAAGCAGTTCAAATACAACTGCAATTGCTTCAAAATTTATAATTCCAAGTTTCGATATGTTTTCAGTCAGAATTGAAATTTTTTGGCAATTAAAATGAAAAGTACTATAAGCATAAAGAGAGCACTTAAGCAAAAAGTTTAAGGCTTAATTTATATCATATGAAGCCAATTTCAACATATAAAATTATAAAATTACTGTTTTGTTAACAAAAATTGAGAAGTTTTTTTTAAAACCATACGAAACATTTCAATGATTCCTGGTTACAGTATCCCTGATGACAGTCCGGCCCCAATTTCATGGGTAAATCAGAAATCCTCATAGCAGTTACAAATGCTTTATTACTCTGGAACCAGCGGCTATCAAGCTGCTCCAGCGGTTAAATAATTCATTAGAAACAAATTGCAATGTTCTGTTTATGTAAAAAGTATATTTCTCGTAAATAAAATGATATATCATTTGTAAAATTGAAATCTGATTATACAATGAATATTTCTTATATACTGATGAATAATGACACTTATGAACTTATATACTTATATTAATAGCAGTTACGTTTATAATTATTATCTTAAATATTATATATATATATATATATATATATATATATATATATATATATATATATATATATATATATATATATATATATATATATATATATATATATATATATGTTCCACGTAATTCCTAGCCGCATGAATCATTAATCACATTTTTCAAATACAGTTTGAAAACACGATTACTTATTTTCGTATTTTAATGATGACTGAAGACGACCTGAAAATTAATGTTAAGGTTTCCAAGCTTTGGTTTAGGACTAAACTCATTTCCTATATCAGAATCAAATATTTGCAATCGTTTGTAATCTGCTTACAACTGCATATCCCAGTGCTTATAGCATAAGTATTCAAAACGTGATCTTATAATGATAGCTTAATTAAACCGATAGGAAATAGTATAGCTTAAACTGCTACAAATTCACTTATGAGAATTGAAATCAATTTTGTATGCGTAAAGATTCGTGATAATTTTTTAAATGTTTAAAAGGAATAACATTATATTATGCTACTGCCATCAATGACTTTTGTTGGAGGCAATAAACACTTCAAAATCTGCTCTTCTCTTCTTCTCTAGCCACCCCTGTTCATATTGTATCTTGTTTGGGACTTACTAGGCAAGACTGTTGAAGTGAGATTCGGAAATTTCAGAAAAATTCCGAGGAAATCCAGACTCGTTATTTAAATACTTGATTAACAGAGATAAATTCAAACAAAAATACATTAAAACTTAATAATTTATTTTAGTAACTTAATTACAAGAGGAATTTACATTTATTATTAAGACATTCTCAATTAAATAATTGAAATTTTAACATTATTATTTGTCTTATGACAATTACACTTTAGTATATCATAACTGAGTGTGACCAGAAGGACAAGGAACGAGAGATCAGACTCACCCCTTTTAGAAATAGCAGTGTGGTGTCTTCTATCGTAAATGGCATTAACGATAGAATACCTCGCTTGGTTTTCTCATTCCTCATGAGCTTTTCCTCTTTCCTCTGCTATCTCTCCTCAGACTTTATCATCTCTTCTTCTACTCGTCTCTTTGTGGGACATCTGTAGCTCCATTCAGGACAGTCGAAGCAGGGCTCCTACTGGACAAGGCAGTTATACTCCGTTTACAACTAATATCCTCTTAGCTTCTTATTATGCTCAATGAGGACCCAGACCTCAATTGTGGACTCCTTTTCTATGTTGAGCTTCTCTGGGGCTTTTGTTTGTCTTCTCCAGCTTTAAATGCAGTTTTCAACTCTTCATAATTCTCGTCTTACCTCCTCCTCTTTACACCATTGGTTTTCCAAAGTTCCATATAACATCTTACACTTCCATGGGATGGTTCAGAAACCTCTCCCCCTCAATCCCGACTAGTCAGATTTACAAATAAAACATATGATAAAACATAAACTTTCCTTGCAATTTTCTCAAGAACACCCATATTTTCCAAAAAAGAAAATTATTCTTTTATTGCACTTGTTTCATTGTGCCTATTTTTATTACATCTTTTCCTTTATGTTATTAGATCTTAGTTTAAAAGGAAAAGAGGAAATTCCTAAATTTAAAGTGCAATAAAAATATGCATATCTATTTTCTTAGGGTTTGGTTATGTCGTTTTACACTACGACAGACTTCCTATTAGAACTGAATTTATTATTCAGGTTGAATGAACTCATGGACTTTATTTAGCACTGCTGGTCAAGGGATTGAGAAACAACAACAACAGATTAGTGTTTTAAATAAAATCTGAAACGTCTTACTAATAGTTAAGAATTCATTGTATTATCTTAAATTTTATTTATCTACCTAAAATATAAATTTGTTTTACACATTAAATAAATTTTATTTAAAAGGTGGCATGTTGTATTAGTTCCTTTTTAACAAACTTATTTTCTTTTACTAGAATAATAGTATGTGTAATAATTAACAAAAAATGTTATTTCGTACATCATATTTATTTCATGAATCAAAATGTCAACATTTTAGTCAAATGTGATAAATTTATTGAAATTTGAAAAACAATTTTGATTGAAAAATTGCATTTATTTAATTCAATGAGAAACATTTATTATTCAATGAACAAGATAGTGTTATTGTAAAATAAAACGTATTTGCATTATTTTACACAAAATATTAAGTAAGCTACTTAAAAGTCTATTAAGAACATTTTTGGAATTAATAATCTTGTATAAAATTTAATTAAACTCTCTCTCTCTCTTTTTAAAACGTCCTTATTTTTATTTGTATAAAGTGCCCTTAATTACTTTCGATTCTAGTTATAATTAAATCATATAATTAATCAACAAATGAAAAATAGAAAAAGATTCACAAATTTTCTGAACTTTTATGGATTGCACACTGTATAGTAGCAATGTTCAACTTCTTTAATAAAAAATGATTTTCTATTACATTTTCATGAACACATTCTACTAAGAAAAACACCTTAGAAAAATATTGATTCTTTAGATAATAAGTTTAAAAACTCATGGGAAAAATCAAAAAGAAGTAATAGTATTTTTATTTTCAGCATAATCTGAAATTTATTTGAAATAATTTCTGTAACTTCGATTTTTCAGTGAATTAACAGACATTTCAAATATAGTTAAATTTGAAGATTGGGTATTTGTTAATGTTTTTCTTTAAACTATAAACTTTTTTCTGTATGCTTGTATCTATTAAGTAAAATTATTTTGCTATTTATTGCAATAAAAATAAATATAATAGGAAATTAAAATTTTTTTATTTTAATATAAAAATCTTTGAAAAATATTATTATTACTTTTTTAAAATTATTTTACAGGAGATGATGCTTGTCATACTTAGCCTATAAAATTAAATTATATATTTAACAATTCATAAGAATATTTTTTATATTTCTCATAAATTTTTTTATGTACAATGATAAGAGCTTTTGTTAATTATTTATAAAAGCAAAAAATTTGTAAGAGAAAGAAAAAAACTTCCAGCACATGTATTTAAAATAGAAAAAAAAGATTACATATTCAAATTTTCTTACAAAAAACATACGGCGTTATTTGAAAAACATAATGATAGAGAGAGAGAGAGAGAATTGAAAGGAAAGGTGAATTAACTGAATGAAGTTTAAAAAAATTTTTAATTTGCTAAAAACGTCAGAATTCTGAACATGAATTAAACATTCAACGTTATTCTTTTCTTTATATAATTGTTTGAGCCATCTAATTAATTAAATTACTTTATACACTTCAAAAAACTGTGCAAATTGTTTTCTCATTAATTTTTTAGGAATAGTTTACTAGTAATACCGTATTCTGAAATGCTCTTACTTGAATTAATTCAAAAATGCATGCAGAATTTTATAAAAAAAAATAAGGATGTATGTCGTACTAAATATTAAAACTTACAGAGAGTATTCAATCATAATCAAATCTTTAAAAATATTAATTTTTACAAAAAAATTATAAAGTCATGCCAACAGCTAATATTGACAACATAACTGAATAAGTTTATTTGAAGCAAATTTTAACAACTATTGTTTTAGAGAAAAGTTTAATATTCGTATTCAGAAAACCAAATTTAAATGCTTTAGGAAATACTTATACAATTCAGTCTCAAAGTAGAAATAATATACCACGATATTGTAAAATTTAAGAAAAATTCTAGAATTACGTTAAAAAATACTGTTTAAATTATTAATTTAAATCCTCATTAATTATTTAAATGAAAATTACTTTATAAATCCAATTTAATAATTATTGAAAATTATTCAATTATACATCATCAGCAATTAAAGCAAATGCTGACTTTGAATCTTAATCTATGTTATTTCAAAGCCCATTGTCAACAAGTTCTAAAGTTACTTGTCGCAGACGTTTATGCTAAACGTCGTCTGTATCATTGTCACACATGTAAGGCCTGCTCAATTGATAAGAGGAAGAAAGTTATCTATTATTACGAATAATCTTGTCACATATTTCTCTACAACTTGACAATGCAGTGCTCTGGTATTGCGAAAAATCCTATGTTACATTAAAGGACACAGTTAAAGCATGAGGGAGTTACTAGTACTTATTGAAAATCTGTCCCAGTTATTCGTTCTTTTTTATACTCTTCTACTTAAACTCAATTATATTCCTTGCATATTTGTGTTATAAACTACTGATATCGTCTGCTATGACCATCATCAAGATAATTAATTTGCATTTTTTACCAAGATTACATGGAGTGTTAGGATAATATATTTTCACAATTTTATTGCAATATTTACCTCATGTCATCCACTATTGTGACAATTTTGTAAATGTTATGTTTTTGATGTTATATTTCTGTCAAATTCTTAATACCAAATATCAGAAACCTTTTGAAATTCAATTTTGTTTTCAAATTTCGTGACAATTCTGTTATACCAGATGTATTACGCAATGGAGCTATACCTGATAACATAAGGTACTGACCAGGTGTTCCATTGCGTATGTCTATGTCTATGTTTCTCTACTACAAAGGAAACATGCGAAAGACAATTCGCCATCTCATATAACTTTAATCGTTTGGTGAATAAATGCATAACCTATGATCGTGACTGTCTTCTTCCAACTGTCAGTTGTGGCAGAAGGTCTGACATCAAACAACCGTGTTGTTCTTCTGCTGGACCAATCGTAATCCTGAAAGTTATGATCACTAGGAAGAAGTATAGAGACATTTCAGCTAATTAACTCCATCTTATGAAGCAAATGTTTTATCTTGCAAGACATAGAATTTTACAGAATGAAAAAGCATCTATTAAAGCAGCAAGTCTTATCCAAGCAGGTTTAATGAGCACAAGGATGAAGTTAAACTTCAACCCTGGTCCACATAGTTATCCGACATCACGTATTTTAATCACGAGTGTCTACTATTTTAGAGCATACATTGCAGAATTGATATCTTATCATATTATAACCATATCTCCGAAAGCTTTCACAATATCATTGTGAAAAATAGAGTAATAATCTTCTAAACACTATTCAACACTTATATATATAAATTTATTCCTAGAAGAATACAAGCTGCATTAAGTGCCGAAAGTGATCATACACCGTGTGGATAGAAATTTATTTTTTATATAAACTGAAACTGGCTCTATTATTTCGTTAGCCACTCTAAAACTTCAAAATCATCTATCTGCAACTGCAGTTTTTCAGTAGAAACATACATTATTTTATTAATTGGTAAAGAAAAAAGAGACATTTTGAAAAAAAATATTCTATTATTAGGAACATAATTGACATACACACACAGAGGAGTAGCACAAAGAATATTCTGTTATTTGGAATACCGGTTTACTTTAGCGGGATTGGAGTGTTGCAATTTCCGAATATCACTATCAACATAAACTATTAGATCTATATCAATTTCAGTGGGGAATACATAGTATCGAATTTTCATTCATCTCTACAGATAAAGTAATAAGTGAAATGTTAATGGATAAATTATGAGAATACATCGAGTAATCAAAGGTATATTCCTTCTAACATATTCTACAAGTTCATAAATATGATGACACATCTTCGTGTTGGATACACATTCTTAATTTGATGGGAGTTGGAATCGGAAGCAGCACTTCAGACAGCATTTCTTTGAGGAATGTGTGATAGGATTAACTCCTCAGATGCTATTGGTATCTGTACAGTTAATCTTATCATTATCTACGATGGAATATTGGTCATCACAATGTATAATGCTTGATCTCTATACAACTGCTATGGAAAGAACATTCAATGATATATCTTTATGACCCTTTGTTAAATGAATTTGTGAAATAATCAGTGAAAGAAGTATATATGCGCAAACACTGTACATAAATTGCATAATTCTTTTAATCGAATTTATTATTCTTATGTCTTTTCTTCAGGTATGACTGGAGATACACTCATGTAAAATTTTCAGCAGAATTTCTGCAAAGAAAAGAAGGAGTATGTAATGATTATTGTAAGCCTTATTCTGAAATGTGCAAGTAAACTATGTTTTTTATCCTTGAGGATTTTTACTTAAGCTACAAATTTTAGAAGCAATTCTTGAAAATTTAACATTCTTATTGGGCAGTTGGTATTTAAGAGAAAATGTTAAAGGGATTTGCCAAAAGTTATGACTATTGATTGGATCATCAGTTTGTTCCTGGGGAAGATGTCACGCATGCCTGGAATGTAATCTTTTTTCTTGATGTTCGGCGCTTCATTGGCATAACATGCGTAACAGGGAAGCATATATTAATATAAAATATTTTTCAATAATTTCAATTGGGTTCTATAAAAATCTTAGGAAATTAGTACAGAAAAAATAATTATCAATAATAAATTTAACAATACTATTAGATTGGTATGGTCCATCCGAATGTTATAGAGGATATTTAACCAAACATTTACAATAAACTAACATAGAACGAGTGATGATAACTAGGATGTAGGTTCCCGGACTCACATGTATGCAAAGTGCAACTGGTAAAAATTCCCTCATGGTTACAAGTGTAGAACGTGAACACTGAAATCTGACTCCTCTGTTTTATAATAGAGGTATTAAATTACTAATACAACATGACTTATAGTTTGCCATTGATAACAATTGCACGTTCTTCACAAAATTGAATTATTTATTCCTTCTTCCTTCCCTAAGTAGTACATGG
This sequence comes from Latrodectus elegans, assembly GCA_030067965.1. Classification (NCBI taxonomy): domain Eukaryota; kingdom Metazoa; phylum Arthropoda; class Arachnida; order Araneae; family Theridiidae; genus Latrodectus; species Latrodectus elegans. The sequence goes on from CM057819.1 coordinate 66,060,835, forward strand.
AAAACATTTCTGAAACACGATAACAGTCCAGAAAACTACTAAAGTTAATCACGCATAAGAAGTTCATTTCTTGCTCGTGGTTGCTGAGTTTCCCTACCAGCGCTTAGGTTGGTCGTGGCGGAAAAATCTCATTTGAAAACGGGGACAATGCAATTATTATAATATTTTCCGAATTATAGTGCATTTCATAGGAAAGTTATTTCGGTTAAACTTTTGAGTTTATTTATCCTTGTTCATCACATCATATTCAAAACATCCACGGTTTTGTAATTCCTGTAACAAGCCATCGTCAATACAACCTACCAACGAAATGATGTAAGCTCCAAGAGCTAAACATTTTATGTTACTTAAATGTCACCGAGAAGCTCATCGTTTGCTACAGAACATGCTACAAAATTGGGTATGTAGTCGCGTTCCATCAACCCAGAAAAGTTTTTTTTCATAAACGTTGTACCTATATTTCAAATATCTTAGGCTGTTTCCGCAATGAGGAACCATTTACTTATTACTCAGAAATAATTCTGTAGAATAATTTAAAAAGGTATAACTTAAGTTTAAATTTTTTTATCAAATTATATTTGCATAGATAACATTTTATTTACATGAAAATACATTTTCAATGATTATTGATGCAGTTAAATAAACATACATTGGAAAAATTACTTTCGAAAAAAATGTAAGGTATGCACAGTTAATTGAATTTTTGTAACAATATTAATGTTATTAAAACAAAAAGCATATCAAAGGTATTATATATCAAAAATTTAAAATTTTAAAAATCATTACATTTTTACTCAAAAAATTTCATAAATCTTTCTATATCAAACATTTCCATATTTGTAAATATAATTAATTTTTTGTTTAATAAAATTTAATTTAATGAGATAATATGCACAACTAATTTAATTAAAGGATAATACATGAAACTATTCTAAATGAAAACCAAGGCAACAAGGGTAAAATGGATGTTAAGAAATATGTAAAATTATTTTATACATTCTTTGTTCAAAGAAATATGTAATATACACATGAGCTCAAAATTTAGTGTCTATAAAATCGACATATCAGTAAATTGAACAGGAAGAAAGACATAAAGATCAATCTAAAGAACGATTGAGATCTGACATTATAAGGTATGAAAATATACGCAGCCAGACATGATGATCAAGTATCTTAAGGGTCTAAAACACTTGCCGGGCACACTGAATAGCTTTCAAGTAATTGTGCAATGTAAATCAAACTAAGCAATTTGGGAATCCTGCCTGGTTGTGATATGTTTAACAATACTTCACATGGATGATTCCATGTAAAATTGCTGGAAAATCAGAATGAGGTCAAAGCATGACCAACATGGTTATGAAATTTTTATTATTTTACATCATTCATAAACTTTGATGGTATTTGAACTAAAAGAAATAGCTAAGGGTTTAGTAGGTGCTTTCTACAAGTGAAATGCAAAGGCTAATAACCAATATGTCGTACTACAAGTGGGAAAAAATGGCAACGAAAAAGATATATATATATATATATATATATATAAATATATATATATAGATAGATAGATAGATAGATAGACATATATATATGTATGTATATATATATATATATATATATATATATATATATATATATATATATATATATATATATATATATATATATATATATATGTTCTGGCCAACTTGTCTAGTGATCAGCGTGCCTGACTACGGATAGGAAGATCCTGGGTTCGAATCCTGGTTCAGGCATGGATGTACCTTCCCCCCCCCTCTCTCTCTCTCTATCCTGTCTTTGTCTTTTCCTTGTGTGTGTGAATGAAGCATGAATGATGCCTTCCCTATAAACGGGTCCTTATGGCATGTGTGAGGGTGCGATGGTGGCCCACCCCCTGTGGTGCACCTGGGGTAACACCTCGGCGGCTACTATGATGTTGCTGTGTCTGGCCGGTTCCTTGGGTATCAGGGAACAATAGGTTAGTAGACTCTGTTGCAGTTGTAACTGTCTACAATCTGCCATTGGAAAAAATGTATATGTATATGTATATATATGTATATATATATAATCTATCTATTAATGACGTACCTGATTGAAACAGGAAACACGCTAATACTATATAATTATTAAAGAAGTATTGTCTTATGTGTCTGAATTCTTGCTTAGAAGTATAAAATGTTTGGTATTTAACCTTGAAATATGGGGAATAAAATAAAAATATCCTCTTTGTTATTCTGTATGACTTTGGCTAATAAAATATTAAACTCTTGTAATTATATCGAGGTTTAATCTTAGCCACGAATGTCATTTTAGAAATATTATCGGTATTCAAATTTTTTTTCATGGACAAAAGCACTTTCCGTAGGTTTCAGATGTTGTCCTCAAAAAAAATATTACAAATAGACGATATTCAATACATCTATAGAACAGTAATTCCTCCTCATCTTAAATTCAATCAAATACGTGTGGTGACTCTAGGATAGTACTTGGTAGAACGACAAAAATCGATATCGATGAATCTGGGGAATCGATTAGAGCTACAATAAGAATATGGAGCCATACTTTTTAAATTGTGTTCAGAGTATATGCAACTAGTCTATACAGAATTCAGAATGACTTCTTCCCTAATAAAGTATTCTATTTTAGACTTTAGACTATATGTATATTCTGAATACATTCTATATATATATACTGAAGTATTCTATATATTTTCTTTGTATTCTAAATATATTCTGAAGCAAAATAAAACAATGTTAGATACATATTAGTTTTTTACTTAAGGAAAAAAAATATTTTAAACAAGTGTTTTTTGTAAAATTATCACTTTTCATCGATTAATTTAGATTATAAAAGAAAATCATGGGAGGGGGGATTCCTCACTAAGTTATACCAATTTATTAAATTTTTATTCTTAAGTGGCTGGATCTCTGTATGCATGTAAAAATATATACATTACAATTTTTTTGAAAATACAATTTTTATTTAATAATGGGCATAATATGACGCTTTTTAATCGATAATAAAATGGTTTGAACAGTTCAAATCTGTAAATTAGAGTAAATTTAATCCTTAAAATATTAAAATACCATTTATTCGAAAACATTTCTTTTTAATAGCTAAAATTTTACTTTCTTTCGTTTTGAAAAAAATGGAAAATGTTAGGGTACCCTTTGTTCCTTGTGAAATATAAAACAATAACTAACTTAAGCACTCATAATTAGTTTCAATTTTATGTAAAATTTGGAGTTATTTTTTAGTTCTATTGAATTGCAAATATTATGTAGTTTAAACCGGAAGAAAAATTATATATAGTAAATGAAAATGAATGGTGTTCAAATTATTTAAGAAATAATAAAGTGATACAATAAGACACATTGAGGATTAAAATATTTATACAATTGTTCTTAAGTTTGCGTAATATTATTAAATATAATATTGTCAGCTGAAAAAAAAGGTACGAAAAATTAAATGTGAGATATTGAAAAGAAAAGAAAAGACTCGAAGGTCATCATAAACATTCCAAGTAAATCGTAACTATATTATTGGCATTATTTCTAGTTATTACAAAAACACTGATTTTTAAATCTATTTTTGTGAAAGTATAGCTATATAATTATATTCTTTATATTATTATATATATATAAGTTCATTCAAAATGTATGTGGACTGATTTTATCTGAAATGTGCATATTGAATAATTGTTTCCCATTCGTTTTACATTCTAGTTGAAAAGATGAATGTTTTTTTGAGATGTACATTTTATTTGCTGAAATTTTATTTCAAAATATTATATTTTGATGCTTTTAAGCAACGAAAATTAATACATTTTAATTTCCACAAAGATAATTAAAATAAATCACCGTTAAGCTTACTCAAAAAATCTTCAATCATCCGTAAGGTAGATATAATTTGTTAAATTAAATAAATGACAAAAGCAATGTTATATATATCATGGAAGACATAAAGAAACAGATTATATTAAGCAAACACTATCTTTTAATCCCACTTGCGTTGCGTCAGGATACTGGCCATTGCTTTCGACAAATTAAGCATGAAGATTATCATTAAATTTACAATGGGTACCATGATTATTATTATGAGTACTTCTTAATAATGCAATTGAATGAAAGTCACATTAATTAAAGTTTATTAGATGTAGACATAAGTATAATTACATAAATAAAAAAATAATAATTCTTCAAGGGAAGATAAGGAAAAAAGAAGAAATTATTTTGGATGTGCTAGTTAATAACTTTGATATATTTTGATAGATAGTAAACTATATTAAATATATTTTTAGGAATAATATGTGAAGGATTTTATAACAAAGATATATTAAGCCATTTTGTTCTATTTATTTAAAAAACGGCAAATAAGAATAAAATTTTTTATCCTTCTTTTTCTTGAATGTGTACAGAATTCTTCTTCTTCTTCTTTTTTTTTTTTTTTGCTGTCTACTAGAGAAAATCTCAAATGGTTTTCAAGAGCTTGTGAAAGAAAATCAGGGAGTCCGGCAAAGTAGTCTTCAAAGAGTATAAGTGAATGTCTCGGTACCGAGACATCCTAAATTTTTATTTTCTTCTATGCGATTTTTTGTAAATATGAGTGTAATGTTGTGTTTTTTTTATGTGATGTATTTTCTTAAATGTAATAAATAATTAGCTTAGAAATCATTTTCATTTTGATACACTATAAATGTAATATTAAATTCGAATTAAATTTTTTTAGTTATTGCTAGAAGTAATTTTAAACTTATTTTGAAAAAGAATAATGATTTTGTTAGCCTTTGACAAAAACATTAAATGATATTAGCAAGAAAAAAAATGATCTGAAAATTTATTGTTTAAAATTTTGAATATTTCTTAGGATATTATATATTTATTTCTTGATTCAATTAATGATGATTCAAAAATATGCATAATTTTCAGTACAGTATTTTTGTACAGTTTTCAAAAATATTTTTTTAATTGGTCATAAAGTAAATTTATCATAAGAGATCATAAGAGAAATTAGTCATAAAGAAAATTTAATAAATTTAAAATGATAAAATTAATTTAACTTTAAACTTCTTATCTGATTTATCATAATCAAAATTAACGTATTTTGCGATTTTATTTAATTTCATTTACTAAAATTACAAAAAATATTATAAACTTCAATTTAAAAGTTAGTTATCCGAGCAAATTAAAAAGAAATTTTGAGGTCAAATGGTATTAATTCTAAATCGTAATTATGACAGAGAATTATCTTTGAATTAGTTATGAAGGAATCGCCGACAAACTTGTCTAGTGGTCAGCGTGACTGGCTACGGATAGGGAGGCCCTGGGATTGAATCCCGGTTCAGGCATGGATGCACTTTCTCTCTCTCTATCCTGTCTTTGTCCTTTCCTTGTGTGTGTGAATGAAGTATGAATGATGCCTACTCTATAAACGGGTCCCTATGGCATATGTGAATGTGCGATGGTGGCCCACCCCCTGTGGTGCACCCGGGACTACGCCTCGGCGGCTAAGAGGTCTCTGTGTTTGGCCGGTTTCTAGGTATCAGGGAACAATAGATTAATAGACTCTGTTGCAGTTGTAACTGTCTACAATCTGCCATTGGAAAAAAAAATATGAAAGAATCAAGTGTAACGATTAAAAGAAAAATGGATATTATTTCATATTTTCAAAAGTCTGGTTAAATTCAATGAAGTCAAGTTCTTTATTGAGAATCAAACCAATATTAAAGGAATAAACACGATCAGTTTAAGAATTCATATTCCTTATTTTATTATCATGGACTAATAAGTGTAGTGTCTTATCTATTCTTATTCAGAAAATTTAAAGAGAAAAACCCTTTGAAGTTGGACATGTAATGTGGCAAAATGCCTAAAATCCAGGTATCATATCAATACCATTATTTAAAAAATGGCATGTTCTTATATTAAATTAAAGACAAAAATATTTCTACTCATATATTCAGCAGATAATGTGTTTTGAAATATAATAAAACAGCAAATTTAAAGTTTTCAAGAAATTATTATTTATTTTCCGTTAAAGAAAACATTACCTATGAAATTTAATTTGCTTTAAATTTTAAACTACTTGATGTTATATAAGCAATAAAATATATTGATTAAAAATATACTTACCGATTTCTTCAATTAAAAAACTCTCGTATACATTATAGAACTAATTCTGCTTTGTTGAAAACAGTTATTTCAAATAAGGTTTCCTTGAATATAAATACCAATGAAACAAAACTCACGCATAAGCGCATTAATGAATTCAGAATAGAGATTATTCAGAATAGATGAATATTTATTTAATATGTATTCTATATTTTTAATGATATCTAATAAAGATAACTAAGATAAAAATATCATTTTATATTAAAACATTTAACAACCATATTTATGAATAAATTTAAGGCACCTAATTAAAGAAAACATAGAGATAATATGTACATTTCAGCTAAATGAAATCAAACTGCATTGAAAGAGAGAAAGTTAATGACAAATTTGTGAGTATTCTTTAAATACAATTTTGAACTGAAATCCGTAATATTGATTTTACCTTGCGGTATCGTTCATGTCAAGATTTAATGAAAATTTTCGTTTTACAGGCAGTAGGTAAATATATTGGAATCTAGTAATGGAATAATTTTATTTTTCTAAAAGTTTAGAAAATTTTTGGGAGTTCCTATTTTATTACGAAAAGAAATCGGAAAAAATAACCTTTTTAAATCATCCGATATCAGACTTTTTTTACGTATTTAGTAAAATAAAAATGATTTTGCAGAATATCAGGAAAAGACAAAGATATTTTTCAAATAAAATAAACATTTATTTATCAATTTTTTTTTCTGCAAAAATGAATTGACATTTCTGTAAAAATGGATTATTTAAATATAGAGGAACCTAAAGTAAATAAAGAAAATAATAAATGTATTCTTTTTAGTGTATAGATAATGTAAAGAACAAGTGAATTATTTTAAATATATGCATTTTAACAATAAAATACAACAAAGCAAATAAATTATTTACCTATTTAGATGTAAATTCTGTTCCTCTGTACAACAATATTTTCCACTTTTCATTTATTTGTAGATTCCTAAATACAGGAGGCTGATTTTTATTGGCAGAATAGTATTTTAAGTTTATTGGTGAAAAGAAAAATTTTCTGTGACTTAAATTTCAGCCATGAGCAGACAAAGCGTATTGAATATTTAAATTGTATACATGAAGAATTAAAAAATGTTCAATTTGATTAAAATTGCTTCTAAAAGTTCAACACACAATGCTTCATTCTTCGTTACAACATACATTTATTATTCTTTAAGAAACTCATTCTGTTGAACTGTTGATTTTAAAGAAATTGAAATCCCATTTTGTTTTTGTGCTTTTGTTGTTGTGAAAGTTTAAACATACTGGAATATTGTAACTCCAAAACTATTCTGAAATTAAAATGTTGAAACAGTTTTATGTTATGCAAGTTGATGATATGAGTTTTCTATCTATGTTAATTTCATAAAATATTCTCGTATATATGTTTATTTCATAAAACAGTATATCTTGCCATAAGTAATCTAAAACAAAATTCAAGCATACTCTGAAAACTAATATGCAAACTTCCATATTTTTCGTAATAAAAAATAATTATTGTTGCAATTATTTTTAAAACAGATTTTATATCAGATTTCACACCAAACAATTTTATATAGATACAAAAATAAAACTTTTATGTGATATTTTTCTAAATGTTGTTCTTATAATCAGAAGATAGTGAATTTGATCAAAACTTAAGCAAAAATCCATGGTGATCACTAAATTCGATTCTGTAGCCTTATAAATCCATAGTGATAACTAAATTCGATTCTGTAGCCTTAAAAATCCATGGTGATCACTAAATTCGGTTCTGTAGCTTTAAATAGTTTGTGGCCCAAATGTTCTCTAAGCGACATGATATCGTTGGGGATGGCAAGCCAAGTGCAGAGGGCGTTTTCTGCTTGGTCTCTGCTTCTGAATTACAATAACTCTGATCCGGCTACCACCGACTCAGTTGGAGACACAAATAAATATCTCAGTGCAAGAACAATATCATTTCACATATTATTATTATTATATAAAATTAAAAATATGGAATGTATAAAGTATTATCAAGAATAATTATGTACATAATACTTTTTTTGATACAACATAGATTTCATTGGAAAGAATTAATATTAATTCAATTACTTATATTTATGTAATTATTCTGAAACTAATACTTTCTCCAATCTCCTCAAGCTGCTATTAAGTCAATCATTATAATTTTCAACACACTTTTTATTTATGTAATTGTTCTGAAACTAATACTTTTTCCAATCTCCTCAAGCTGCTATTATGTTAATCATTATAATTTTCAACACACTTTTTATTTATGTAATTGTTCTGAAACTAATAATTTTTCCAATCTCCTCAATCTGCTATTATGTTAATCATTATAATTTTCAACACACACTTTAATCTTTAATGATATCTTGAAAATTCTCATAACGCTTAAATTCTAATATTGAGCATAATTCTAATATTGTAACATTAATGACAAAAACTACAATTAATAAATGCTTCAAAATTCAAAATATTAATTTTTCTTAAGAGTATGTATCAGTAAACTTATTACAAAAGATAATTAACATATAAGTATTACTCATTAGATAGCATTAATATTTAATTTTATTTTTAATCCTATTTTAAAGTTAGTTGAAATTCCTTCAAGTTTAGAAAGTAACAATAATTTTTCAGTACTATCTATTGAGTACAGTGATTTAATTAAAGTAAATCTACACATACACTACATGTAAATGAATCATGACACAATGAAGCAAAGTTTGTAAATTGTAACCGTATTGAAAGTAAATTTAATTTTAAACAATTAGTCTTTTGAACAAAAAAACATTTAAATTTCTTTTAAAACAGAAGGATTTAAAATTTGCAAACTTTTCCTTAGTACTACTTAAAATTCTAAATCAGTAATGTAACAAAAAAGATTTGGATAGTAAATTAAATTGTTAGAAATTTAAAGGTTAAAATTTAAACTTACATTTGTTTTATTTTCACAATATGTTGAAACATTTTTGAATTAATTTAATGTAAGAAAAAATGTAAAAGTAAATTATTATTAAAATATATTAGTACAACTAAACTAATTAATACAACAAAAATATATTAGTACAATTAAATTAATGATAATTAAATTTCAATTATAATTAGGGCTTAAAAAGTAAATGTGTAAATTTTATAAATTATATATAAATTTTATAGTAATTTTATATATATATTATGATAATTTTTTAAGAATTTTTATATAAAATATAACAAATGTTTTAATTGATTCTCATTAGTTTCAACACATATTTATAGAAGCCAGTTTTTTTTAAAGAACATTATTTTTTATTTATTAGTAATCTTCATTTTCAAAATCGTGAATTAATGAAAAGATGATTAAATGAAATATGGTACGACATGTTTCAAATTTAAGACATGTTTTTACGTCTTTCTAGTTGCACAGCAAACTCGTTATCCAAAAAAAAGTTTTCAGAATTAATAAACAAGGGAAATATTATACAGTCTATATGCTTGATTGAAGATCATGAAAAAGTGGTTCTGTTACCATAAAATTTTTTTATCCTCAATGGCAAATACTTCACAGAAAAACTAATGGGAAAATTGCTTTTTAAATGTTGCTTATATCTGTCTTTAAAAAGGTAATAATAATTCTTACAAGAAATATATAATATTTCAATAATTAAGAATTAAGAGATATAAATCAGATTTCAATCTCAGCAACTACATATATTTCATTCAATTGAACAAAAATATTTTTTTATGAAATAAAATTTTGTATCATGCAGTAAAGGAATTACAAATAATAAAATTTTTCATGCTTAAAAACCTATTTTATTTACTTTTTGTCTAATGTTTAAATAAAAAACAATTAATGTTCCTTTTAAATGCTCATTTTAATCAGGCAAGTTTTTCTTTTATAATATATATATATATATATATATATATATATATATTAATATGTAAATTAGATTTCTTTAAATTTACAGAAATTCAGAAGTATTAGAAATTTAAAGTAATCTTTTTTTTTAATGAATATATATATAAAACATTAACATTTAAAATGAATATAGAACATTTTTATTTGTATTTATTATTTAATCTAATTAGTTTCTATTTATTGATCATTTTCGAATCATAGCAGTATTAATATTATCATATACATGTGAAATATTTTAAATGCGAAAGCATTTTAAATATTTGAAATATTAAAAAAGCAAATGCGAAAGTTTTTTAATAAGTTTAAAAAGTGTAAAGGTTAATAAAATTAAATTAAGGTAACAAGAAAAATATATGCATACTTTGTACTGTGTCATCCAAAACCTATTCTTCGTGATATAAGGTTAAATTTCTGTGAGAAGGATTCGTTATCTTTTCGTAACAGTTGGCAGCAATATTTTCGATTTATTAAATTTTCTGCTTTGAAGTTAATTTAACAAGCGAAAACTGCCAAACAATGTTTGTTTATTCCATATTCATACTTCCCTTCTCACGTGGATATTTGAGGCAATGAAATAGCTAATACTTTAGCAAAGGAGGGCTCGGGTTATCCTGCTTTTTCTTCTTCCGTGCTTGCCTACTTTGAACTGTTTTCCATGAAAAAAGCGCAGTTTAAAACCGATTGGCAGGTACCTTTGACTCACCACTTCTACAAGGGTAGAAAGCCGAGACTTTCTCTGGCTCTTTCCTGTGATAGGAAATTCAGCACTTGCCTTGCACGTCTTGCCTCTGGCCGCCTGAAATGCCTCACTTTTGTAGCGGGTAACAAGACCTTCCCCCTCTGTCCTAAATGCCACGGACACCAAGCTTCTCCTGAGCATATCCTGTATTGTATCAATATACTAAGGGACGAAATCTACACTTCTCCCCGCCTTGTCATCGATTTCCTCACCTCAACGGATTCCTTGATTTGGTCAGACTCTGTCAGATCACTTGAAGATAAGCAACAGCAATAACATAACAACATATTCAAACTTTATACGGTAACAATATGTCTTATTTAAAACAAGGTATTGATCCACTGTTTTATCATGGCATATGTGGATCAAATTTTGCTTGTTCACCTGCTTCTTAAAATGCAGAGTGTACGAAAGCAAATCACGTAACCTAGTCGCACTTTGGAAGGAGATTTAAGTCCCGTGTGCAGAAATTCTGTTGCACACGTAGTAGTAACTTATAATCAGAGAAATGTATTGATACTGAAGGTTGTCACTTTTGGAACAGTTATCACATTTACGTAAGAAAGGACATTTATGTTTCAAATAGTATTCGAAGTTTTCTATTATTATCATCTGAAAATAATGTAAATTTTCTATAATGGTTCAAAGCATGTATGCATTATTTGACTCATACTGTAATTTATAACTTAAATACTTCTAAAAATTAAAATGTAAGGAGATAACATTAAGTGCCATACTCTACCATTTAATGGAGTATGTAGATTGATGACAAATTAATAATAATAATTCAATTATATTACCGTATGGGAATTATATTTGCAGTAAATTCTAAATCTTTCATTTATTTCTTTATATCGTCAATCATGACGTCATCATAGCCCTTTTTATTTTGTTGGAAATGTGAAGATATCCATTTAACTAATAACTATTCAAAGCATGAAAGCTGCTAAAATTTTTAAAAAAATGCTGAATATGATAACTTTTATTATACTGCTTATAAGTTATTTGAAATAATCAAATTACTTAACTTTTTTAAATAAATAATGTGTCTTAAAGACGAAAATATATTTCATCAAATGATTTGCACATTAGAATATATATCTAATGTGCAAATGTGGAAGATACATTAGAATATATATCTTCCAATTCCTGTAAAATCAAAAAATTTCAAGCTATTTTAAGCAACTTGATTTTGACTTAGTTAAAATATTTTTTATTGGTTACTAAAATGAGTAATACTTAATTTTGAATTCAAAATCCTTTAAACTGTTGTTTTATTAAATGTTGCTCCCAAACTGAATATTATTTGCGTGTGTATATATTAAACATCAATTTTTCTTCGTAAATAGTTATCAGATTGATTGACCTACGTTAACCTAAGCTCTGAAAATGTTTCTTTTATATAGATACTTTTTTTTTTTATCGAAATAGCAGTATTTTTGTTGTATAACATAAAATATATTGCACCAGGAAAATGTTTATTACTATAAACATTAATGAAATACCAAAGAACAATAATGCAGTGAACTAGTTCATTTAATTGTTATTCTAATATTCTATTGAATATTAGTTTATCTGTATTTAGCTCCGTTAGAATTCTTAATGGAATTTAGTATTTTTAATCCAATAATTAAATATATATCTTACAAATTACTGAGAATTTTATCCCATATTTATGTAACTAAATATAAATAATATATTTTAAATATTATAATGCGATTGAATTTTTTTTAAGAATAAACTTAACATTTAATTATCAATAATAATATTAGTAGTCAAAATAAGCATAAGAAACTCTGAATGTAATGGAGGTTTTTCAACTGGAACTCTCTACTTAAAGAATCACACATTTTATTACTAAATAATACATTTTTGCGGTGGAACTTTGACATATTGTATAATACACCTACATTGTTTTATTAGAATATATTGATCTAAGGTAATTTCTTTATGTATATGCTTATGACTACTCTCTCTCTGGCTTGTTGAAATATATTCATATACATCTTATAGGACAATATAAACCACGTATCGAAGTTTATGTTCAATAGCTTGATGAATATGTACCTATGTCTGAACTAAACAAAAAGGCTTCTCTTCATCGATCATTATGATTGATGTAGTTTTTATCAACTCTCCGAGATAATAATGTTATTTTAATATTTTAAGTGGATTATATGAAAAAAAATGCTAGTTTGTCTTAAGTGTTAGAAAATTAGTCTATGTTCCTCACAACATTCAATGATGATTGATAATAATTATTACTCATGAAAGTATTAATATAAAAACATTTGTCCTTAACTGTCTATATTTAAATAGCAATTACATCCATATATTTTGAATACTTTCCATCAAAAATGTTTTTTATTTTTTAATCGGACTTAAAGGAAACTTTTCTATTATGAAGTAGATTTAATATCAGAATTTTGACTAATTATTCTAAAAATGTTTTAACATATACAATAATATATTGATTTTCAACAAAATGTCACAATTTAGCTCTCTCCTTTCAGTTTGACTAAACCTATGGAATGAAACCTTTAACAGAAAGGTATCTATAAATGAAATTATTACATTTTTGTGTAAATATAAATGACTTATTTCTTCATCAGTTCAATACATCATAGAATTAGTTTATTTATCAACATAAGTAAGGTTGTGAATATTGCATTATATCAGTTTTTGAAAATAAATTATGTCAATATTTGCAGATTGACATATAGTTAATTTTTAGATTAACAAACAAGTTTAAATTTATAACTACACGATTCATTGATATAAAATATTTCGTATTTTTACTATTTTTAGTTACTAAAATTAAAAATATACGAAATGTTATGAAGGTTTTGGAATTAGCTATCCTTAATAATTCCCTTCCTATTTTTCTCACGCTAGCTTCACAAATAAATATTTTAAATGTTTCTTTTCTTATTTTTTTTTTCAATTTTTTATTTATAGGGATCACATTAAATATCATTCTTTATTACACACATCTAATTTATATTTTATTATAACTTTTAATTCACAATTTTGATTCATTACATTTTTATTTATTATTTTCCTTTTGCTTACAAAACCTTAATGCTTAAGGATTTCAACTTTTCAGAGCAATATATTCACATTTTACCTGTTGTATATTCAATATCCAATGCATATACAGGGTGTCCCAAAACGACCGCATAACTCTACACAGCTAGATTGCTCGTTGGGAGTTCATAAAAACTGCCCAAAGAAGCGTTCCTATACGATCCATACTTTACGAAAAAAGTGTGAAAAACAAAGTATGACGTCATTGCCGGTGCAAGAAAAAACACTATTGAACATATCAATTGCAATATAAGCAGTTGATTTCGGCGGACATACTCCCTAGCAGTTTATAATGTATTTCCATTACATCGGCCGTACATCAAGTACATTCACAGTAGTCACGAACATAATACAGGGTCATCATATGAAAGCTACCGGAAGCTGCAGGATGCAGCCTTCAAAAGACCAGTTCCACGGCGGCTTAACGTCATTCCATAGCGTGCGCATTAATGACGCGATATGCATGGTGAACGTCTTAAACTTTATCGTCTGGACCGAAATTAATACGAGCAGATTACACATTACTAATGTTTTTCCACTATTGAAGACTAAGAATTGGCAAACCATACATAAGAAGAGAGTTCTTGAGAAGGTCCCATTCCATTTTTGGCTGTCTGATAAATCCATTTTGACAATTGAAGAAGAGGTCAAATAAATTAGGTATAGTTTAAGAAAAGTTGGACAATGCAAAAATGCATTTTAATGAAAAAGTAAATCAAAACTTTTTACTGTTCTTTTACATTGCTTTATAGAATTTACAGGCTTATTTTTTAATGGATAAATATCTATCATAAGAAATTACAAACACCTTTTTTATATTATGTGGAAATTTGACTGAAATTTTCACAAAATTAAAATGATAGCTATGCCAATTATATTGCATCACGTGATAGTGATCTGAATGAAAACTTCCAGTTGTTCTTAAAAGTTTCAAATAGGTAAAAATATTAAACTTTCTGTAAAAATACTTTTGCTAGAAATATATTTGAAAGAACCTTGCAGATGTAAAATCCAAGGTTACAGTTACATTGTAATATAGGCATTTAATTTCGAGTACTTAAAATGAAAATTAGCATGCAATGACAACCTAAGAAAAAATTACAAAATTTAAATCTTTCAAATTAGTTGAATCAAAAGAATTATAAAACAAAGCAAATTAGCTCTATTAATTTAAACGCACGTAATTCTTAGAATCATAACTTGTATACATGTACTGAATTTTCGAAAGCATAATTCCTCGTTTAAGAAATGCTTAGATGATTTTTGAATTTACAAAATGCTTCTAATAGAAACATAAGAACAAATTATTTACGACGCTAAGGCTTGAATTTGACCATTTGAATTTTAGAAACAGAAAGACAGAAAATAAAAGTCTTAATTCCTGGACTAAATATTTGCTAATTTAATTACATAAAAATTCTTCTTCCAAGCGCGAAGCTAATTCTTATGCTGTAATTTATATTATTCTGCTAATTATATTATTCTTTTTTTTATTAAAATTATATATAAAGAGCAAAATGTGTAGTTTTTAAAGTAAGGCGTTTATTTAAAACTGTTTTCTAGAAGGATAAAAAATGTATTAAAAACAATCCATTTAAAGATTAATATGAAAGAAATAATGCAACAAATAAAATGAGAGAGATGATTATGAAAATGTATTTATTTAAAATTATAAAGCATTGTAATATATTTTGTTAAAAACTTCATCAATTTCTTTATTTTTTTTATTTCAGAATATTTTTTAAATATTGAAATATATTTTACATAGCTTATATAACAAAAGATTGTTGTTGAAAATATATTTAAAAGAATGATTTGCTTATTTGTGAAACAAACTTTTAAAATTGATTATACGTTTAAAATATATTTAGCAATTAATTTAATAAATAATTTCGTGTTAATCAAAATAAATTTTATAATTTTGTTTAGCATTTAATATAAATATATATTATTATAAAGAAAGACAAAACGTATCCATGGAGAATATTTTATTTTCATACATAATGATTTTAAGACAACAAAAGTATCATTATATAACATTGGTACTCATTTAAGAGAGATGAAATTTCTTGTAATTAGCTATAACATATTTAAAAAGTATAAATAAATATAGTCACCAATGCAGTTAACTAAAAACATGAATGAAAAAGCATTCACATTAATATGTATAATTATGCATAATAAGTGATAATTTATTATTTGAAATACACCTATTTGAATCCAGTCAGGCAATTTGTTTTAAAATATGCCACACTGCTAACCAACCAAAATGCTACACCATAATGAAGGCAATCAAATCATGTAAATTTGCATCCATTAATAAAACATAACTGATCGTCTAAGAAACGCACATCATTAAGACAGACAAACACTGATCGAAGCTCCCTCTTTCATCATTGCATATGGTGTCAGGAACATTCTTTACATGACATTAACAGATTGCTCAATTTTATTACGAATCATATCACAATAGATACTTGTCTGTTATGCATCATAACTTTCATGCATTCGCTTGTATTATTCGACGACGTCTGTAGCTGAGTGGACAGTCCACAAGGCTAAGTTATTTGCTGTAGAACGAATGCATATTCAGCAAAATAAAAGACATTAATTTACAAAAACTTAACTTTTAAATTTTGTGCTATTGTTGAATGCCGCTAAAATTTACAGTTTGTTATCGCTTAATATACTAATCTTCGCTTACCCTAGACTCAAAACCATATCCTTTTGCACCACCAATGGCGTAATGAACAATTGATATGGACAACGGAATGGTGCAAAATTGTCTTTGCTGACAAACCTAGCTTTTGTCGACAACACTACGATGAACAGATAGGGATCAGGAGACAAAATTGAGAGAAAATGCTGAACTATTGAGTCACGCACTACCACCATTCCCTGTGTCTAATATCATGAGTTGGGTTGGCATTGTGTTTCTTTCATGCTTCCCTCTACTATGCATTGACCATAAATTGAATAGAGCAACGTATCTGAATGTTGGAGCCTATAGACATCCCATAAATATTACACTTGAAATCATACATATTTCAATTGTATAATGCGTGGTCACACGTAGCACGCAATGTTTAAGAGTCACTTACCAATCAGACTGATTAACCTTCTATACATGCTGTTTCTTTAAATATATTACCAAAGAAAAGCGTATGATCCATAACTGCAAATCTTCTAAGAAGTAATATACTTCACCAATCAGATTCCACTATTTTTTTTTGGCCTGTTTATCTTCCAAATCTATAACTAATCGAGAAAGTGTGATCAAGCACAACAACCAGCTTGAGATACATCACATTATCTTTTGTACTACAGAAATTTTAGCAAAATGTAGAAACCTCGTAGACTATTATATTTTCAAGAAGGCATCCAAAACCTCTTTGATTATACACCGATGTCTATAGTATTATTTTTAACCAGCAAACGTGGCAAAAGTATCTAATTAACTGCTGATTTTGTAATCCACCACACTTCATAAGATATTGTAACTTTAGTTATTATTACTTTTTATCTAATGTTTTGTTTGACAAAATAAAACGCTATTTCATAAAAACTTTGCTCAGATATGTCTAGTCTACTTTGGTATTGCATTTTGCGTGGCATGCAGTATTATATAATGTCTTATTTATCAAACATTTTATTTATAAATTAACTGTAGATGATATGTGCAAATGTGCTCAATTGATGAGAAAAAAATGCTAATTATTTAAAACACAGACAGCAACATTAAGCATATAAAGTTACCCTATTTATAGCATACACTAATTACTCATTTGAGATACAGAGATGATGTAATAAAAAAGTTTGAAATATATAGCTCAGTTTTAATATAAATTACATGCGCAAATAAAAAGCAGAATATGGCGAGTTCATGGAATATTCAAACTTATGTACTTTGTATTTGTTTAATGGTCATAAATATTTTATTAAAGTTTGAAATCTAAAATAGGAAAACAATAACAATGAAAATTCATTATTAATCACAATGCAGAATATAAAAAATTCTATCTGTTATAACTTTATGAGATCATATTTTCCAGATGATGATAGAAAAAGTGTTTATATTAATTATATTAACTCGACAGTATAGCTAAAGTTATAAATTTTAGTGCTTTCTTACCATATTATAGTTTTGATGACGTATTTATACTGCTATGTAACATCAAATAGCACCATTCATCAGTTACGCGACACTAAAATGATAGAAAATAATATGGACACGATAAACTCTATCTTTATTTCTCTTTCCATGGTAAAGTATATACCTAGTATATTGACCGATGAGTATTATATTTGGCATAAGTTGTATCAGACGCAAAATTGTATCAGAATGACAACTGCATTCAAAAATTTCATTATTTACATATTTTTCTTTTTTTGATTCAATTTACTGAAAACTTCTGCTCAGGCAAAAATGAACGGTAAAGTAAGACGTTTTTTAGAAAGTAGAGAATAAGAGGAAATATATCCATGATCTAATATTTTTTTACTGAACCATTGCTGAAATTATATTGTACATTTCAGTACGATTGTACAGTTGTACGATCAAATACATTTTTAATTTTTATCAATTTGAATACAACAGCTGTAACTATTTAAATAATTTTTATATATGTAGGTTTGCAATTGTTAATATAAGATTACTAACTATTGATAATTTTACAATAACATTAATTCATATCTTCTATTATTTGCGTGAACATTCAATTTCCTTTCGCTGATATATTAAACACATATTACACTTTAAAAGTAAGCTGTGTTTATTGAAATGAGTTGCTTCAAATCGTTGAAAACATCATGCATATCAAGCATTTACACAATAAATAAATTAATATCTATGCGAGTATATGTTTTAGAATAAATATAAACTGTTGTGTTAAAGTGATGTAAAATCTATTTATATAAAATAAAAATGCAGCAAAGAGCAAATAGCTTTACTGCAGCGCAAAATTCCCTTGAAAGAAAAATTTAAAATAATTTAAATCCCATCGACATATTTTTAAAATGGAAGGGAAAATTCAAAATAAGACTTGCATCATTTTAAAAATGATGCAAGTCTTATTTATCATTTAAAATTACTTAAAAATGATGCATTTCAATGCATCATTTTTAAGTAATTTTAAGTAAATAGAAAAAAGGAATTATATTTTTTAATTATATTAATCTCGTAAGTATATTTGATGATATATTTGAATTGCAAAGATAGATATACTGTTATTTTAAATCCGAAAGCAAAATTTTTCAAAAATTATGTCTATAAATATATATTAAAAAAAACATTTGCATTTCAAAACTTATTCTTAAATTTTTAAATTTAACTTCAAATTCAAGGATATCTAACAAAACAACTGATTTCAAAATGATGCATTTTAGTTAATGCTAAAAAAAGTATCTGTAGTAATTTTTGAGTATGTGATTAATATTATAATAACAAAAGTACAGACTGTAATAAGTTCACTTTTATGTTTTAAAATTATGATAAAAACCCTCAAACTGACATGAAGATGATTTTCATCATACGTCAGTTTTTCAATTTGATTGATTTAATCAGTGGATAGTTATAAATAATGAGATTCCCAACATTTTAATTCGGTTAAAGATTTACTTTGCATTAGTTGCTGGTTGGATTCAATTACCAAGTAAAGCAATATAAATGTATATACTAATGAACAACTAACTTGTGGCAGTCATGATTTACTGTTTATATTCAGCCTCAATTCATTACTTTGACTCCAATAAATCTGAATTCCTCACATTTACTCCGATAAGTCTGATATCATCACATTTATGATAATTAAATCAATGGAGTATTTCTTATACTGTCACTTATGTCCACACAAGACAACGACCTCTTGTTGCCAGTTGACAGTACATCTGGATCTGCTAAAATTGAACTTGCAATGAGAGACACATCTCCAGCGCTGCAGCTGTTTTTGCGATTCAGTTGCCGTTTTCCTGCAGGGCAGAATAAAGGTAGATTATTCATTGTGGACATAAACTTCGCTCTAGAAGAAGACGGAATAATTGTTATGTGAACTTGGGAAATTTTCTTGTTTCCATTATCCTTTTTAATATAGCGTGCAATGGTTTTCCCATTCGGTTTCTTTCTCATTAAACTCTGTAAAAAGGAGCTTCCTCGCTTATGGTTAGCATCTGTAGTATAGGCCGTTCGCTGGCTTGCTTCACTCATTCTAGAACCACTACCTCCACTACCACAATCTGAAGAACTTTGAGTAACCAGACAAGACATGGGTGCCTGAAAAATATAAAACCCAATTAAGTTAATATATAATTAAATATTATTCTCTAAGTTTGTGATCAGTCCTAAGAAAACAGAAAAATATATTAGATGATATGGCTTAAAGTATAAATAAAATAACTTATACAGTTATCAAAGTTATATTTTTCCTTATTCAGCTTAAAATCACTTTTTCGATATTTGAGCACAATTAAATACCTTCTGAGATTTACTCTTGTAAAAAATGTGATTGTTTTAATATATTTCATTTTGTGAATAAGTGTAATTTTAATTTAATTAAAATAAAGTAAAATAATTTAATTTTAGTGGTTCCCTTAATTTATAATTAATTAATATTTAAAGAATATAATAAAACAATTAATGAATGGTAGGAAGCAGGTTTGTAGTGGAAGAATATTATAAGATCTAAGCATATAAATTATTTAATAATAATAATAATTATTTAATAATAATAATAATAAATTATTTAATAATAATAATTTCGGAGAAAAAATTTTATATTAGAAACTTTAATGCAATCAACATTAAATTAATGTACAACAGTCTAAGTTCCATGAAATTTAAAGGGATTATATTTGCTGCAAATATCATAATCGGTAAATCACCAAACAGTGACTCCATTTAGTGGGGAATTCACTCGTATATATAAATCATCGACATCTGAAATAGTGAGGTATTGAAAACAGAAATTATTAGACATGTATTTCTACATATTGATACAGCTTTTGATAATTATGTAAATTTTAAAAAGATGTTGATACAAATATTCAAACTTGTTTCGGTCAAATTAAATTATTAAAGGTGTCTTATAATGAAAGAATTGGATTTTGGAGTATTTAAAAATATTTTGGCTATTAAAAATGTCATCTAGCTGACATAATTATTGCGTATAGTCTGTGGAATATTCTTAGTATTATTTATCTTTTTGAAGTAGCAAGAAACCCAAATCACTACGAAAATAGGAAAATCCACTAAAAATACACCAAATTTAAAACGATGCTAAAAAGAGTGTACACCATTTGCTATAGAACATCATTCGGTACCCTTCTTCAGAGTATTTTCTTCTTTATATAATTCATCATATATATATATATATATATCAGCTTTTTACTATGCAGTAAAAAAGAAATGTATTTTCTATCTTTTTGTTTTCCTATTATTAATCTAACTTTTTGCTATTATTATATGGTCATCGAAACATATAATAATAGAAGAAAGTTAAATTTTTTAAAATTTCGGCAAATTTTAAAATTTTATTAAAATATTAATGTTATTTCAGTTTCAGTTAACATAATATAACTAAAATTACTAAAATATAATTTAAGTAATGTAATTTTTCTTGCCTACTATTTTGTCTACTTTTTGATTTTTGGTACTTCTTAATCTACTTTCGATAGTTTGAGAGGATTTCTTTTTGACAGCATTGAATAAAACGATACATATTGAATTATTAAAGATAATATTTTTAAAAATTAGTCAAACACTTAAGGAAATTGAATTATTTTTCTATTCAGAAATATCGACTACAATACATTGAATTTATTGTTTTAAATAATTAATTTAAAAAAGTATACACTTATACTTTTACAGTAAATATAAAGTCATTTCTCAATTTTAGAAAGTATCTGATTACATGCACGTTACTCTTCAAACAAAATATCTCATATCAAGCTCTTCTTTGTGCAACTTTAAATTTACTTAAAATTCCTGTACGTTAGAAATAGAGACACCACGCTAGATTTTTTACCCACTATAAATTCTTATTTCTATAAATAGATTTATTTCCTATTGTAGGCATTCTAACAGGATAGAAAAGTTCTAATTTTGAGGTGTCTATCTGCTTTTTATAAAATTTAAATGTAAAATTATGCAATATAGTTGATAAAACTTAAAAGGTTTTATAAAATATAATTCATAATAATACAATCTAACTGTACAATTATTCAATATGAATAAATGAATAAATTGCGAAAAAAGTCCAATAGAAGAATAATGATCGTTTAGAGACGAAATATATTAATTTATAATAAGACTTCAGAAATCAGATCTTTAAAAATAACTCTCCAATTAAAACTAAAAACTTAATTTATGAAATTGTTTAGTAATCCTAGATGAAATAAAGGTTTTTGACATTACAGGGTGATAACTTTATACTGTTGACAAAATCGTGTTGCTTTTGATTGTTTAATTCATGTCCATCACTTTTTATAATAACTTCATTTGCATAAGAGATCTTAATGTTAGTAAATAAAATAGGTAGTTTTTATTTTCTTGTTTGAAATCATATGTCATTCCAACGACGACTAATATAGGCTTTATTTGACGCTGTAATAAAGCAAATTCAGACTGTGGGAATGTGGCCCCTTTATTCACCTGACTTAAACACAATGGACTATAGTGTTTAGTCTATTCTATAATCAAGATATGCTCTAAGCCACATTGAAGTTTGGGAATGCCTAAAGGCTATTCTTAAGAGAAGGAATGAGCTAAATTAATGTCTGATGAACTGTAGAGCCCATTGCAGAAAATTTTACGTGGCGCATAAGCTTCTGTATCGATGCCCAAGGGAGCCATTTTGAAAATACTTAAGTATGTTGTATCTAAGTAACAAATGACTTAAGTAAAGTTAGTTTTTCGAAAATAAATTCCATGTTTTTAGTTTAATACATTATTTTTTTGTCAACAGGATATTGCTGTCACCCTGTACTAATTGTCAATAACAATTATAAAAATTTATTAGATAATATTTATAAAAGCAAATTATTTTGTTTAATTATGTAAATTAATACGAATATTTGAAACATTTAATCATAATTATCTCAAATGTTTGTACTAGTAGCCCAAAAGTAGCATGCTTTCTAGCTAGTCTTACTCGATGTTCTGGATAGTGGAGAGTTATTAGACTGAGACAACAACTTTGTACTCCAGGCAGGGGTTGATGATTGGGATAACTTTCTAGTCTCATAAGAACCTAACTGGCCCAAAAGTTCAATAATTAAAAGTAGGGAAACGGAATGTTAAAGTTCAAGACTTGAGAATTGAAACGTTTACATAATACATTACAACATTTCATGTGTTGACTAAATATAAACATTCAGTCAACACATGAAATGTTGTAATGTAGATAGAATTTCAAAATAGATGTGCATAGAATGTGCATAGATTTTCAAAAATCCTGGTAAACGTAGATGCAATATAGACATATTCTCCACAATAAGACTCAATTACTGAAAAAAGTGCGTGATTCTTGGCTTATTGCTATAAGAGAATCATCACAATTTCGGGTTTATTTTCTTATCCTTAAAGAATTATTGTTACAAATTGAATTATAAATACTATCTACAGATAGTAAGAATGTAATCCAGCACGCATGTAACCATTCAGGAGATATATAAAAGCAAAAAGACAATATACTAACTCTTCGTTCAATAGTAGATAGATTCATACATATTATATGTATTATATTGATCTAATCATCAATTTTAAAACCTATTTTTTTTACTTTTATTGATCAGATTTTAAACAATGCCATTTTAATAAACGTTTCGTTGAAATATTGCTATACTACTTACTTTAAAATAAAAATATTTTTTAAAAAGAAATCGTGCCAATTTTAGAAATTTAAAACTATCTATGTTGTTTGATATTATTTATTTCAAACAGAAAATACTTTCATTGGAAAAGTCTTTGTCAATGCTTTAATTTTCTCTTATTTTCCCATAGTATTTATTTTTCCATAGTAACATTCATTGGTGATCAAGTTTCCTGTATAAAAACAGAAACTCGCAATAAAAAATTGTCTCTGATATCATACTAGATAATCTATAAATAATTTATCAAGGACATCGCTAATTTATTTGAATTTCGTGTATATTATTAAATTTATTTATCAAAATTTGTATTATAGATATATTTTTAAATCTAAATCTGATGTAGTTTTCCCTTGTAATAATTTATGATGAATTTCTATACTCTTTCAATCCTGATTATTACAGTTCATCATAATGATTCCAGATGACGCAGGTGTAGAAGTTTAAATGCACCTTATGCAAAAGTTTAAATGGAATAGCACTTTAACAAGAAGGCAAAAAAGAGAAAACTTTATACATATTATATACAATTTTACAGCAATCAAGTTTTAAGTATTTATTTCTAGTATTGTATTTTAAAATTAAATTCAGCATATTTTGGCAATATTTAGTTATGCTTAAAATAATTTTTATAAACCGTTAAATCAACGTTTGTTAAAATTGCATAAAAGGATTTCTCATTTTGATGTGAAGAATAAATAAATGCTTACTTTTAAAAGTGTATCCTAGAATCGATATTAACCTATATTTATAGAAATTTATAAAAAATCTCTCTTTTGGATTGTTTTATTAAAAAAATTACTGAATTAGGTTATATCTTACGAAACATTTACACTGCTAACCACCCAAATTGCAACACCAAGAAAGGCATGAGACGTTACAATAAAATTTATTTTGTAGATAATATATTGACCAAGTATCAAATGATTAAATTTATAGACTTTAAGGAGGTGTGGTTCCTGCCAAAATCAGTAGACATTATTTCAAAGAGACTTTGGATGTGTTTTTAGGGTAGACCAGACCAGTCAGCTTCCACACGTTGCCAAAGTTGATTTAGTATAGCAGATGAGGAGGTGATCTTGCTCAATAGTTGAACAACCATGAACCACATATTTTCTATGGGCGAAAGATCCATAGAGCGAGTTAACCAGGTAAGCAATTCAATCTGGCGATTGACGAAGAACACTTAGATAATGCATACAACATGTAATCACGCATTATCCTGTTGAAATATGGCAGTTAGCAAGCACTAGATGTAGGTCATGAAGGTAAGGAAGGACAACTGGCACCAACACGTCGGAGATGTAGTGCTGGCTGTTTAAAGTACCAGAAATGGGTACTAGAGGAGTCCGAAAGTGATAAACAATACTGCCCCATACCATAATACCCGGAGTAGGACCAGTGTGGAGGTGCATAAAGCAGCTGTTCAGCATCCTCTTTTTACGGTGTCTCCAGACTCGAATACGACCTTTATGGTGTTGCAGACGGAAGCATGACTCGTCATTAAAGACAATTCCATTCTCCCATGTACATCCATCTTTCAATGTATTTGTGGCGTACTTTCAACGTTCGTGATGTGACTGAGCGATACGTCACTGCCATGTACACAATTAGCCTGTCATCACGTGAAGCGGTGCACTGAGAGGAACGCGATCGAACACGTCGATCCGTCGTACCTTCCTGCATCCAACAATCACATATCCGCATTGCAGTTGTTTGGTTTCCTCCACAACGCGACTACCAATTTCCTTGAAAAGTAATCCATAATCTCAGTAGGCCACTATCCTTCTTCTGTAGGACTTGGATACTTGATTAAAAAATAATCACTGTTTTCTTCGACGTATATTTGATCACATTTTTGAAAAAAAAATGCTAGAAAAGCACAATTGCCGAACTTGAAATCATCGAAATCTCGAAGCCTTAAATAGCGCTTTGAAGTGGCACTACAAATGCAAGAGATGTGCGTCTGCACTGAAATTTTAATCCTTTTGCGTACCTCACCTCCGCTAATGCTTGTTGTAAATTTTATGTTATTTACCTGCATTCTTAAGTGTGCTGCATTTACCGTGGCCAGCAGTGTATTAAACTGACAAGCCAAAACACTTTTCTGCTTTGCTATTCAGCAATATTTATATGTATTATATTGATCTTCGCTTATACTGTAAATTTCTTTATTTGTCAGTGGGAAAATATAGCTCATCAAAAACGAATGGATAGAGTTTGGCTCTCAGCTTTATTTTTTGAGCAATATGACTGAGTTATGCAGAGATTCAAAATATAAACAATAGTACTTGCTAATATAATGTAATTATTTACTGTGTATTTTTATGTACGGACTCAAGGATTTGTGTTAATGTAAACTAAATGTGTCTTAAAAAGTTTTAAAAATTTAATAATAAAAATTAATAAATACAAAGATGTAAATTTTTTATACAAAATCAATTTAAAGTATACATACATGCACACATATGCAACTATTAAACTTATAATCATTAGATGTTGTTATTATTATCATCATTATTAATAATTATCTGATGAAAATGATGAATTAAACGTAATTTCATTTTTACGAAAATAAGGATCATAGTTCTTATTGTTATTTACGTTATTTACTCAAATAAATTCAAAAAGTGACTTTTCGTACTAAAACAATCTATTTTCTGTTTTGTGGCTGATCCAATTGGGAATTATAGGATATTAAGAATAAAAATCAAAAATGAGAAAACTTGGTACATCATAATTTTTTCTTGATTAAGATGAAAATTTAAGCATGGTAGTTAAAATTGTGAATGATGTTTACTGTCCCGATATCCGGATACTGTAACAGCTTTTACGTGCAATTTTGGTTTCATCAATTCTGTTCGGGTAATTTTGATGCTAAAGATGCACAGAAAGAATCGAAGTTGACCAGAATGTTGTCAGTTGTTGGGTCACCCAGAATCTATAAATTGACTTCAAAACAGTTTTAAACTTTTTTTTACACAAAACGAATCTGATTCAAGTCACAATATACAATCTTCAGAATTCATAGAAATTGTGTGGATGTTTCTCTCAAGCTAATATTTATGCATGCTATAGACATCAGTTTAGGAAGTCTATTTAATAGAACACTTACTTGACACATAAACCTGACGCTTTTTTTCCCTCTGCTTCTATCAGCAACTACTGGATCTAAGCTTGCATCACCAGACTCATCATTGGTACATAATTCAACCAAACATATCAAGCGGAAACATCGCCTGAAACCATTTCGGAATCTAGTACTCATGGCAGCATAGATGAATGGGTTGACGCAGGAGTTAATGAAGGCGAACAGATTTATGCATAGCATTGTAAAGAAAAAATGTTCTCTGTGCATGAAGTTTACCGATTGGTACTGTGTTATGATACTGACCAGGAAATATGGAGTCCAGGCGACGGCAAAAGCTAAAATCACTATTAGAACCATTTTAGCGATCTGAAAAATAGCAAATTTCATCACTTAAAATTTGCTTTCTAAAACCGAAATTTGACAAAAATGTATGAAACTACTCTATTTGCTTCATTATAAAATATTTAAAAACGTATCAAAGTAATTAAAAAATAAATTTTTAACCATTTGAAAAATGTCACATAAACTGTATCACATACGTTGATACAAGTGTAGTCTATTTCAATTTCAAACATTTCAGGTCTTATTGAAAAGGAAAAAATCTCAAGTGAGGAGGTTATAAACTCAAAATAAAAACAACTTTCAATCAATATATATAATCTAATAGAAATAGAATAATTTTATGCACTTATTGTGTGAATTCTTACATTAAGGAATTATGATAAACCTAAGATTTATCAAAATTCGATTGAAAAACTTGAGATTCTAGGGTATTTTTATTTATATATTTGAAGTATTCAATGAAAAACTTTATTTGCAGCCCATAAAAATAATGCATGTGATGATGCTTAAAAGTCAACTTGCTTTTCAACTATTAAATTACATTTACAGGTACATTATTTTCATTCGATGTTTGGCGAAACACATGTTTATTTATAGTTTCTATATAAGTATGTTTCTGTAATTTAAAAAAATAAAATAAAAACAATAACTATTTTCTAACTTTTACGTAAAAACGATCCAATCTAAGCCACAGATGCCGTACAGTCCAGGATGACAAATTCTAAGTTTGGTGATTTTTGGCGGATTTTTTTACGTACCTGGCTCTGGGATTTTATTACGTCATATATATGGAGAACTATAATAACTAAGTAGAAAATGGTAACCCTAGTATTATGTCATTGCGCCCGTCACAATACATTAAATGCGCAACATTTCTTTATCGCCAAAAAATTCCGAATTTTGTATCCTGGATTATACAGCATCTGTGCCCAAAATCCTTCTTATTTAGATCTTAAAATCAAAAAGATTTCAAAAAGTTCATAATTGTTTTTGTCATGTGCCAGCTTTGGCTGACAATATGAAGTGCGCTCTCCACCTTTTCATACTGAACCATATTTGGTGTGGAGTACTGCTTCAGTAGTACACACATGCCACAGGAACCCATTTACAGGGTAGGCAACCATTCACATCTCATTCATACATAGAAAGGACCAAGACAGGATACATAGAGTGAGAAAGTACGTCCATGCTCGAACAGGGAATCGAACCTATCCGCAGTCAGGCACTCTGGCCTCTAGACAGGGCGGTTGGCAACAGTTCATAATGTTATAAAGAATAATGCTCTAAAGATATTTAATACAATCGATTCATTTTTGAACAAACAATATGTTGCTAAGTAAACTTCAAATCAAATATTGTTAATTAAAAATTTAATATTTAGGGATAACCTTTACGCGAATTTTATATATTTCTCTTATTTAAAGTTTCTACATACATGAAAATTGTAATTATTGATAGCTAGATTACGTTTGTGAAAAGTATATCAATTGTATGTAATTTCATTGTGAATTTTAGAGTATTTAAAAAAATTGAGGTTATACATTATTTAAATTTAATTTATACTTTAAAACGAAATAATACTTATATAAAATAATACATACATACATACATACATACATATATATATATATATATGTATATATATATATATATATATCAAAAAAAATAAAAGGTAATTAAATATCATTATTATTATTATAATTCTATAATTTGAAAAATATTTATAAGTACTTATTTAAAAATTAATATTATCTTCAAATTTCATTTCCATTATTTAAGCAATACTTTTTTCTTTAAATGGTTTCTTTAACATTTTAAAAAATGTGATTTCAGATTTTATGAATACACACACACACTCAATATATATATATATATATAATATTTTTTGTCGTTATTCAATTTTGCATTAATGAAAACTGATTCATCTTTAAAAGTTTAGAAATTTTCAACAAATACTCTAAATCATTATTCAGTAAAGTTGATAAATTGCATTGCAGTTTCTGTAAATATGCCGGGTATATTTAATTAAAAATAAATTAATTATATAAATGTGGAGAGAGTTTTCTAATAAGTTAAGGGAAAATTTGAAGACTGTAGTGTAGTATCATTTGATGAATACATAAATCATAACTTTTGTTGTTTGTATATTTATTTTTTTATCTGGATCATAATAAATTAAAAAATAATTAAGAATTTATTTACAGAGACCAATTTTTACAAAGCTCATTTATAAAAATTGGCCTCTGTCATTGTCATTTGTCTCTGCCAAAGTTGATTTATTTATTTCTAATTCATATTATGCAGTAAAGATTTTAAAACCCTCTTATTATATTTAAATTATTTTAATTTAATGTTGCTCCTAAATTTTGAGGTACATTTTGACAGCAAAATATGAAAAAATGCACTCCGCAACAATGGAAAAATGTAGGTAAAACATCAAAAACAATGTTAATAAATTTTAGTATTGCTAATTACATTGAAATTAATGCATGAAAATTGATCTTACATTTCTCTTATAGTTAAGTGTATAATTTTTATATTATTTATATTGAAATTGATTATGTATTTATTCTTATACTAGAGGTGATGACTGGCATAAAAATTTTTTTAATTTAACCATTCTTAAATGTGATTTTTGTTAAATTATTAAACAAATGATGCATTATTAATAAGTACAAAATATATAAGAAAAACTAAATTTAATAAATACATTTATTAATTATTTGTCACTGAAGCTCTCATTTAATGAGATAAATAATTTTCAGGAATGTGCTTCTCTTATTAAATATTCAGTATATGTTATCAACATCTCAGTGAGAAATATGTATATGATGGGATACCATATGGTTAGTAAATTATACTGCATTTATATAATCTACATGAAAAATTTTGAAGAGGATATGTTGATTAGATTGAAGTTGTTATGTTAATTAGATTGAAAATGACATATTGATTTGATGACTTTCTGGGCCAATGAAATGAAAAGTTTAATGGAAAACGATTTT
The DNA here is from genome assembly GCA_030067965.1 of Latrodectus elegans. Classification (NCBI taxonomy): domain Eukaryota; kingdom Metazoa; phylum Arthropoda; class Arachnida; order Araneae; family Theridiidae; genus Latrodectus; species Latrodectus elegans. Next base: position 66,090,980 of record CM057819.1, read on the forward strand.
GTCAATATGATTTCTTGCTCTTAGAATGTTGAGTAATGTTTTATTAATTTCCATAAAGCACAGTGTATTTGTGAATTTATTCTTCTTTTGAAATCAACTATGCTTATCATTTTAATTTTCCAAGACAAACACTAGAAAAAGAAATTTAGTGCGATTAGAATAAAAAGCTTCCATTTAAATAAACAGTATCAGGTCTTACTTTCATTCGTTTTAAAATGTTATTTTTAAAAGTTTCTTTTCTGGAAGAACATTTGGAATACTTTTTCTTTAATTTAAGGTATTGGTGCTTTATTAAATCAAATCTGGCAATCTTTTATTTCGAATAGTTCCTGTTTCCAGGCCAACAGTTTCCGATTTAAAGTATCATTCGTCCCCATTTTATACTGGATCGAATAGGAAGCTGTTCCATGAATTACTTTTGGACACCTTACAATGGGAGACGATGGCATAGGAAACATTTGATTTTTCTGACCAATCACTGAAGTCTTGTTATCCATATAAGGCTCTCTTCACTTCAGTTGAACATTGGAAATGGTGTATTTTCTTCCACTCTTATAAGATGTGAGAAGTTCTTTTTAAAATCTGCAGACAACTCTTGCGATAGCACTAATTTACGCTCTTTCTTTTTTAATTTTCTTTTGAATTTCAACTAACTTTTCAGAAAAGCTTCCAAGTATTAAATGAAAATATCAATATTAAACATTAATTTATAATAAATATTCAGAAGAATTTTTTGATATAAATTACGAATAATATTTTTTTATAATTAAAGCGTTTATACGGCTAGTTAAAGTTATCGAGATTAATTATAGCATTCGATTTTTGCAAAGATATTTCACATTTATATTTCACACTATGTTTTGCTTAAAAATTCAAATGTAAAATTCTCGCCTCTTTGAAAAGCATTGAAAATTATAAATTGTTTTTGATATATTTATTTTTATTTTAAATATTAAAGTCTTATAAAGTTGCAATCTAGATGGAACCTTTTTAATTTGGTAAAAGTTTATAGAAGTTAGAAGAAATATTTGAAGCGTAATTTTTTTGTTAACTTATCTGTATAAATATTTCATGTGCGAGATCATAATCATGTATAAGTTTAAGTAAATCATGTGCAAAATAATTTTAAACTGAAAAGCTATAAATTCTCACTTGAAAACAATGTTTCATGTATATTTGATATGTTTACAATTTTATTAGGCTTAAAACATGCAGCTTTTTATATTTAAGATACAATGTTAGAGCATATTCATGACAAAAATATAGAAAAAAACTGATATTTTGTTAATTGATTAGTAAAAATTGTACAGTATTGAAGATAATTAACAGATAAATATGTCGATCAATTAACTATAAACTAACTCTAAATATGAAAATTGAGGCCTAATTAACTTTGCCATTAGTTTTTTACAAGTCAACAATTTCAATATTACTTTTAGGATTTAATGTCGTAAGCTAATTTTAGTTATCACATTTACCTCTAAATATTTCTGTACAGTATATTACTAAATAAATGAAAATTAAGGTGAGTGATAACTCACAGCTATATGAGAATCACATCAAAAAATTCACAGGTATAAAAAAATTTCACATATAAATATAATTTCCATGAATAAAATATTATCAGTTTTATGTTAACAGACAGTTTATAATATAATTTTTAAAAATCTAATTTTAATTCAAAATATGTCAAAAAGGATTAAAACATTAAATATATAATTAATCAAACTTCTTATGTAACAGTTTGAAATAAAATTAATTTTCCATCTATTATAATAAATTAAATTCAAAAGCACATATAGTAATACAATGTGTATTTTATTCCCTTTTTCAGAATTTAACTGCCTTAACATAAAACATTTGGAGAAATCTAAGACACTAAATGCCCGATCCAATTTCTTATAAAATACCGCCAGCATCTAAGTACTTAAATAACATTTTTATATAATTTTGACAATTGTAAGACAGTTAATAAATACCAATAATTCAAGTATAGTGATTAAAACTTATAAAATATACAGTATTTATTTTTAAGGAAATAAGCAATAGAAGAAATGGAAACCTCAAATACTTCCTTCACTTTAAAAATTGCTGAAAAAAATAGATTGAAGCATAAAATTGAACTCGAAAATCTCAGATTATTGGTCGATACTATTCAATAATACATTTATTATTATTCAAAAATACTTTAAAATTTTACAAAATATTCAATTATTTCATTGAATTTCTCCAATAGGGAAGATTAATTTTACTATATAAATACAGGTTTTAATTTTTAAATTGTACTTTTTTTTCTTACAGCACCTATTTTTTCTCATTATAATATGTATGTACTTTAATGAGACATAAAACTGGAAAACTAAAATTAACATCATTTAATATTTAAATAAAATAACCTTATAATAAATTAAACATAATCATAAAAACATGTTTTAACACAATATTTTGAAAAGTTTATAACTGTTTTAGAGTGTAAAATAACTGATTTAAATTTTTTGGATGATACTTTTTTCGCAAGTTTTTTTCCCAACTGCGTGAATTTGGGTGACGAAACCACGTCAGGGCCAGAAACTGCTATTCATTTGTCGTTACCGAGTGGGCACCTGTGAACCAAGTCACGGAGGTGAGTGGGACTGCCCACGCCATACTACCACAAACCTATTTATAGCATGGACCACATTCATACATCATCACAGAAGACAGGGCACAGAAAAACAGAGAAAGAAAGTAACTTCCAGGCTCGAATCGGGATTTGAATCCGGGACTCACAGCTCAAGAGTCAGGAGCACTAACCACTGAGCCATCGGTCGCCCTTTCTTTACAAAAAGAAATAAGGAATCAAAAATGAGTTAACTTCCTGAGAAAATTAAGTTGTAAGCTCACAATTCTGTTCATAAAAATTAAATTTTATTATATTAATAGCATTGTTTTAATCAGATTTTATTAGCAGCAAAGAATCATTTTTATTTGTTTTCGAATACATTCATTTCCATTTGTAAAAGCTCAAAAATATGCAATATATTCCTTATAAAGTACGTAAGAGGCAATGATTAACAAAATTGGTACACATTATACACAAGACTTGATGAATATTATGTTCCTTTCTTTACCAATATGTTTTACGATGATAATCCTCTTTTAAATGTTTAGATTTTTAATTTTATTTATTTACTGCATATTATATTGTATTACTATTAAAATTATTCCCGTTTATAATTACATTAACTAGCACTGCTTTAGTTCTCAAATTTTTCGAGTGTACTAACTAAAATCTCTCTGGTATTTATTCCTCAATTCACAAATAAAGTTAGGTGTATGTTTTCTTAAAATTATTTTATACAAGTTTTACTCGTATACAGTTTTTCAAATATTATATTTTACAAAACTGATTATGTTTGAAATAATTTATGTTCTTTATTTTTAAAAACCAATATCTTTTTCTGTTAATGAATTTGGAATTAAAGTGATACTTCAATTAATTATGTTTCAAATTAATTGTAATTCTATTAATAATTACAATCAAATTAAATTTAAATTATTCCTTTTTATAATTATATTTATTGATATTTATTATTTGTATTAAATAAATTTTGGCTTTTGATTCACTCTTAAGCATCTAATTCTTAATATCATGTAATTTTCATTTTACCATATTAAGCTTTTTTCTATGAATGCAGATTTCATGCAAAATATTTTAAATAATTTTTCTATTCATATTTTTATAGAATTATTTTATTTATCATTTTTCAATTCAAATTTTTATAGAAATATAATATTTTTTTCAAAACCTGCATTGTTTTTAAAATGCATATTTTGCTTAAAGCAAAGTTCATAAATTATTTCACGGTATATAAATTCAATGTCTCTTTATTTTAGTGAATAAGATAATTCAAATTTAAATAATATATATATTAAATTAAAAATTACTTATCAAACACAGTTTAAAGACTGTTAAAGGAATAAATGGTTCAAAAATATTAGTTAATAATCAAATGTAAGTTTACAAAATAAATTTCCCAGTGAATTTCTTTCCAATAATTTTTGTAAAGATGCCGTCGAAATTTCAAATTTTTATGTTTCCTAAAAAATACTTTGCAATACACCACTTTAGATACTTTCAAGATTTAAAGCGGGTTAATCTGAAATCTTATTAAAAACTGAATTTGCATAAGTTTGGAACAAAGATTTCATTCATTAAAGATATATGTATATTTTCAACGACACAATTAATTTAAAAAGAGTTTTTTCTGAGAAAATGGGGAACGCTGATCTAAGATTTAAAGAACTTTAGATATATTTATTCTAAATATACATACATTTGAAGCAAAAAGTACTGCAGAATGAATTATGTTTAAAATTGTAATTATGACTTATTAAATATGGTGTCTTTTCCACATTGTAAATATAAAAATAAAATTTCTTATAAGTGATTGTTTGAAGATTAAATTATTATTTAACATTTTACAGACGTAGGCAATAATTTCTTACTTTTAATTATAGTTAATATTTAATTATTTACATAATTATAATATAATTATAAAATTAATTATTGATATAATTATAAGTTATTAATATTTATTATAGAAATATCAGTAGCTATACAATTTATAATAATGAAATAACCCAGATACTAAATTTTAAAATGATTATTTTTTTCTTCGCTCCTAAAGCAGTATTGTACAATTTGTTTACCAGTAAAGTTGTTTAGTTTAACATTAAAATTTTAATGCTGATTTAAACCGAAAAATTTAAAAAGAATTCATAAGTTTTCCATCGTAGATTAATATTTTAATTTGTTTTACAAAAGTACATTATCAGAATTATGATTTACACTTGAAATTCCTCTGCATTTTTAGTCATATATATTCTGGTATACTTTTTGAATAATTATTAGCATTTTTCATTTTTTTACTTCTTTATATCATTAAAACCAATTATCATAATATTTAGATAAAGTTTATTGGAATATTTTTATATTTCATATGTACTGACTAAGTAATATTTTCCCATTTAATCATCGATAAAATGTTTATCTTTATATTTATTTTTCTTTGCAAAATAAGACTTAAAATTCCTATATCTACCAATTTATAAGCATTGTTTAAACATCTGAAACAACAAATGTATATACTTTAGCTTGAAATAAATAATATTTTCAAGATAAGTAAATTTACTTAAGCTCGAAAAATACACAGTAAATACATGTTATAAAATGAGAAAAATTATGAAAGCGTAAATTCTCAGAAAAATATTCTTAAACGTTTTTTTTAAGAGGGCTTATTTAATATTAATTATAAATCATATATCATAATAATATGGCTTAAAAATAAACTGGAATATAAATTTGAAGTATTTAATATTTTCCTAACATAATGGTTTGATAGTTTCATCACAGGAATTTCAAAATTAAAATAATTTACATATAATAACAACAATTAAAAGTTAAATTGTTTACGAAAATTAATAATAAAATCTTTTTTATGTAAAATAATATAAATATATAAAATAAAAACAATGTCTTTCCTACTATAATCTCAAGCATTTGTAAATAATTTTACAGTATTTGTTTTAACATACTAAATAAAATTTTTTAATTTTATTTATAAATTGGAACAAAACTTTTCTTGAAAATGTTAGCTAGATTAATAGAGTAAATTTTATTTTGCAAATCTTTCAACAGAATTTATCATATAATTATAGTTTTTGGATATCTTTTAACTAGTATACAACCACAATCTCAGTGTTGTTGTTTTATGGCGTCTTATTTATATATTTTTTGAAAGATTTTCTACATTTTTCTATAAGTTTGCTATTTATTATAAAGAATTCTTATATTCATTTCGAAGCATCAAAATATCATATGATTATTTTAAAGACAAACTATATTCTATTTAATAAAATGGCTTTACTCGAAAGCTAGTTGGTCACAGCACAAATATATGTATACGTGATGGATAATTCAAAAATATTTTGTGCTTAGACAATGAAAAGATCTATACATTAACTCTTTCACTTGGAAATAAAATAGTAAGCATTTTGTATGTTGAATTCTATACTACAGGTGCCCGAATTCTTTCACATTTTTTTAGCCAACTTCTGTTTCTATACTGATTAAACATTTTAAGATTCTTGACTCTAATATTTTATTCAATATATCATTTCAATCTGGTTGTTTTAATTTAGTTCTACATAAGTTAACCCCACCTCACATATTTTTGAAATGCACTCATAGTTTCCTCAAATTTCTGTTTTCCTTACTTCTAGATTAATTCTTTTTGAATCAAACATTGAAAAACTATTGAATAAATTTCCTTTTTAATGAACCTTATGGCATGAAAAGTCCTCACGCAAAGTTCCATCAATGAAAATTTTCTGACTAATTAAATATTCTTTTAGCTAATTTTTCTAGCAGATTTCATAAAATGAACGCAACAGGGAAAAATTTGAAGATTTATTTCTAGTAAAAAGAAACATTTATTATAATCATATCATAGTAAATCTGCATCAAAAATAAATTATTGACAATTTCTATATTTTTGAATTAGTTAATTAACCGCTTTTTCTTTTTTTTTTCATATTTATCATGAAACTCAGTTGGTGTACACATGTGCAGTACTTATATTTGCTTAATATTTAACAGTAGATTAATCTTTATTGTAACCCTAAAATTGCTCTCTCTTGTTTTCTTCTTTGAGAAATTACGTTCTGGTTTTCAATAATTTTAATCAAGAGGTATAATGCTATTATTATTAGTTTTTTATCCAAATTTTTATAGTCAGCTAAGACTAATAATCAAGTCTCCATAATTACATCAGTGCTTTTGCTGCAATTATTGAAATCCATGGGCAGAGTATCTATTGTAAAAAAACGTAGCTTGAAATCGTTATGTACTTACTTAGAAGACATTTAATAGTAGCTTGGTTTTGTAGCTCACATTAGATATTTTTTTATACTCCATGATGAAATAGAGATTTTAGCTGCATTTGTGCAACATTATGTGAAATACACACACACTACAATTACTAGGCAAGTAATTCTTTTGAAACATTTAAAAAAATATTATTAATTTAACTAGTATAGCAAGTAGAGAAAAATTATATCTAAATAATATTTGTTGAGATATAGCCAATATAACAATATTAAATTACTAAATAATATAAACAATATTAATAATATTAAATATATAAACAATATTACAAGTAATATTAACAATATTAAATTACTGAAACGTTTCACGTGATTTTCCATGATTTTTAAAGTATGTCTGATTTATAGTTTAAATTATTTCTATAAATTAGTTGTGCTTAGTTTTTGCACAAATGATAAAATGCACACATTTAAATTATTTCATATTTGAAGTGCAATTGATTTATGTTGTGAAACATTAATTTAATTGAATAGAAATATGTTAAGAAGATTTTAAATTAAATGTTTTGTTTTGTGCATTTACATCTTTCTTATTATAAAACCATTATCTCTCCTCAAGTTCGATTTTGGTATATTTGTACAAATATCAACATAAAAAATGAAAAAAAAATAATCTCAATGCATCACTTCTGAAATTTAATCTTGAGTAATCTAGAAAACTTCTGAAATAGATGAGCTACTTAAGACTTTTCATGCTTGAAAGATTCACTGAGATTATGTTTCTCAAGGACATTGATTGTGAAGTAAGTGACGTAACATTTTATATAAAAAATTAAATTAAATTTGTTAGAGATTACTTCCATATAAATAACTGTCCAGGTTTCTCTTTATTGAGTTAAAAATGAAATTATCAATTTTACCCGCAAGACTTTTTTAATATTGCAATTTATATATTATATTTATTAGACAAATAAAAAATATAAATGGTCACCTATAATTTTCTGCTATGAAGGAAAAAAAGATTTGGCACACGAATCAAAAATTTTTACCTTAAAAATCATAACACAATCAAGGTAAAAAATATTTATAAAAGAAATATTTTCCATTTTATATAATGAAGATATTATATTTTCTCTTTAAATACTTTGGTTTCTATAGTTCTTCAATAGCACTTTTTAAAAGAGTGTTTATAGCTCATGTAAACACATTTCTCATGTCTTAAATTTTTACAAAATTTATTAAAAACTTCTAAACCATTAACGTGATGTACATTAAGTTAATTATTTATTACATTCTCCATTTAATTTCTGAAAAAAATCCACATCTTACTGCTGTCTTACGAAAAACTTGGTGCATTTTCGTAATGAAGTCTTTGTAAAAATGGAATGATTTGATATTTATAAAAAGCTCATGCGTAAAAATATTTATTTCAACAAATGGTTAAAAAAAACTTCAAATCAAATATTAATTCATTTTCATAAAAATTATTTTTTACTACTTTAATGAACCTCTTCTAGCACTGTAAGAAATGGAATATAAAATGAAGTGTAGAAAAAAATTCTGTGGGAAAGCATTGATAATTGGTTGCTGATTTTCGAATATTTATTAATGATATTTTTATGATAAATATGTATTACGTTTTCAAAGGACTTTTAATTTCTCTTAAAGTGTTATTAAGCAATATCATTTTATTAAAAAACTTTTTAATGGGGTAATACAAAAATTAATATTAATATTGAAAGGGAACGAAAACTTCATATTTTAATTAATGCTTTCTGTTCTTATTATCTAAACAGATTTACTTGCATTTTTTAAAAATATTTTCAATTTATATAATTTTCAAATTTTGTTACATGAAAAGTATTCCTTAAATTATTTCTAGCATTTTACTATGAGTATCATTTAAGCATAATTTTTTTTAAACAAAATATAAAAATTTCTTTATTTTCAGGAATATTTTTAATCAAATATATTCAATAAAATAGTTGACGCCCTTTCTCCGAAAGGGTCAATTAAAGTGGTAACTAAAGAATCTACACATCACGTGGGCGTTTTTCCATTCGGTAATAGAATTTGACTTTAATTTTAAATGCAATGTAGCTAGAATTTATTTTAAAATTATAATTGAAAATTAAAGTATTTTTAAAGCTCAAATTTCATTTTTATATCATGAAAAATATGTTTCTTTAGTACGAAATAAAAACCCATTTCTCCACTTTGGTATAACTTTTAGTGCATTAAAGGAATTTATTGTGAAAGTGGTGGCCGAGAATATAATCGAATGGTTATTGATCTGGTCTTCAGTTCAACAGCAAGTTCGAATCTCACCTCCGACTATGTTTTTTTTTCATGAAATGGACCAAAAATATATTATTATATAGCAATGTGCATAAAATACTATATAATTTATATATATCTATATATATATATATATATATATATATATATATATATATATATATATATATATATATATATATATATATATATATATATATAAATATATATATAGATATATATACATACACATGCACACACACATTGTATATATATATATATATATATATATATATATACATACACACACATATATATATATATATATATATATATATATATATATATATATATATTCTATATATATATATACACACACACACACACATATATATATATATCGAATATATATATATGTATATATATATATATATATATACTATTACAAACAATATCTCATAATAAGGAGCCTCATGTCGTACGCCATACTCAATAATTGTTTAAAATTTGGAATTTATCAGATATAATTCTGAACTGAAATTTTGAACTTATCTGATTTGAAAAATATATTAATTTTATTTGGACAAAGTTATTTTCAAGTAGTGACGTCAAAACATTGACTTAGTTATCTTGACAAATAAGGCTGTGATGTTAAAAAAATCAAGAATAAGAAAGTCAGTTTTATGTTTAAAAATAATAAAGATTTGAAGCCTTCATAAACTTTTAATACACTTGTGTGTTCTTCAGCTATTGATTAAAATTAATTTTAATTAATAGAAATTAATTAATAAATTCATTTATCATTACACTATTTTCAGAATTATATTTTTTTGGATCTTGTTGGTTCATTTTTAATGGAAAATATCTAATGCGTTATTAAATACGCATTCGCGGCTCATATCTGTTGTTGTTGCCGTGTCCATAAAGGGGTAAAGTGTAAATGAATTTTATATTCCTCGAAAAGTCCTTGTGACGAGGTCTGCCAGTTCTGGGAGCCGAAGGCATATATATTTAAGGTTTATATTGGTGATTATATAAAATTAGAGACGTTTTTATTGTAATTAAAATAGTAAATGAATGAAAAAAGTTTAAAATTCGGAAAGCATTAAAGAAGATTATATTTGTCAATTATACGCATATTAATATGAAAGTACGTACCTAAAAGTTCTTTTTAAAATTTGTGACTACATTCACACAAAAAAATTAAGAAAACAGAAAAATGATAAGGGATTATTTTTTCAAGCATTTTATAAATATTTTAAGTAACAAATTACAGAAAGAATAATTGATGGATATCGGTGCGAATAAAAGTTTCTTTTAATATTTTTTTGCATCACCATAAATTACGTTGATAAGTATTTCATTGTCGTTCTAATATTTTTCCAGCTGTAATAGATAAAAATGCATATCCCTTATTATAGATTTAATGGAAAAACTATTAACCCAAAAATTACTTGTATGTTACATAAATATCATTAACATAAAATATTTCATTTATAAAGAAGATCTAACCAATAATGTTTAAATTGTAGTAAATTCATTTCATTAATATGTTCTTGCTACTAAGAAATATATTAATATTCATATATTGGTTGTTTTGTACTTCTGAAACTTTTGAAAGTTTATAATGCTTCTTCTTCAAAGATTATATAAATTATACATAGCTTTTTATGCATTGATTGCCTAATATTAAAATAATTTTAAGTATTAAGAAGATTTTAAAATTTCCAACAGCAAACTGCATTTATTATTACAGTTAATTTTGATTAAAAGTGTCTAATATAAAATAAGACAAATGTTAAAGTTAAAAGAATTATCAGTGTATATATTATTTCAATTATCAACTTTTTTATTCAATATTAAGCGAATTTTTCAAAACCTTTCTAGCAAAAATGAAGCGTAATACAGATAACTAGGTATAGTGCACCCAAAAAATAGTCTAATAATTGATGAATAGCTCAATACACAGCTCAAGCTATCCAACAGTTATAAATATTTTGGATCTATATCCCATTGACTTTAGATAAACATTGTTTTCTTAGTATACATATGATTACAACAATTCTATTCTTTAATTATAAAATTTAAATGAATGAATGAATGAATAACCAAATCCATATCGAGGTTAACTTCTTTTTAAAATGTATACGTTTATGCTCCCAGTAGAAGTAAAGCAGTGAAATCCGTATACAAAGCATGATAAATTTAAAGTATTAAAAATTTGTCAACAAAAAATTCATCAACATTAACAACAGTCAATTTACAACAAATGATGTGATGAACTTCTTCATCATATATTTCTTCATATTATTATTATTAATAATAATAAGTAATATTTAGCGATCTGTATATAAAATAAGAGATACATTATTATTTTTTTTCGCGAGTGCAATTTATAATATTTACGATTTTCAAATAATCAAAATAAATGTGTTTATGTTTGTGAGACATAATTTTCAAGTATTAAATAAAATGAATTAAATCAGAAAGTTATACAATTTTTCCAAAGAAATCAATAAATAAATTAGATACGCAAATGCTTTTGTGGATGAATAATTTCAGTATGTACAAGCATTTTGCAATCAAATATATTTATTTGAATTCAGAATCAATTGTTTTTACCTACATGCAAAAATACTTTGCAATCAAATAGGGTTTGGTTTATATTTCTTTCTACCATCACTTTTTGCACACAAAGGTTGATTTTATATTAATCTATAGTTTAAAATAGATCCCAAGTCTGAACAACATCTATATCTAAAGTAGGAATAAAATGTGCTAAACTTTCGCGGGGCCATTTAAGTAATCAGCAATCATAAGATAATACCGTGGACATACGTAGAGCTTTAATCTAATTTGAAAATATGTTATCATACATTATGACTTATATTAAATAATAATTGTTGAGAATTTTAATTGCATTTTCCTTAAAATTAAAGTTTTTGCATATATTACGTAACAAAATATTGAATCTGATAAGTTTGTGAAAATTACTTTTCGTCTATTGGCTTCCTGTCTACGGATACTTCCCTGCCTGTTAACAGGTATTCCTTGTAGGAGACACCTGGCTACTTTGTAACAGGTTCCCGCAATGAAGGACAAAGGGAAAATGTAAATGAAGATAAATAGGAACGTGTAGTATCCTCGGCGGAACTCTTCCGAAAAGCCAACGAAGCAAGTGAGTCTTGAAATCTCTCCATATTCGCTACTCAGAGTGTTGGTAACTGCTGATGAAGGATACATGAAGGGACTGGCTACAAAACAAGGAATGAACCACACTACGCATAAGATTCTTTTGGCCCTGGCTTTCGTCTGGTGCATTCGAGATTCCAGAGGATGAAGAACAGCCATGTACCTAGAAATAATTGTTTGAAAATAAATATCTGTATAGAGGTAACTTGAATTGATTTATTTTAAAAGGATTAAAGGTTATATCTAAAAAGATTTGATAATAAATAGATATTTAGGAATACTTTATCATGCATGCACAATAGAAATTATGAATAATGAAAAGTAGAAAGAATTCATTTTCGAAATCAATATTAAAAAATACAGCAAAATTAATAAAATGAAAAATTAATAAATTAGTCCAACTCGATTCATTTAAAAAAAAAAAAAACTATAAAGTCTTCTAAAGATTTTGATAAAAAGCTGTAAAATCTACTCTATGAAATGTATTTTCTCAAATAAACAATGAATTACATAAGAAAAAGAAATTTTATTGGATTATAATATTTATGATATTTTATTACAATTGTTATAATTTTATATAATATGTCACACAAATTCTGATAAATTTTATCTTTCTTAAATATGAGGTTTTTAGAATTTCGCATGTTTCTACAACAAAATGTAATGCTCCACTTACTGAGCTGATCTACTTGGAAAAAGGGAAAATTTTCTAATTTAATAATTCTGAAATTCATTGCAATTTTTTTTATAATGACTGACATTGATCGAGTACGAGTTCAATATGGTATAGATGTCCTACCAAATTATTCGTGTATATTTCTGGCAGTTTATTACAAATTGAAAATCAAGACCACTTTGATCACCCTCACAAATATAAAAAATATAATTTCAGTATTATTCATTTTATAAAATTGAAATGTAAAAAACTATCAAATATCAGACATTTTCTTTAAGTAAATGCGTAAAAACCCTTGATTAAAATAAATATTGTATTTAATTTCATTGCATTATTTTTCAAAATTAAAATTTAAAATATTTTTTATGTAAGACTTTTTTAAATTTTTACAAAATTTAAAATTAAAATTTTAAAAACTTAGGCTACCAAATGAATGTGTATAACTTATTCACATCTTAAACTAAGATTATTAATTAATATCATTTTGCTATCATTAAAATTGAGAGATTTTGGAACAAGTAAAATGCATACACACAGTCATCATTCCTTAATAAATTAATAAATTGCAGAACTGTAAACTATATTTGTTTGCTTAGCAGTTAAATAAGTATAGTATAAGATAATTTTCTTTCCGATTTTATTTATTCTTTCTATTTCAAATTTTTTTGTTTACTTGTCAGCAAATCTTTACTATGATTACTGTAACAAATCAGAAGTCAGAATATTAAGTTATAGAAAATTTTAAAAACATTGAAGAATCTGTAAAAAATATTATTCACAGAAAAGGAAATGATGAAACAGGTTCCAATTTCTTTCTGCCAAAACATTCTACAAGGGAATTCTAGAAAAATATGAAAAATAAATTTTGTTTCATAAATATATTAAAGTTTTGAAATGTCTGGATTTTGCTTTAATTAAATGCTTAATCAGACTTATTTAAATAAAATAGCAATAGTAAGATGTCAAAATGAAATTTAATTTAAAACTAATTTTTATAGTAATTCTTTTGTGGACAAATTTATCACTACCTAACAATTTTCCTGTTGATTAAATTGCATCGACGCGATGTAAACTTTTCCTCAAAACAAGAATTAATGTAATGAAATAAAATTCAATTTCTATTATTGTAGTCTAAATAAAAACACATTTGAAATTAATGTTACTATGAATCGACCCAGGTTGTTTTCGAACGACTCATTAAAAAATAAACTCTGTTGTCTTAAATTAATGCTTATCTATCCTATTTATCCCTCCCTTCTATATCTGAGATCTTTATATTTGATGTAAGCTTATTTTAATTTTTTGCTAAATACTTCCAAAATTTTTGTGTTTTTTATTTTAATTTTCTAAATTTTGTATAAAAAACACTAAGCTACTACCTAGAACAAAATGAATTTGGTGCTTATTTTTGTACACTTTTACTTTTTAACTTTATATTTATACAAAATTTAGAATGTATCCATTATTTAATTAGTTATTTTCCTATCATATGCGGTATTTTAAGTTCTTAAATGCTCGCAACTTAAAAATGAATATTCTCATCTTAAAAATGAAAAGATTAAACTCAAAATTTTTAACACAGATAACAAATTTTTCTAACCACAACACAAAATTTAAAAGTCAGACCTCTACTCAAAACATTCAATTCAATTCAAAATTCAAATCAAAACTGAAATATATCAACTCTTAACTCTTAATTCAAAATTTAAATACCTCAACTCAAATTAAAAATCAAAACACTCAACACGAAACATTGATTTCTTATTTCTCAGCTCAAAGCTCAAAAGCTTCAACTCTTACCTCAAACTCTCAGTTCAAAATTTCCAATACTCAACTCAAAACAATCAACTCAAATCAAACGGATAAATTCACAACTAAAATTTTCAAACAACTCAAAAATATCAACCAAAAGCTCTTAAGTAAAACTTTCGACGTAAAATTATCAATTGCAAATTCAAAACTCAAAACTATCAACTATTCAAAACAAAACTCTAAAAAAGAATTCAAATTTCTCAGTTCTCATCTCAAATTTAAAATCTTTCAAATATTAACACAAAATTCAAAACTATCGACTCGAAAATCTTAATTTGTGACTTAAAAACCTACTTCTCTCAAATCAAAACTCAAAATTTAAAGCTCTCAATTAAAAAAATTCAAATTTCAAACTCTAAACATTCTTTTAAAACTCCCGATTAATAGCTCTCAAGTCAAAATACTTAACTCAAAGAGAGTTTTCAAATCAAATTCCAACACTCAGCTTAAAACACTCAACTCAATACTTTCAATTCTAAATTAAGCTTTTTAAATCTCTCTTTAAAACTGAAATATCTCAACTCTATTAAAAACTCAAATGTTTGAACTAAAAACTCTCAAATGAAAACGTGGAACTCTCACCTCGAAATTCTCAACAATCAACTAAAAGCTTTCAATTCTCAACTCAAAACTTTTAACTTAAAACTTTTAAATCTCAATTTAGATGTCTCAACTCAAAACACATAACTCACAATTTACAATTCAAGTGTCTCAATATGCCATTTTATATAAATTTCAAAATTAATCCCTCAACATTTCATTGATGTATTACTTACTGTATTTTTTATGTCTTCTTTTACTATTTTTTTTGTGTACAATGTGTTGATATATTGTTAACTTTGATGTTCTCTTTTGGATACAAATATTTTTTTGAGGGAATTGTGTAAAGAATTTTAAATTTCTGTCCATCGTACATGTCAGAAAACAATGTTTGTCTTATTATTTGACTGACCATATTCCTCTTTATGACGGAGTCCTAATCCTTTTTAATTTCTCAATTTTGATTTGCAAATTTTTGTCATATTTGTATTATCTATTTTCAAATTAAATCTCTCTCTCGCTCTCATTCACCCGTAGGTCCCAGTCTAATTAGCCCTCATGTGCAAAATATGACCGTTGAGCGACAAACAAACAAACGCTCTCATACACACAAGGACCAATCGTCATTCATGATTGAGGCGGATACGCGTGAAGTAAACGGCGAACGATGATCCGTGATATGATGGATTCGATTTCTATCGGACACTCTGGATTTTCAATATTCCTTGTGTCTGTCAATGCCTTGCTCTAGTGTATTAGCTTACATAGGAGTCCAACGTAATCAAGCCATACAAGTCTTCCCTTTTGAAGTCATTTTGTATCTGTTTCCATATAGCATCCCTAAACAAACAAAAATTTACCATACATAAAAATTCCATTGAGGAGTACCATTTTGCTCTTAGATTGTACTGTTGGAAGTCAATAAGAATAAATTTGGTGTTGTAAGAACTGCACAATATCACCACTTAAAGTATTATCTTGATAATATAGTTCGGCTTTGAAATTTTTCGTGAATACTGAGGTGGAATTGACAGATATGATTCTAATAAGCGATTAATTTATGTAAAATGGGTACGAAACACGAAAATTGTAAAATCAGTGGTTTTTCTCTTGTCGCATTCCAAGTATTTCTACATTTTCCAGTGTTGATCAACAGCTCCAAACTTTCATTCGCTTGTAACTTCAAATATAAGACATTTGCAAAATGCAAGAAATGAAAGCAGGATGAGTTTATATTAGAGAAGAAGATGCTCTTTCACCAAATACAAGAGTGATAACATATGCAATAGGTATTTCTCAATAAGTGGTAGGCTTCATTTTATACGAGTAACGAATGCTACGCATAGATCAATATCCATGCTGAAAATAATTTAAGCAATAGTTTTTGGGGATAAAAATTAACAGTCCACACAATTTCCTGTATTCGGATCATTTAGTAAGAAACTAAAATTTAGCAGAGAAGGCAATTTCATCAGGTGCAATTAGCACTTTTGGTCTGACCGAAATTCACACTGCACTAAACATCGTAAGCAACAACAGAAATTCCGCGTCAATTATCCTTGTTGGTTACCGAGTTGGACCTGATATCATGCAAAATCATTTAAATTCGTTCGGTGTTTGCCTGTTTATTGTAGGTTGTTCCACTTTCCACTCAGAGAAACAAATGGTTTATGCACGATAGAGCAAAAGCACATTTTTTAACAATAACGTTATATTTTACTATTAGTATAGGGTTAATTTTCGGAAACTGGTACATCACTAACAGTTCATTAAACATAAAAATTTTTACTAAATGATTTACGCCAGAAAATGTTGAAAATTATGATTAAAAATAATATTTAAACAGATTTAGTTATTTCAAATTGGTTTCCTCTGTGTATAGTTGTTTATTAATTAAGAATCAGTGTAGTATGTGCAAATTTTTAAGCTAATTTATTGTTTTTATAATAATAAAAAATATAAGGATTAGTTCAAAGAATTGAATTATTTTTCAATTTTCACAAGTAAGAAATGCATGCTATAAATTTTTCAAATGTTTTACATTTTTCCTGATTATCAATTGTTAATTAGTATAAAGTAATGTTTTATGAAAAACTTTCAATACATAATTTAATCTATTATATAATTGATATAATATAAACTTTTCATGCTAGAACTATTACAATCATTAAATTTGTTTATTTTTCAGATTTAAATACATGAAATTATTTCACTAGTAAGTATTTATAAAATAAAATTAGGGAAGCCCATCCTACTTTTTCTATCGAATATTTTCATTTCGTATCTAAATCCTACCAGCAAAAACTTTCTTTTACATTTTTATTAGCTTTCGTGTTATTATTTACATTTCTTTTCTTGTTCACTAGAAATTATACTTTACTATGCTGTAGTGGTTAATTTAGGTAAACTACCTTCAAAATAGAATTTGAATATAAATTTTTCCTATTGCTATAGTTTTTGCTATTTAGCTTCGTAAAAAGAACATTGATTTATCATGATTTTGTAAAGAATAGAATCCATGGCAGGTAAAATATATTTACATACAGTAACATAAAACTGAAAATATTTACAAAGTACCGATATCCTGGAAGTTTTGGATCAAAATAAAAACAGCATTAATTTTACTGGAAAGTAGATCTATATACATAAGCAGATATTTTCTTTTTGAATGAATCCTAATAGCAAAATATTTCTCGGAATTTCGCCTAAATTTTTGATAAGCTTTATATGTATCTTATTTGCACACTTCAATGCATTCGCTATTAACATTCTAATGTTTTTTCTAGTATTTCACTCAAAACAATCAGTAAGAGAATTAAGATTGATAATTCAAGAATTCTGACAAATGTAACTAAATTTAATTGTTTCATATAAATGAAACAATTTAATAAGTAATTGAACTTCCCTAAAATAGCACTTTTATTTTTGTGTGATAACAAACAAGATTCATTATATATATATTTTACTTTGAATTCATAGAAGCATTTAAAGAATTATCCTCATTTTACAAATTGTACTCTTAACATTCATAATTATAACTAATGTTGAGACATCATCTATAATTTCCTGAAACAATATCTATAATTTCCGTAATTTGGTACTTTATGAACTAAATTATTTCAAAGAATTAAAAACACATGAATGTATTATATTTCATTATACATTAGAAACTAAATGTATTATATTTCTATCCCGAAATTAATTTAAAAGTAACAGTAAAATATTACAATATTCTAAAAATAAGTTTCTCACTCATTCTAAATGGTATGCATGTTTTTATTTCAAAATAAGTTTTAATACTTAATATTAAGTATAACTGGAATTTTTATTCACTTTTCTGTAACTGACTCAATTCTCTTACATAATTTTTTAGAGGAATGAAATTTTAAATTACTTAACTTTAACAGCAGCTTTCAGCTTTTATCATTAAATTTTTCTAAGAATTTATTCTTACTCTTTACAAATACAAGATGCGTAATTTGGAAAACAATTTTTAAGGTAAGATAATACCGTCACAATCAAATAAATATCCTTTATTAATATTTTGAAATAACTTAAATTGATACTAATGATATTTGTCGTGAAAATAAAACAAGATATCGGCATTAATTTAAATGATAACGTTTATTTTTATTGAAAATTAATAACGAGAAAATGATACAGGTGGGAGAATTTAATTGATATTAAAATAAATAATGTTGCCTGAGATTTAAAGCGGTACATTTATTTAAAAGTTTAATTTAAGAATATGTAGAAAGGATAATTGTAAGTTGTTCTACAATAGATTTTTTTAAAGTATAAAATAAAAATTTTCGACTTCCAGATAATCAGGCTCATTTTATGTGAGCATTAAATAATATAATATTAATTCAACTAAGGAAATATGGAACTTTGTATTTATTATATTACAAATCATTCATTTACTTTTGAAATTTATCTTTTTTTGCTTTTGCTTTACATTCAGAATGAAACCTAAAATAAGAAACAAAATATAAGATAGTGTATAAAGGATATATAACTATTTCAGAGAGATAGAATTGATGTATTAAGATAATCATCAACATGATGCATTAAGATGCGTAAAATTTCAAATGAATCTATGCTAATTAATCTATTGAAATATATTTTAGCTACAGCAGTTAATGATACATTTCATTTAGACTATTTTTAAAGTTTTTTAAAAGCGAAAATATATATAATGAGTTATTAATACTCAAAATAATGAAAAAGGAAAATGGATCTAAAATGGATAGAAGTATCAATATGGCCTTCTTTATTTTATTTTAGTTCTATAGGATTCTATAGGATTTAGTTCTATATCATTTAGCTTCTATAGGAGCATGCATATAGCATATCCATATAGCTTCTTCAGGGGGTGTTGACCACATTGGTGCAAAGTATTACTTAATTTCCATTTTCCTTTATTCTAATTTCTTCAAAATTTGAAACAAAATATTGAACACTTTCCCATCTGTTTACTATATTTCGTATTTTTGTATTTCGTATTTTTATACTATATTTGTATTATTCTCCATTTAGTATTTGAATATTATTCTCAATTTGATTTCTGACCAATTTTATAAATATATTATTATTATTATTATTATTATTATATATATATATATGTATATATATATATATATATATATATATATATATATATATATATATATATATATATATATATATATATATATATATATATATATATAAAGTTATACATTTTCTATAATTTTTATATATACAGTTCCTCAAACAGACACTTTCATTGAATATTGTGAATATTGTGAGAAATTATTTTCTTATTCTAAAGTTTAAGATATTGCATATTTTAGAGCTTAATTAAGGGCTGAATATATTGCAAAAAATTAATTAAACTTACAAAGATAATATGTAAATATATTTTTTACTCTCTTTATTTAAATTTACAAATTATTTTTTAAATCAATAAACTTAAAATTGTAAGTCTAAAATCAAGCTATAAAATTAAAAAAAATTGTAACAGATCTATATTAACTCTATGGACAAGAGATGGTGTTACTGTTTAATAGAATGAACTTACAAAATATTCAATATCCAATAAGAAATAGAGATAGATGATATAGGAGATCAATGTATTTTTTAATCTTATATATAACCTTGTTTATCATTATTTTTTCTTATAACTGTTTCAATCATGTGTAATGTCGTAGTAAACGTTTTCTTTTGTATTATTCTAACTTCCATTTTCTTACGTCCCTACAAATTTTAATAATATTTTACAAATTTAAGTCAATTTTTCGAAGTGATTGAATTTTAATTTAGACATTTTCATTGCTTTACATACTTTATTTAATTTTTCACATTATAAGTAATATAGAATTCTGGTATATTATATTTAGGAAACAGAATTGTGAAATAAAATCTTGGTTGCTCAGATGTTACGAATTATTACATTTTTTATGTTCCACCAAATAAAAGGTATTTCTTTTAATTAATGAAGACAGCCTATTCACTCTTCATTTACTTGAATTAGATTACTTTCATCTTATAACGAAATGAAAAGAATTCATTTTATATTAAAAAAGAAGAAAAAAACACATGCCTCATGAAGCATAGTCGAATAATCATGGCGAAAGAATTGCTGAGAATAATTAATCGTCATCCAAATAATGAGAGGGAGTATTAATATATCCAACAAAAGAGGAAAGACTTCTCTCCTAGTAAATAGCGGACGACTAAAGATTGATTCTCCTGATGAAAATTATTTCACTTATTTATTTCTTAATTGCTCATTAAAGCAATCTATCTTTTCATTTACGTAATTGTGCATTAAATCCTTTTAGTTATGAAATACTAAGTAATTATATTTGAATTTAAGCTATTTTAAAAAGATTTTTATTTTGAGGATGTAATTACTGTTATATATATATATATATATATATATATATATATATATATATATATATATATATATATATATATATATATATATATATATATATATATATATATATATATATATATATATATATAACAGAGCATATAACTACTATTATATACTATTATATAAATAACAGCAATCTTAAAAAGGATAACAATAGAATAGATTAATTGGTCAATTAATAAATAGCTTGAAATACCGCAGAATCAATACTGTAATAACAAAGATGATATTTAAAAATAATTAGTAGAGAACAATTAACAATGAAAATGTAAATCACCAAATGATTAGTTTTTTTTCGTTTAGTAACGTTACCCTCAAATGAGGATCAAATTTAAATATAAATACTAAATAGCAAATATAATAAATACGAAATTATAGATAAATATTTAACCAAGGAAATAACATATCTTGTTTACATCATAAGAAGTTTATGCATCTTAATATTTTTCAGATTTTCTATTAATATTTCAATAGAATATATGGAAAATACAAAAGTTATAATTTATTAATAAAACAATAATGGAAACAAATAATAAAATTACATATTTATGAATTAGTTTATAAAATGATTCAAGAATTTGAGGAAAATAGAAAGTAAACAATTAATAATGGTGGAAGTCTTCTTGCTTATATTATAAAAGACATAGTTTTAATTTTCTGAATGTTTTGTATGGTATGCATATCGTGATCAACTGCTACATATCATAGAAAAATAGAGCAGATTCAATTTGAAATTTGAACAAAATCAAACAAGAAAACTTTCCCTTACATTTATGTGCATATACAATAAAAAAGAAAAACTGTATGAATATTGTATAAATACATTAAAGATTTCAAAGGAGGTGTAGCTTATAAGGTTATTAAAATAAGGGACGAATATTTTATTATAAAATGTTTTCCGCATGAGTTTGAAACATATATAAATAAGAATCACGTTTGAAATATAGGCATTTTTTCCATAAACATAATGAATTTTCCTAATTAGGGTTGACTGAAGAGATTTTAGATCTTCAATTTTCATACATTCGTTTCGTAAAATGACTATATTATATTTATTTTCTTCTATAATCTAATTAGTAGAATTAGGACTTCTTCATAATTTTTGAAAAATGATTCTACGCTGCTTAGAGATACTGCGTGAGAAATATGAGTAAATGGTCGGAAAAAACTAAACGACACAGAAATGTTTATGACGCAACTGCATAAATATCCTAATCTTGCATTGCTCAAATGTTATATTTGATTTTTCTGTACATACGAACAACTCTATTTCGCAAGATCACATTTAATCTCAAATTTTTCCATAAATATTTAAACATTTTTAGACATTAGTATTCATATATTTTTAAAGAAGTAAAACTAATTGTTAATGAAGCTTTTTATAAGGGTGATGATTAAAAACTAGTTTAAACTTTTAATTCAATATTAAATTAATTAATACAATTTTAACTACTCTATCAATGATGTGCTGTAATGTTATAACTTTCTATATACATATTTATGAATCCTGAATCAATTTTCATGTCATTGCGTTAAATTTTCATTGATGCAATTCACATACGGTACTTAACCAAACATTATTCAATGTATCTATATTATATTAAAATTTTAGATGTGTTTTATTTACAAATATATTCCATAAATATTTTCTATAAGCATTTCATCGAAAAAGTCTAGGAATATAAAGATGGTTATCAGAACTGTCTTTTTTGTATTCTTAGAGATATATGTAGAAAATCAAACACTTTTCAAGATATTGTGTTTCAAACAACCATTTTGTCTGAATGTTATTCTGAAGGTCTATAGATTTTATCTATATTTCTATTTCACAATTTCATTCAACGTTTTCATTGCTGTAATTATTCCTTTTACCAGTTCTATTGAAAAAGAATAAAATAGTTATTTTCATATAAAGTTTTTTTTCACAAAAAATGAAAATTTGTTTTCAATATTTCACGAAAAAGAAAGAGTGACAGCTAAAATTTAATTGGCTGATTGTACAAATGATAATTTGATTTCTTATATTTTAACACTAAAAAATAAAATCAAACATTTTATGTAACATTTCAAAAATAAAAAGATCCATAAAACACTATATAAAATTAGTTAAGAGTAAAATAAGAAGTAAAAATTATAAATCTATAATAAAATAATATTAGATATAAAGATATTTCAAAAATAAATTTTTGTTGTCATATATATATGTATATGTATTGTGTGTATATGTATATATATGTATATGTATATATATGTATATATACGTATATATATATATATTTGTATATACATATATATACATATATATGTATATGTATTGTATATGTATATATATGTATATTTATATATATATATATATATATATATATATATGTATATATACATATATATATTTGTATATACATATATATATATATATGTATATGTATACATATATATATATATATATATATATATATATATATATATATATATATATATATATATATATATATATATATATATATATATATATATATATATATATATATATATATATATATATATATATATATATATATATATATATATATATATATATATATATATATATATATATATATATATATATATATATATATATATATATATATATATATATATATATATATATATATATTGAAACAAAAGTTAGAAAATTAAAAAAATAATAATCTAACTAATAGAAATGACTTAGGTATTACTTTATCTCCTAAATATCCTATGAAGGAATTGAAAATTATACTCAAATCATTTTAGAAAAATTTGGTATTTATTAAATACCTAATATTTTAGTAAATTCTAAGGCAGAAATATTTTTAATATTTTACAACTCTTTCCAACATATAAATTTAGTATATCTTAATTTATTGCTTTAGATTGGCAGAAAGAATTTAAACATAACATAATTTGTCTTTCAGAAATGTTTTAAATTTAAAAATTTAATATTAGAAAAACAAAGTCTATCTCAATTATTTCTTTTTGTAACATATTTTCAAAAGATTTATATTTTTTTTAAGTCTTAAACCACACTTTCTTTTCCTCTCTTAAATTCTTAATAGTACTTGAATAATAGAAAAAGGATTTATTTCAAATATATGCTAAAATAAATATTTTTACTATTCTTTTAAATATTTTCAAGTTGTGACTAAAATTTAGATAATTAAATGAAGTAAATGTAGACGTAAATTTAAAATTTAAATTTAAAACATTCTAAAATGTAAACAGTTATTAATTATTATAGATATCTTCTAAAAGACGTAATGTGTTGTTCAGTTTTCTATATAATAAAATAAAAAGTTACATACAAGTATAAATATTAAATTATGTAAAATTAAATAATTCTATACATAACATTTTGTACTTTTGAAAAAAATTTAAGATATTTTGATCATTTTAAAACAAGTTATTTTGAAAATTAGCAATTAAACTCATTTTGCTTTCAGTCTGGAATTTGGAGAGTTTTATGCCTTAAGTATACGATTTGAATGATTCAAAAATTATTCTTGATAAATGACATAAGCACATGATGTTAACTTATTAGCTTATTTCTAATTGATGAAAACTAAAAATTAAACAGTTAAGGAAATACACATATTTTCTGTTATTCAAAATTAATAATTCATGTCTCGAAAATATTTAATCGAAACGTTTAAGTGGAATTAATTTATTAGAGATTAATCCTCTCAAAATATAAAGAATAGGAACACTTGAAAAATATTTATTTAAATCATTAAACATTTTACATTATGAAAATGGATAGAATCAGAAAAATTTTCCATTTAGAAAGTATAATGAAGGCTATTTAAAGTTTTAAATTATCCAAAGATATCTGTCAATTTGAATTACACTTTTATTGAGAGACAATGAAATCTACTCAGCAGATGGAGAACATTAAATTAGTCTGAATAATATTTAAAAAGTATTTTATATCAAACACGATCATTAGTTTGAAGAATTTTATGCAATTAAAGTATCAAATGTACTCTCAAACGTAAAATGTATGCCACAGAATTTGTAAAGAAAATATTTAAATGACACTGGTAACATAACCTTAAAGATATTTATAATCTATTGTATCAGAAGAATTTTTTTTTAGCTTTCTTGCTTTAATGTAGAAAACATGAAAAAATGTTTCATTTCAATGAAAATAGTACATGTATATATGGTTCATACAAACTTTATCAAAAAAATTAAAAAACTTTCTTTTAAAGAAACATTTTGAAATTTGTGTTTGAACTATATAAAAGGTTCACATAATTTATCATCTCTAAAAATAATCTCTGGTAAAGCATTACTTAATGTAAAGAAAAATGATCATGAAAGATCATGTAAAGGAAAATGATTCTGGGCAATGTTTTCTGCTGATAGAGTAAAACACTGTAAATGTATAAGAAATAATCAGCTTATCCATTATGCTTTTAGCATAATGGATCGGCTAATTGTTTCTTATCAAATTTCACAAAAACAAGATATCTATATTGAATTCAACGAATATTGTTAATAAATGAAACTTTTGGAAATAAACTCAAATTAATTTTGAGTTAAATTGTGTGTGGTTTAGTATAATTTAAAATTCTTAAGTTATATATGTGTATATATACGTTCAGACAAATATAATTCCTCCCTATTAATTGCTGCTTTAAAATCATATCTCATGTTTTATGTAAATATAACTTTTAATTTAAGATAATAATGAATATTCAAATTTAATTATGCCAATGTTTCTAAGCATTTTTTTAAAACTTCAAATGTTAAGAAATGCTATTCTACATAATTTATTGTTGAGTTAAAATCATATTCAAATATTGCAGATTACATAATAATTCATAAAATAGTAGATATTTCTTTTTTAATATCTTTAAACAATAGTTCTCTTAAATGTTTCATTCAAGTTAGTAAAAAGGTGCTTTTATAAATATGCCTGTGACGTTTATAGTTGAATACTTAAATTTTGATTTTACATTATGAAAATTAAATTGAAAACAATAGAAGAAACAATGGCTGGAGAGATGTTGAGATACGAAGATAAGTTATCCGAAGAATGAAGTAAATATTTTTATTTCACCGCAGTGTCTAAGCTAATATTGGATCTTTGTTTTTAATTTAATAAGAATTATGGAATCTAAAATACGTTAGGTACACAGTTTGATAAAGAATTCTTCAATAACACCTGCTAGTTTTTATTGGTTGAAAATAAATAGAAGAATTTTATATAATGAATCACTTATAAACACCTCAATATTCTTAAATTGACTAATGATTCAAAAAGTTGTAACTATTAGTATTATTCAAATGAGAAGTTCAACAATCTTGTTCTGTTAATGCATGGAAAGGAAATTTGTTTTGTAATGAATTATATTATACAAGGCAATTTTGAAAAAATAAATTTTAGAATGCTTAGTTAACAATCTGAAGGCTATTGTAAGGCAAACTGATATCTACTAAACATTATTGTGTCTCTCGATAATTGATTCCTCGAACTGGGTAGCATCCACGCGTCAGAAAGATGTGAATCGGCATGCCTTCCTGTACTCATTAAAGGGCTGGTGTCCTGTAATCAGACGACAGATGCTGGTGGGAACATTTGTAACTTAAAAAAAAGACCACCAATACTTAATCTTAGACTCCTAGATGATCCTTTCAATTGGAGGATTTTGTGCTCGAACCTATTTAACTTGACCCAACCACTTTTACAGAACATGTTGGTTCTTTGGTTAAATCGAGATTCAAACTCAGTGTCTTCCGATGAGAAATTAAACCTAACCAACCAGATACCTCTGTCTTTGGTCACGAAAATGGAAACTGAAGATTCTCTTAAATTCCATACCCAACAAATATGCGTGTAGAAAACGCAAATTAAACGACCATTTCTGTGTGTCAGAGGATGCAGGGACAATCCACAATAACGAAAAATTTCTGCTTGTGTTCACAATAAGCTGGTGATAGTAAATTTTTAAAAAGAAATGCGATGCTTCACTCACTTGCAGAATTGCATAGCAAAAAATGAATTTTTAATCCATATTTCAAGATTTCGAAAGTGTACAGAAGATAGATCAAGGTTTTTTCTTAAGGAGTCACATTTGGGATTTTGAGCACAATGTAAGTCACATTTAATGTAAATATATATTTAATTTATTTAATAAATATCCTTCTTTATTCGTTTAAATTTATGAGTTTTCTATCTCAGATATTTTTAAATATCATGGAAAAAAGTACGTTACAAAAAAGCATATTGATTGTTTGTCCTTTCTTATGCACACCAGATAAGGACATACGACAAAAGGTATGCATTAAAAGAGGAAAAAATTTAAAATATTGTATACTTCAAATCCGCGGATTGTTACACTGAAGGCAAGATCTCTAGTCAATAGGCTACTAGCTCAAGAATATTCTAGCGGACGTAAATTGGAAAATTATGCTAGAGCTGGTTACATATTAGAATTATATAGACAGCTAAAGTAATAAAATTATATAAAGAGAGTGTAATGTAAAAGTAGATAAAATTCATTATAATTGTTTTTACTTAACAATTTTTTTTTTGTAAATTCTGGGAAAAATCCTCTTTCCGATCCGTTTATATTAAGGACAAACTACATCAAAATATAGTTTTAGGTAGTATATTATATACGATGATATAAATTAAAATATTAGTTAATAATGTGAAATGAAAGCATTTATATTTTATACTATAATTATTAACGATAATGCTGGAGTAATAAAGCACTGATATTATATTTGATTTATATTTACGTCAGTGAAACTGAAAACAATCCAGTTTGGATGCTCATTTTTCAATATAAATAAAGTTTTTTAAGCTAAATTTTTAAAAACTTCCGGAAAATTTAGACTACATTTAGAATTTTATGGGAATGTTGTATATAACATGTTTTAATAATGTGGTATAAGGTCATTCAAAAGACTTAGGTTGGCAATATCTAAAAATCACATATTTGAAATTGTTTAGGAAACTGAAGGCATACTTGGGATGCTTATTAATTCCCCGTATCGACGGCGTAAGACCTGTATCTAATCTGGAAACACAATTATACTTCAAACAATTATTTGGAGAAAACTATATTCCCTCTTTTGCTACTGCATTTATGAATTGCTGATAATAGACACTATGTACATGGGAGGCCATATTGACGGAACCCCAAGGACAGTCTGGAAATATCCTTTATCCCTGCTTAAAGGTGATTCTTCTCGTGTGCCCACTCAAATAGCGGAAAAATGCACTTTGATAAGGTCTTCGTCTGAGATTGAAGGTCTCACCCGGTTTTTTGGCGAAGTACTATGGATAGTTGGGAGGAATTTTGATAAGCTTATTGAATTCAGTTTTTGCTAGGGAAGAAATCTCACTAGATGTGAGCTCTCTTCTTGGATTTACTCCCTCCTCTGACGCCGATCTGACCAAAAAATCCGCTCTTTCTTTCCCCTCTACTCTCACGTGAGAAGGGATCTTTTGGAAATACACTGCGTGTTCTGGTGACAGTGTCTCAAGAAGATTTAGTATGCCCAGGCTTGTTTGATCTCCAATAGTGATCTAATTTTAAAGATGATGGATTGAAGCACGACTGTCAGTCAATATCCAGATATCTCTCAATTGATCCTCCATCTCTACTGCATACCGCTTCTAATGGCTATTAGTTTTGATCAAAACACGGAAGAATTATCTGGGTTTCTTATTTTAAATTCTAGTTCTCCGGAGACTGTGTTTATGTACACCCCACTACCAGAGACTCTCTCTAGGAGGTACGGATACACACACACACACTTATACAATGGTAGCAAAACTTAAATAATACAATAAATATTTAGTAGAGTAACATCAAATTGCAGGAAAAAGGAGCTCTTGGGATCAGTTCAATGAACAAGCCATTCAGCAGTAAATTCATGAGTATGCAAATGTCAGGAATTAAAAGTTTTGGGTGACGTGAGTGTTCGCATAAGGTGTGGGGTTGCAGCATACAGATGAAGAATGCAATAAAGGAAGGAAGGAAGCAGAATGAAAGCCATTCGCTATGAGTGCAAGTGAGTCCTTAAATGAAATATGGCTCAAAGAAATAACTTGGATAACTTCTTACGTGAAAGAATAATCAGAGAACTGGAAAAACGGTGTCTTGAGATCAGTGTAGATGAAGAGTTTGAAATCAACGAAATGTGTTTTCTCCCGTTTATGAAGTCTTTGATACTACAGTTTCAGTAGTAATAATAAAGGTATTCAAAATTCTGTCCAGGAAAACCTGCAGTGTGTGAACGATATATCGTTGTGCAGGCAAAAAAGGCTTGAAATCAGTCAACAAGTGTCATTGCTCAGAAATTACGAACAGCTTACAAAGCGACAAGTCTCACGGTTTACTAAGTCCAGACGCCTTTTATAAGGGTGAATTATTCCCCTGCTGCAGCTCTGAATGTTGCTTGTCTTTTTTAGTTATCCTTGGCTATTATCATTTAGAGTGATGCAAGAGCTCATTTAATTATTATATCCTTTCCACGGATGAAAGTCACTTCAGTGTCACAAGTCATTTTCAACGCCAGTTGATGCATAGTAGGACAGTGTTTCATCTCAGTGTCATTATATGGAAAGAGACTATCAGGGTGGTCTTAGAGTTGTCAACTCTACATTCATTGTACCGGTCTCTTTCTGTGATGTAATCTAGTGTCAATTTAAACTTATAAGATAATGAGGGAAAATATATTTTTCTGAAAATTATTTAATTTTTACTTTTTCAGTCAAAACATCTATGAATTTTTTCTACAGTCTTCTTAAAATAAGAATTTATTCGTATGTTATACATCAAAACGGTTTTTAATTTATGTTTGTTCGTGAATAATTAGAAAATATATATTAATGAATAATTAGAATGTTTTACTGAAAATATGAAATTATATTACTATTTCAAAAGCTTAGTTATTAATGATTTTAAAGTAAATTCTTTTTAAATTTACACAAATAGTATATTTATCTGAATAAAAAAGGCTTGAATTCACTTTATACAACACATTATCAATCCGAACAGAAATTGTTGAGACGGAAAATCTCGAACTCTTTGTGGTTGTGAATAAAATGATATTAAAATAAGACTATTATTTTCACTTTACAATACTTTTATTGCAAGAAATAAGTTTAAGCCATTCAAAGAAATGAAAGACCAAAACACAAAAAAGAGACACGTAAAAGTGGTTTTAAAATAGAATTCGTTTTATCGCGGATATCAAAGAATCACCAGAACTGCGTTAGTAATAGTAAGGACTTAAATTTTTAATGCTATATGTATTTCATTGGAAATTCTTCAAACTAGTTTTTTAATTACTTAACAAATATTGGCTTTTGCCGTTTGCCGAAAATTAGAAAAAGTAAATGAGAGTTTACATCTATGAGAAAGGGTGAATAAATATAAATTCTATAGAGATGATATTTTAATGCAGAAAAGGAACTATTGATAACGTAAAAATTGTTACTGGATAGTTTTATACATGTTAAGCATGTGTACTTAGTTAAATTAGAGAATTAATTAGCAGGCAAAATAGAATGGCCAAAAAATATCTAAATATTTGTATTTATAAATATCCTACAATTTTATTGGTGCTTACTCTCTAGAACTATAATCTGATTGCAGAAAAAAAATTCGATTGATGAATAGAGAATAAATCCTTCAATGGTTTCATAGCTGTCTGGAGTTGTTTTTATTTCCAAATTCAATCTAGTATGAATATAACCGAGAAAGCAAATCTAAAGATCAAGAATACTATACAGGAACTGTACAGGATTAATGACTAGTCATTATAAAGTCGAAAGGGAACCATTGTAGATCCGTTCCTCCACTTGATATACTATAAGAAGCCATATGCAGTTTCTATAAGAAAATAAATATTATCATATGGATATTTAACTAACAAATGCTAGGAATGTGTCACCGAAATAATTTATAACAGTTTTACGAAATTTAGTGAATTCATTCATTCTTTATTTAATGAAATGAGTGTCTCAAGTCTCTTTCATTGTTTTGTAACCTATCATTATTTCCAGTCCTTAAGTGTAAAAACATCCATCATCCCGATAGTTATCTAATCTTAATGGCTTGACATCCGGTCTTTAATAGCCATTTCAAAGTATTCTTCCCCTATCAACTAAGAACTAATTTGGATGACTATTAGCTCAACATTAGATTTTTCAAAAAATTCCCATTTTAATACATACATACAATGCTTGTTTGTTATAATTAAATATTAGAATTTAAGGATGAAAGAATTT
Source organism: Latrodectus elegans (assembly GCA_030067965.1). Lineage (NCBI taxonomy): Eukaryota > Metazoa > Arthropoda > Arachnida > Araneae > Theridiidae > Latrodectus > Latrodectus elegans. The sequence continues at coordinate 66,122,543 of CM057819.1, forward strand.
TATTATGACTGTTATGAAAATTATTAGTGTTATTTAAAGCTTTATTATTTCTTCTCTGACTGCATTTATATAAATTATGAGCAGTGAAATAGACAGATTTCAGTTGTTGACACTTGATTGTAGGTAATTTGACATTAAATAATTTTTCAGTTACCAAAAGACTATACGGGAACTTACTGAACTTTATATATATATATATATATATACATATATATATACATATATATGTATATATATATATACATATACATATATATATACGTATATATATACATACATACATATATATATATATATATATATATATATATATATATATATATATATATATATATATATATATATATATATATATTTATATACATATATATGTATATATATATATATATATATACATATATATATATATATATATATGTATATATATATATATATATATATATATATATATATATATATATATATATATATATATATATTGAATGCTTTATTATTCTATGAAATCTTGAATTCTAGTTAAAATATTACGTATACTTAGTATAATGGGACACGCATCCTTATTTGATCTCAAAAATACATTTTTATTACTGAATCTGAAAAAAATTTTATTCCAGATCTTATCAGTTTCAAGGTAGCAACACAATGACCTTGAAATGTAATTTTCTACCAATTATTCTAAATCCAGAAACGTACAACTAATCAGAATGTGCAAGTAATTGGTTACAATATTCTTTCGATAAATCTTGTTTATCTCTTTTAAATACCAATATATTGTGCGAAGATGAGTGAAGTTAAAATAAAGCAAACGGATTTAAGAGTTTTATTTAATCCGGCTGTTGAACAGAAAAATGTTTTCAAACTGTTGTATACATTTTATTCCATAATACTCTAAATCGTAGATTTTTTCACACATGCTAAATTTTAATAATATCAATAACTATAGTTTTCATTGTAAATTTAAACAAGCTATAGTTTGTATAGTACTTTACATAAGAAGTCTCCATAAGAAAATTATGTGCGTGTTATACAGTCAAATTTATAGACAAAATTAATATATAGCTACAACTAATATGCCTGAAACTTTTCAGTTTCAATATAAATGCAATTATAGACAGGATAAATTAATCAATTATTCCTTTTCAAATATAAATTTATCAAATATAAACTTTCAATTGTAATTTCCTATTGGAGTATAGTTCCTATTTAAATTTACTTTGTGTGCCAAGTACTAACTAAACAAATATATTTCCTAAATTTACTTTTTTCTAAAACAAATTATGTTGATATAAATGAACTTTAATTGATGTGCACACATTTATAAGATGACATTTTTAATCTTAAAATTGTAAATACCTGCGCAATATTTGAATTACAATGTGATATATTTCTGAATAATTTAAACAGATATGTTTGATTTTGCAATATAAATTAATAATTATGTATACATCAAAGAGAATGTATTGTTTTTCGTCATTTTTCTCCTGAATATAATTTCAGTTAATGACAATTGAGAAATAAACAACTTATTTCTCAAAGACTTAAAATTTTTGTATTTTAATAATGTATTCGATTTACACTCATTTTATCATAAAAGTATGATATGTATAATAAACTGTTGAAATGTACAAGAGCATGAGCTGCAGGAACATACATATCTCTCTCAAATATATAATAATCGAGTAAATAAAAAAATTAACAGAATGAATATACCATGATAATAACTTATTAATACAAAATTTTCCTAAAAACCAAAAAATGGCTGAAACACCTTTAATTTCCGGCAGTAGATTTAAGACAATTAAATGTTTCAATATTTCCCATCCTGATTTAATCACCGAATTTTGAGCTGAAAATACGCATTTTATAGTATGAAATCTTTTTTCTTTGTTGCAAAAATTTAATAATGTTAAAGTAACAAAGAAAACTGCATAATAGCGACAATACTATGAAGTATAAACTTCAAATTCTGAGGTCTAATTAATTAGTTTTTCAAAAGTTTCACACACACATAATTTCTATTAGCTATTTAACTTATTCAAATGCTAATAAGTCTTTTTAAAAAATATTTATACGTATTCTAATAAATATTACAACGTAAAAAAATTCGGTTATTTTAATTATCACTTCATTGTTACTTTAAAAAGGAAATGAGATGATTTACATACCTTGATAGAAATAAAAATATGTTGAAAGTAGAAATAGTAAAAGAAATTATATTAAGATAAAAAGTCGTGTATAATTTTATAAATTATATATATATATATATATATATATATATATATATATATATATATATATGTATGTATGTATGTATGTATGTGTGTGTGTATGTATACATGTATATGTATATATATGTATATATATGTGTATGTATATGTATATATATATATATGTATATGTATGTATATATATATATTTATATGTATGTATATATATATATTTATATATGTATATATATATATATATATATTTATATATGTATACATATATATATATATTTATATGTATACATATATATATATTTATATGTATACATATATATATATATATATGTATATATATATGCATACATATATATATGCATGTATATATACATATATATATATATGTAACAAGGAAATAAAATCAAATAATAAGGAAAATATTCTTATCTGTATTATTATCTTAATAAATTAAACACATTTGTCAATCAATCGTAAATAGTGACATCTTCAAGGTTAGCTTTCATTTAATGGGAAAATATTCCAGTTGTTTTTATAATTATTGAAGTAACTTCCCATTTAGTAGAAGGAAACTTCATATAAAAATGGAAACTATCTTAAATTTACCCTTCTAAAAGTAAAAAAAAAATCATCTATTCTATTCAGTCTTTTGAAATATAAATATATTTATTCTAAAATCTTGGTTCCATATTCCTTTGAAATCCGTGATATTAATTGGAAATACTTTGTTCAATGAATACCAAATTTTAAAACATAATGCTAATGAACTTCTTTAGTTCAATATTTTTCAAGATTCATCAGCGAATATTTATTAAATGTGAATTAGGGAAATTGGTTTTAGCTACAATGATTTTAAATGCTATTCAGTCTCGGATTTTCAATTGGTGTGAAGTACATAGTTGTAAAGCAAATAGAGAAAAGTGATAACTTATATGTAAAAATTGTTAAAAACACAAAGGAAGGGAAAATTTGCTAATATATGTTTGCAAAATTTTCTTTTCCACTATCAAATAATGCATCTTGTATTCCTTAACGAAGGTAAATTAATTGTTTGGTTTTTTATGAAAATATTTAGTCTTAAATATTCAGTAATTAGAAAATAATCACTTGAAATTAAACATCGGAGAGAATTTATTATTTTAAAAATTTCTCCACTTGAACTAAACATTTTTAAAATTCTTGTATATTTAAAAATATTTATTTAAAAACTTAAAAGTGAAAATACTAATAAATTGTTATTTTTATATACCTTACTATGATTTACAGCCATTTTATTAAAACGTTTTTAGGTATTTATATAAAATAGTATAGAATATTATTTAGATTATTTCTCTTGACAAATATTTTGATAGATTTATGGTTGCAATAAATATTTTAGAAAAAATATTCTTAATATTGAAGTTTATAATAAAATTAACACACATGTTTTTTTGCAATAATGTACATACATATCTCATCCTTGTTATAATATTCAAAAATTTTCATTGTCTATAAAATTAGAAAATCGTGGTTTTGTTATAAAATATTCATTTTACAAACTTAAGAAGCGAAACAAAACCCTAAGTAAAATATCCCACTTATTTTGTTTGACTAATTTGAGTGTTTTTCATTTTTAAAACTAAGAAATCTAAAATTAAATGGCAAAGTTACAGCATGTGATAATGAATGTGTATTTACAGTATTGTTGCATTAAAATAATCTTTTATAATCTATCACGCCATTTTTAAATGAGTTTACAAGTTACTAATATTTCTACCTTTTATGCTTGTATTTTTATGTAATAAAAGCATCCTATGTATAATTTATTTTAATTTATAAATAAATATAAAAATTAATATAATATTACTTGCAAAATAAATAACTCTTTGAAAATAGTTTTCTGCTTCGATTTCTGACATTGCAATCAGATTTATTATTGTAATTGTATTATAATACTTGGATATATCTTACCAAATATATGTTGAAAAAAATATTTATATCTCGAAGATATTTCTCAGTTTTTGTATTATTATTGAAGAATAAACTCTAGTGGTTTATTTACTAAATTTTTAAATTTTTTTTAAATATTTAAAGTCCAAAATAAAAAAATAATTTGATTTATCTGCAATTTTATTATTTGAAAAAACATACATAAAAGTGAGCAATTGATACAAAAAAATTAATATTAGTTAAATTGCAATGAAAACGCTACTACACAAAAAGTAAGCATTTTCTATTTTTTAAGATACTATACTTGCATCTCCAGTAATTTTCAAAGGTCTTGAACGTAGTACGAGGAAAGTAAACATCTCCCTCTCTCTCGTATGATTTATACTTTAGTTGTAAATATTCAACACATTCGAAGGAATCGCAATAAAACTCAAGAAAAGTTTTCTTGAATGTGGAAACGTAGAGATTGCGATAAACTGTAACAATCGGAAAGGACAAGAAATCACTTAGTTTTCAAATTTATTTTCCTATCATTGCCGCTCTTAAACATTTAAGAATGTATTAAAGTTATAAAAAAAAATCTCTAATACAATATACAATTTAAACTTGGTATTTTTTTGCAAATTTTTAAATTCTAAAGTCTAATCATTCATAAATTGATTATAAATATGATTAAATATTTGTAACAAAAACATAAAGAAAATGTGTTAAAAATATTAGCCTTTTCTTGTATGCATAAATCCATTGAAATAAGTTTAATTCAAAAATGAGAAATGGAAAATTGTAAACAGTATATTATACGCAAAATAAAATCTTTTCACATCCCTCTCATTTTATTAATATTAACAATCACAAATTCATTAATAACTTTTCAAGTGTTTTCACTTAATATCTCTGTTGCAACCATGAATTAAAAAAAAAACAAATAAAGAAAAAGTATCTGTATAGTTCAAGCACTAGTTAATAGTGCTCATTGACTCTAATACGATTGCAGAATCTATGGATATATTATGGATTGTATTATGGACACATTTTGGAGCAAATAGTGTTCTATTTCAACCACTTTTATTTAATAAGTTTTGCATGCGTTGCGGTAGTCCGATGCTGTGTTGTGTCTCAATCTTCTGTAATAATTTTACATGCGAAATAATTTCCTTACAAAATCGCATTGGTACTTTAACAAAGGACTTTATAATATAAAAATTTGAAATGTATTTAGTTCTGACCAAATACAGATACACTGTTATAAAATTAGTGATTTTAATAATTTATATTAAAAAAAATGATATTTTACGCCATCGAAGAACTCATATTTCTAAAATACCATCAAATAATGAGGTAAAAATATAAATGCTTATCAACACATTTTAAAAAAAGGCAGCTAATTTGGACACATTTTACCAATAAAATGATAGTCATTCTGTTTAAAACTTTTTTTTTATCTAATTTTCTATCATTGAAAGAAATGCATTTAACTATCAATAAAGTCCTAAAATGCTTTCTTTCTAATATAAGTTTTAAGAATTCAAAGGAAGAAAGTAAAAAAAAAGGTTTCATTAGTTCATATAAATTTTTATTTTCGTTTTTGAAAAGAAATGTGACTATGTTATTTAATAAATCATTTTTTGCCCACAAAGATTAACTTAATCTGGACCAAAGGTTTAATGAATTTCTTACCGCTACAAATTTCCAAACTGTTAAAACTAAGGCAACAATGCTAGCCATTATTCCTTTGTTGTATTTTGCCATTTCGGCTAAAATATATCAAAGAATTATATCACATGATCTTGGTAAAAAATTCAGTGTGGGTTATTTTCTCTTAAATAATTTCCATCGTTTCAATATATATATATATATATATATATATATATATATATATATATATATATATATATATATATATATATATATATGTGTGTGTGTGTGTGTGTGTGTGTGTGTGTGTGTGTGTGTGTGTGTGTGTGTGTGTGTGTGTGTGTCTCAAAAACGTGATATGTACTCTCTAATCATCATGCATCAATATTCCATGTCCTGAAAGTGATTTTCTTAGATGAAATTCAACAGACTCTTATCTGTTTCTTTTGGAGCAAAATATTAAATTATTTAGAATAAATTTTGATATTGAAATTTGCTTATTTCAACGAGATAGTTTATATTATACAATACGGATTCTACGAAAATATATTTTTTTTATATTAAGTTCATCAGAATAAATAAATTCAAATTATTTTAAATTTAAAATAAATGGTTATTAGCTTTTTCAAAAAATACTGTATAAAATTACTTATCTATCATTTCAATATTTATAACACTATAAGAAATTTAAATTACCAAATCTCATTTATTTAAGTACAATTGTACAATTATTCTTTAAAGTACTGCATAGATATAGAGGAATCATAAAAAATATGAATGTACATTAAATTTTAATATTTAATTCTTAATTATAATATATAATAAAATAATTACAAAATACAATTCTTAATTAGATTATTAATTATATGTCATTATTCTACATATAAAATATTCAATAGAAATCACTGAAAATTTACCACTAAAAGTAGTACATAATTAGTTTTTAAAATCTTCAAACAACAAAAAATCTTATGTACGAGTATTAACATATGACTTAATACAAATAATAGCTAAATATTTTTACTTAAATAAAAAATTTTGAACTTTTTAGGATTTAATAGAAATTTAGTGTTAATTTTTATCAAGAACCATACAGATTATGCATAAAATAACATTTTATAAAATTACTTTAAAGAATAAAATTTAATTCAGCATCATAGAAACATTTTTTCACAATTTCAAGCTTCCAAAAAGTTTTCCTTTACTTTCCTATATTCAATAGATTGTTTGCCGGTCAACCGTTCTAGTGGTCAGCGTACTTGACTACGGATAGGGAGGCATGGATGTACTTTATCTATTCTGTCTTTGTCCTTTCCTTGTGTGAATGGTTGCCTACCCTATAAACGGGTCCCTATGGTATGTGTATATACTGAAGATGCTAGACTCCACGCAAAATATGGTTCAGTTGAAAAAGTGGAGCAGCGCACCGCAATTTACCAGCCTAGCTGGCACTCGAGAACAATAAATTGCTTAAATTTTTTAACGAAGAAAATGTATCCTAGAATTGAGCTCTTTTTAGGTATTATTTCAATAAAATTTCAGAATGACTGTTTAAATCCAGCTCCAAATAGATGCAAATATACTTTTAATAACATCATTTCTCTTAATTGACTTTTCAAAAGAAATAGATAAAAATTATTTCAATACATATTCCCAAAATTAAAAAAAAATTAAATTTTAAACTCTGATATAAATTTAACTACAATTTTTCACGTTATTTACTAGATTTACTAGATTTCACATGCTACAGTGACATAATATTTTGTATTATATTTTATTTCGCAAACGTTTAATTTACTTTCTTTTGAATATCAAGTTTGCAAATATTATAAATCTCTAAATTGTTAACTTTTAGACACTGCATTTAAGAAAAGATCTTAAAATGTATCATATAAATATAAAGAGTAATTATTTGATTTTGTGAAATTTTTATAATGGAAAATATCAAGATTGTAATACAAAATTTTGTAATTAGATAAGGATGCCTTGTTGATCTTATAAGACACAGTAAACAGATTAACAATGCATTTAACATTTTAACTGTTGTATTATTTACACTCTTTAACAAAATAAATTGACGCACCAAGAAGAAATCATTAGATTAATTTGAAATTTTGTACACATCAATATTTGAACTTAATATGCAAACTATAAAGAATTAACGTCCAGTGAGAATGAATAGTGTGATCTCCAGATCATTGAAATTGTGTATTCAGTAGAATTATATGATCTGTTTTTAAACTATTGTTTAAAAATTTATGTTGTATTGTGATTAAAAATACCCTCCAACTACAAAAAAAGTAATCGCTGTAAGGTTAGAGTGGATTAAATGTTAGATTTTTGAAAGGGGTTATATCATTGGATGGAAGGAGGTAAGTTGGGAAATCGGTTAATATCTTGTCTTATTAATCGAAGCTATGTGGCGATTAAAAAATGTGTAGTCAATCATAGATTTCAGCACCATGATGTTAAGGATCAACTTAAGACCACAACCGATCGGGAGGACAAAGTGATTGTCAGAGCAGCTCTCAGGGAACCTGAATCCTTCCTGTCAACCATCAGACATGTGAACTACAGATATGTAACCACCATAAACATTCACATACGGCAGATAGAGTGAAATCTACCTTCATATCGATCGTTACCCTAATTATCACACACATATGCGCACTGTTGTGCCAATTACAGTGATTCTTGACTCCATCAGGCTGTAATGATATTGATTGGAAGCATGTAGTCCTTAGTGACGAATCTTGGTTTCAACAAAAACCTGACAATCATCGAAGACATATCTGGAGACTCTGAGAGCGGCGTGCTGACTCTTCGTTCTCTATTGCACGGCACACAGATCCTCAGCCAGGAGTTAAGATCTGGGGGCAAATATCCTTAATAGCCGAACCCACTGGTTTTCTTTAAAACACAGAGGTACCACGATGGCATTCTGTAACCAGTTTTGCTACAGTTCTGTTTGCAGTACCATGCAATACACGTGTTGTTATATGCAGCCTTACAACTTATTAAGTTTTGTCTCGCCAGATCTCAGACCTTTCTCGCATCAAGAATACATGTAATATGATAAGAAAGCGATTGCAATCAATGAGTTTTGATTGTTTAATGTTAATATGAATTATGATTGTTTTCCCTGTACATTGTTTATTTTTAATTTAGGTGCATGTTAATCGAAAAATTAAGTAAAGATTTATAGTTTAAAATTCAAAGTTAAAATTAATACTATGAAAACATTAAATATATATAAAACAAAACATATTTATCGTAATTTTTAAATTGATACATTTTTATTACAAATCTTTGCCACTTTTCTGCGAAACAAAAAAAATATTTACGGATTTTACTCAGTAACAAGTGATTGTTTTATACTAAGAAATAATCTTGGTTGATTTTTTACAAATTTTAAAAGATAAATCTCTTATACTTTTAATGTTATGTCCTAATTACAAAAATATGTAAAAATAACTCTTTTTGTAGCATACTCAGTATCATTTCATAATTTATATTCTTTTTTATAGTGAACAGTTATTATTATATAGTTTATGCATTTCTCCCACTATAACATCTTGAAACCTTTTAATTATTTAAATTTAAAATAGCAAAACCAATCGAAATAATTACGTTATTATAAGCGAAATAGTTAAAATGTACATACGATAATTTATGATACGGATAAGAAATTCAGTAATCATTAGAGATTTATAAACTATGTACACTCATTATAAATTCTTATTATGAACGATGAAAATTACTATAATAAATATGCGAAGAACAAATAACAAAATTACTGTAAGCAATAATATATAAATTTCAAATGCATAAAGGTACTTCTTGTGTCAAATATCTAAACAGTTGTGTGTATGTGGTGTCTAGTGCCTATCTAAACTTTATTGTGTGCATAAACTTGTTTTATACAGATGCTTAATTTAAAGTTATATTTGGAAGTATACATGTCCTTGTTTAAAAACCTGACTTTACTCTTAAAAAAGGATAATAATTAAGTATTAAATTTCTTAAAGGGAAATAATATTACCAGAATTAATACTCTCTTTTCAGTATAAATATTAAGATTTTTGTGTGTCTACAGTATACATTTTTAATTATATGTTTAGAGGTTTGTTTTTAATAAATGTGTTTATTAATTAAAATTAAGAATAAAGGCTCAATAAACATAAATGCTTGTAGTAAAAATGGTACAAAATATCATATATTGTTTAAAACTAAATTTGTTTTACATTGAAAATTTTGAATACTTTTTAAGAAATTATCTGAATAACATCAGATTAAGAAATACGAATTATCAAAAGGGATCATAACACTTGTGACAAAGTATTCAAGTTTATACAATTTCAAAGAAATGTTATAAAATATTCCTTTTAAAACTACAAATTAAAGAATTGAGTGAGAATAAAAATATTTGATTTTCTTCAAAGCTTACTTCACTCGTCTTTTATTTTTCATTTTGAATTTATTATATGACAATGTTTTACCACATATAAAACTACCTAAAACAATATGAAAAATATTGTTTTATGTAAAACAGACCTGTATTTATATTAATTAAATATCACAGTTCATAGAAACACATTATTTTTATTTTTTAAGCACAAGATGTTGTTAATGAATTTGGATGCGCTAATATTTCAACAAAATTTGTTTCATATGTTACTGAGATTTAAAATTTATCACCGAAAAAAGAATAAGAAAGATATATAGCTCTTTCTTTCATAACCATTATCTGGATTAATGGATAAAAACAGGTTAAACTAACAGTTATATTTCCATTTATTCCGTATAAGTTCCTCAAAATATTAAATAAAAATTGTAGTTTAATTTAGTAACATCATTAATGTTACTTCATCAATAAATTGAGAAACAAACAATTCATCACAGACAGAGAAGAATTTCATCAACATAAAAGAGGAAGTAAAACAGCGGAGTGGCTAAAGATTATATGGGATATTTATCTGTTTATGGTTGCCCAACGACCACGCCTTATTGTGTGTGTGTGCGTGCCTTCACCTTTTGGATCTTATTAGATTCTAAGCAGCATTCACAACATATTTACTGAGAAAAATAATGAGAAATATGAAAACAATGGAAATTGCAATGCATTTTATCGAATTAAAATTTAAAAATGTGTTAAAAATATAATCTATTCAGAACGAAATATTTTCTACTAATTTATAAGAAACAAATTATTATTATTACATTAAAATATTTTCCTTGTTTTAAAAATATTTTATAATAAACTGCATTTAATCAGTGACAAATACACATATTTACTTACGTTACTAACTTCATTAAAGAAATTATTTGTTGTAGTTATGACTATTCCGTTACAACAATTTTATGTGGTAAATATTGTAATTCTATAAAAGTCGAATTTTTAGCTCTAAAAGCTGGTGCAGTGAAAAATATTATAATCGATTGTGGTTTTGAAAAATATTTATATAATAACATTAAAGAAAATGCCATTTTAGTAAATTTTATAAAAGTATTTTTATAGAAATTGTTGATCTTCAAATAAATCATTACTTTAATCATAAATGGTCATATGTACATTAGGAAAACAATTTTTTTTTATAATTTATATCATCGATTATACTAAAATAAAATAAAATAAATCAGCAAATACTTTAATATTAACTAATACTTCATTTGTTATACGATTTTGTTATGATATATATACATATACATACATACATACATATATATATATTTATATATATCCCATAATTACTCATTTATTCATAAGTTAATCATGAATATTGATATGAATAAATAATGGCATTATATTTTCATCAATACAAGTCACTGAATCCATTTTACGTCACTATTTTGAATAAACGTTTTCGTCCCTATAAGTGAATAATTTCAACTTCCATTAATGGAATTTTTTGTAATACAGAAAAATTACATTGAAAATTTCATCTGAACTACTTATAAGCAAGAAAAATAATACTATTCCTTGTATATTCAATTTGAATCTTATGATGAAAGATATTTAGTAGAACTTTTAAATGGATATTGAATAGATTCATAAACACAAAATGAATGATTCATAGGTTTTACTGAACTCAAAGATTTTGAATAATACATTCCAGTTACTAAAACTAACATTATTTACTAAGACTTTAAAATATAAGGTTTAGTATTGTATACATAAAACTTAACTGTCAAATGATATATAACTACTTTATTAGAAAACCATAGATTAATGTACACACAAAACATCTATTTCGAAACAATTTAGTAAAATAAATATAGTACTTTCTGGAGAATGTATTTCTTAAATCATTTAAAGAAACCTATGTTTTTTTTTAAAATCTTTTTAGGTAAAACACACTGATAATACGTTTAAAGGACCATATATTAATCGAATATTTATATACTCCGTTAATAATTAGAAAAGAGTTGATAAATGAATAACAGGGAACAAATCTCAACATACATACACGATGGAATTTATAATGTGACTCAAATATTAAGCTTTCTGAACACATGGACTTGCTATTAATATACGAGGAGACAGTATTTAGACGCTTTGTTCAATTATGTGAAATCGAAGCAAGTCCATTTCAGTCAAATTTGCAATTAGACAAGTCTTCATAATATACGTGGCTTCTGTATATTGCGCAGAAATGAAATCATGCATTATTACGAAGCAAAATATTTTATGTAAACTCAGTATTATCACGTGTAAAATGGGAATCACTGACTTATGTAACAAGAGACATATGAATTCGAAAATGACTATAAGAAAACAATAATTCGAATTTGAGGATATATTTTAAGTAAAACCATATGTTAACCAATCATATTGGCACCATTTGTGATTAATAAATTTAACATATTTTTTTATAAATTACAAATTTCGTAAGTATAATGTCAGTTAAAACAATCTTTATTATTAATATTTTTCTCCATGAATCTTATTTTTAAAACTATATTACTATCATGTCCATGTTAATAATTTATATATGATTACATATTTCTGCATGTAAAGATGCGATAATAAAAATGAGCAGTTATGTAATTGTGTTTAAATTTGAAACAATTTATGATAATAAGAAACTTTAAAGGTATTTTATTAAAAGACATATTTTTCGGGATATTTTCGTAAATATAATGTACACAAAATATTTCACTTGGAGAAAATGAATCAATCGTATAAAAAATTGCAACTAAATTGTAGAAATATTCTTAAATGCTATTTTCTAACAGTAAACAGAACTTACAATAATCAGAATGCTTATTACACTTAGTCACAACTTGAGAATTTTTCCACAAATTAATTTTCTTTCAACCAAAATAAGCAAAAATTATGTAGTAAAAAAAGTAATATTGAATACTATTTTATTAACTATAATAATTTATATAATGAAATCAATACAATGAAATTAAATAATATGTGAATTTATATGAAGTACCAACATTTCTTAGCAAGAGATTACGAATTCTGTTCAGCATGGTTTCCACAAGGTTTTACAGACATTTTCTACTTTTACCAGTTTCAATGAAGAAGCTTTATTTATTTTTTTTTTCAAATCTGTTGTACAATTGTACTTTTTTTATGATTTTTGCAAGCATGCTCACCTATTTTCTGATTCAAGTTTGGGCTACATGATTGGTAATTGGTGTTTGGCATATTTTCATTTAAAAGGAATTCAAAGTGAATTTTGCTGCACGCTCAGGAACATTATTCTAAGTAAAGATAAATAATAGGCCTTGAATGTGCTATTACTGGTTTAGAAAATATTAAAGCAGTTTGGAAGCTAACGGTATTCAAATAATTTTCTTTATTTGAATACCGTTAGCTTTGAATACCGTTTAAAAGATAAACTTTATCAGCATTTATTGTAAGTACGAATCCCTCTCATATCAAAACTGAATTCTACACTCGAGCTCGTTTCCTCAAGAATATCACTAAAAGCAAAATCGTGCCAATAACAATTTTAGCCATTCAACCCATCGAAGTTGTAATCTTCATTAATAAATATCACTGAAGATCAATCTTTTTTCATCTGCATAAATTTTAACAGTCTTATTTGTGACCGTTAGTCAATTTCGATACCAATTCCCTCATATAGTAAGCTACTTTACAATAATACTATCTTTAAAATTGATATTGAAGTATTTCGTTGTCTTATCTAAGTGGCTAAGTTTATGTTACAAAATTTTAACTCTTAATAACAATCATTTTTTATCAGGGTGTCAGTTTAGTGACCATCCAGATAAGATGTATATTAGTAGTTATATGGTTATTTTTTACATCGATAAACAGGACATGTATTCTGCATTTAACCTGATGAGGTTATGTCAATAGTATCTAGTTTTATGTATATCTTTTGATACAAATAAAAGGACTCCTACGATAAAGTGTATGATTGGGATTCTAGGAGTGTAAGCTCCTTGATTAGACGTTGTGAGATGAGTTTTGCGTTTCTGCATTCTCATTTCTTAGAATAGAGGAATAAGAGTATTTTGGGTTCTTTCCCATTCAGCATCTAAATATGGCTTATTTTCTACAGATTGTCACTCCGGAAGTCAGTAAGACATTAAAATTAACAAGAGTGCTAAAACTTACAAAGAATTTTACTTACAAATACATTTTTTGAAGGTAACTGTTTATGTTTAGAATATTAAGATATTTCCGTGACTTAATATACTAGGTAAGTTGAATATAACACATTCTCTATATGGTCAAGCTAAACGTTTAAGTGCTCAATACCTTTTTTTCCAACACAATGACTGTTAATATAATATTTTCTCAGAATATTTTGTGAATAAGCAAATTTCATTTCTACATCAATCAGTAAAACAAAAGAAAGAATTGCAAATTCATTTTAAATAAATCTTGTTTTAAACTGCCAAGTATTTTTAACGTCAAATAATTTTTTTCCTCACTATAAACATGTTATTTACTATAATCTTAACTCTACTCTCATCATGCATAATTATACTCTTAACTGTTCTTAAGTAAACACAATTCGCTGCATTTGACACGATATGAGAAGATAGCCATACAGATAACTTTTTTTATCCAATAATAAATGAATGTTTCCAAAGTTTGTTAATTCTTAATTACAGAAAGGCAATATTTTGTATTTATTATTTTCACACAATATTATGAAAATACCAATTTTTCTCTGTCAAAAAAAGACCATATTTGGTAATCACAATGATTTATTATAATTAATTGTGCTTCTATAGTTTTTTCATTCAATATATTTTGACATTATACCATTTCTGATTATAAAATCACTTGAATAATTTGTGATCTATCTTACATTTTTTGCTTCAAAATTTTTCAGTTATATTACCGTATAATGTTTGTCGTATAAAGCACCACACAAGATTGACTACGATCTGTTATTAATCTTCCCCATGTTTAACACTTTAAAATGAAAGATGAATACTTAAAATATTTTTATTAAACCAATTAACACATAATTAAGATTTGTACATTTTTAAACTTAGTAATTTTTTGCAAGAAACCTCATTTAACATAGTCTTATATTCTTATTAATTACTTACATCTGTTTTATTAAGTCCTTTAATGTATCAGTTAAGATTTAGAAAACATTTTAGGAAATTCGGGTATAAATTTCATTTCAGTCAACATTTTCTGCAACTAACAAGTTTTTGTTGTATATTCTAACATTGAATTTTTAAGGAAATAAATAATTCTTTTTAAAATTTCACTTTATAGACATTTTTATTTTTGTTTTCAAAATTCTATGATAATATCTAATTTAAATTTTCTGCTCAAATTAAGCGATAGTTATTCTATTTAATTAATTACAAGATTATTTACAATTGATATTAACTATATAACCTAAGATTTCCAGTAAATTTAAATATATCTACCTCTTAAACTTTAGAAATACAAGAGGTTATATTTCTCGCATTAATTACATATGCAAACATTTACACCAAATGTTTTAAAAACGTAATGAGCCATAAATTTTTAAAGGAATAAAGCACCTTTTAAAGTGTTAGAATTACTTAAAATGTATTCTAAAATATAAATTTTGATACATTTTTTCAAATATATTTACTTTTTTTTATTTCTATGATTTTAATAAAATTTTAGAGACAATACTGCTAAAAAAGTATAATTTTTAAAATCATTGCCGAAAATGCAATGTTTTATAATGAATAAAGGTAAATATTTGAAAATAAATGTCTAAAATATAAAAGTATATCCAAATTTTATTCCTCTCTTGTCTATTATCTTCCAATAATAATAAAAAAATTAGTCTTGAAAAATTCTTCATCCTTTTCAAAAACAAATTATTTTATTACATTAGCGTCTGACTAAATAGATATGCAATATAAAAGAGAATTCATTTTCTCTATTAAAGAAACTTATTTAGGAGGTAGAAGTTTTTAATTTTTAATTTAAATCTCTTAAATCATCAGATATCATATCAGAATTAAATATTTTAAAGCATATGTGAAGTATAAAATAAAGCGAAAATTCAAATAATGATTATTTATAACCATATTTAATTAAACTTCAAATAACGATAAAAGAACGAAGTAGATCAACTATCTTTCATAAAGAGTAAAATTTTACAAAATTTTTAAATTTATATTATTACAAAAAGAAGATTTCCAACTCTTCTCTTTTCAATTTTTGAAGCCAAAAATTGTTTTCTAACATTTTTTTGAAATACATTTTCAATGGAAAAACTATTTGGAGTGAAAATTCCTATAAAAAATTATTTTATATGCCAATTTAAAACTAATCGAAAAGTGAGAAAGTTTTGGAATACAATAAAAATAAATAATTGTAAAAAAAAAAAAAAAAACTTATTTGGAGATTTAGGTTGTTAAATTTGAAAATTATTTATATTTAAAACAAATAAAGGGAACATAGTTTAAAGTAAAGGAGTATGTTTAAAATCCATTGAATGAATTCATTCACTGGTATTTTCCCATAATTTATTAATTTATAGAATTGGAAGCTTTATTAAATTTGTATATACTCAAATTATAGTTATGCATATTATTTACTTTTCAACAATTTCCTAAAATTTCAAATAAAAATAGTTTGAGTAGTTAATATATGTTTTTAGCTTTTGGAACTATTTAAACTTGTAAATTTTAGAATGAGCTTCAAAAGAAATATTATTATTAGGAAACAACTGTTCAATTTCGTTCTGCAAAATAAATCATTCATTGTTACTGAGTACTAGGTAAGTATTATAAATATATTACGCCTTTTTGAAAATATAATAAAAAATACAAATTAAAGAACGGAATTTTATAATTATATCTAAGATATCCACTGAAATGCATTTTAAATCTTCGAAAGTTCTTATGATATTGCTTTTAATTTTAAGCCTTTTTCCCTTAAGACTGTGTATTTATTTCTAGTTAATGCAAGTTCGAATCAATAATTTTACTATATAATCTTCAAAAGTTAAATTTAAAGTTGTTAGTTATAAAGTAGAATTCGTAAAAATTTCTTTGTTATACAAGATTTTGAATTAAATTGTAAAAAAAAAATATTTTCTATGATTCTTCCAAGTAAATAAAGTTAAAAATTTTAATATTAAATTTATTTTCACTATTTGCTTACGTGAATGTACTGTTCTTATGAATTTCTATATTTTTCAAATGTCATTTGGCTTAAAGGAAATCTTTGTATTTGTTTTCCTAATTTAATTATTTATAAGAATATTCATTACTCTATTTGTATCAATTTCGATAGACATTCATTTTCTTGCTATTTTTAAATACAATAGCATTTTGTTTATTGAAAAATAGTTACTACTCATGAAGTTGTTTTCTAATTTTTTTTATCTTTCACTTGTCATTAAAACTAAAATTTCCTAATTAACATTGTAATTTTAACACTCCTAAAAGTATTTTACACTTATAAGGAACTTTGGATCTATTAATATTATTTTTAATGAAAAGTATTGTTTGGAAGTTGATTTGAAACATAAGATTTAAGATATTGTACTCATTTGTAAATTTGAATTTTAAAATAAATCAAAAAATGTTATTTTGCTATTTGGATTGCTGTCTCAATTCTTCAATAATATAGTTATCTAAATTGTTTGATTGCATTAATATTATAACAAATTAAATATTTATTAAAATTTGTTGCTACTTTATAAATTAGCTATGTATTTAGAATTGTTAAACTTTTCGTACATGTTTGATGAAATTACGAAAACAAATTTTTACATAGATGGTCAAAGACATTATTTGCAAAACCCCTAACATATCTATTAATAATAAAGAATATTTATTAACAAAAGGGAAACAAAGTTTTAATTTTCTTGAGTGAGAATGATAGTAATACTAATAATTGTTATTTGAAAGATGTTAACCGGTTTTATACTGATGACTTGATTTTACTATTTATTTGTGTGAAAAATGTTTCTTATTCTTCTTACTATATTATTTTTATCACTTACATATTTCATACCAATTAGTTTTAGAACCCCATATTATGTTAATATCTAAAAAGAATTATAATTTTTTTTATAAATAATCTCTGTCTAGAAACCTTGTATGAGAAATTTAAATGAAATGGTTTCATAAAAAAAGTACAAAAATATATGAGTAATGGTAAGATACCAAAATGAAAATAGTAAGATAATGAAATGACAATTGACAAAACTAGCTTGTGTAAAAAGATTTATGCCACATATTTCATTTCTATCTGCATAAAAATATTTTTGCAACGATTAAAATGTTACAAAAATCATTATAAAAATAGTTTGCCATCTGTTGTGTGTTTGATGCGAGTTAAAATTTATTGATATCAAATTTAAAATAGGAATATGAGAGGAACTACTCATTTTCATGTGATTCTGTTAATAATTATTCCAATATACCAAACCATCTCACCATATAGTAGACATAGCTGCATTCTTATTGTCAATTTACCAAATTTTACTTCATAAGAACAATTATTATTAGTGCTAAAATCGTATTGTTGTTAGAATTGTGGAATTTCTTTATCTTTATAGAATTCTTTCGAATCATTAAGAAAAAACCTTCATAAAAACGATTAGATGGATTTTCATAATATTTTTCATAACAAAGGTAAAATAAATAAAATATTTACCTGGTCAATGCATTGAACATTGAGCTCAATCTTAAGATCAATGCTATTGTTACACCATATGAAGTAATTAATAATATAACATTAATTATCAATATATTTGAAAGAGTTTTAAAAGTAAGATTATAAATTTCGTTGCTGCTTAGTAAAAGATTTTTCGTAAGAACATTTATTTATTTATTTAAGAAGTATAAAAAAAAACGGTAATTCTATCATACAAAAAAGCTAGGAGAATCTTTAAAAATAATTAAAAGTGAAAATGATTTGAGGACAGAAGGAAATTTACATAAGAAAATTTACTTGTAATTAAGAAAGCAATATCTGGTATTAGGGGGGCGATGATGGCAGGCTCAGTAGTGTGTCATGATTGCAACTAAGGTGTAATTTAGAAACAAAAACCAATTAGTAGACTCCCAAATTTGGTCTACTACCACCAAAGCATTATTTTTATTAATTTAATTCATTTAATGTTGGCCTAAATATACAAATAGTAGTTAAAATTATGTTTTTATCAGAAATCCTTATATTATTAATGAAATCTATTTTCTAATCTAATTTGATTTTATTGGGTTATGCTTAGATTCATGCCACTTTTCTAAATTGATATAATCATAGCAATAATTAAAAGACTTTAATGTATAACACCTTTTCCTTTACACTGTTTTGTGAAAAATAAATAGAATATAGCTTATATATTTTTAGCTTTCCTTGGTAAAACTGAATGTTTTGTTCCAATATTTTTCAAGTCTAAAACCAAATTCAATCTTTAAAGATAAAGAAACGTGTTTTTGATTTCTGTCAAAAGACTTTTTTCAGCTTAAGAAATATGATTTAAAATGTTATTTTTGGTGAATTTAAATTCTTTTAGGAAGTGCTTCATTTCTTTGAAAATAAATTTTATTTTAATACATTAATGAATTCTAATTTGAATCCTGACAAACATTATTTAATATAATGATATAATATACATTTTTTTCCATAAGTACAGAATCTATACTAAATTTACAAAATATGATAGGGTATATATCTAACAACAAAATTAAATATCAATAAGTTACATATTAAATTATATTCTCTATAATATGCATATATATTTCAAGTTAAATTATATTTTACTTTAAACTTTAAAGCAAAATAAATACTTGGGTGTGATATTAAATGTGCTTAGAATAGTTTGCAAGTATAATTTAGATATCGTTTCTTTTGACAAAACAGCAGATAAAGCTATTAAACTTGAATTCAAATTACTTAAAATTAATAAAAGAAATAAAGATTAATTTTATATGATTTTAATTTTATAAGATGTCTGAAATTATTACATTATACCTTAAAACTTTTTGGAAACTTAAAATGCCTGAACAATTTTAACATAAAAAATAGCTTTAAAGCTTCAGATTAAAACTAAAACTTGAAACATTTCAATTACAATTTCAATTGAAATGCATATTTTGTTCACTTTATTCACGCTAAATTGATTTTAGTTACCACATTTTTTGTAATTTAATTTTATAAAATATATAAGTTCAATTATTCGTGAAACATGTGCTTATAATAGTTTGTGAGAAATTACTATGTTGAGAAATCGCATAAATTTGATTAAAATAAAAACATCTTGCTTTAACAAATGCTAAAAGATTTAATTTTACTATAAGTCATGTACGCGTCTTTAGATTGGACATCATTACATTTTTTAGATTATTTACGTTGTTTTTTGAATGTAAGATCTAATATCATTCGGCCTTATAATGTAAGATGAAAAATAAGTCACTGTTAAACTCAGCTATTGGAATAAGAGTCAAGTTTATGAATTGCTGAAGATAATTTCTGAGGATATTTTAGTCGTTCATTCCTCTTATAGATAATAAAAGGAAAACAGTAGCTATCTCATTTTCCCTGAACACAAAAAAGAATAAGATCTTGATAAAAATATATAAATATAAGACATAAATGATAGAAATAAATTTAAATAAAAAAAATTTTTAAGCACTTAATTTAAACTTTAAAAGTCTGTAAATTTACACACATAGGAAGGAACATGGGCATAAAAATATTTTTCAGCAATTGTTTTCAAATTTTTTTAAAATGTAATGCTCATTCATAACTCTTTAAATTATACACATAAATAGTTTATACATACATATATATATATATATACATATATATATATATATATATATATATATATATATATATATATATATATATATATATATATATATTTATATATACATATATATATATATATATATATATATATATATATATATATATATATATATATATATATATATATATATATATATATATATATATATATATAAACAGTGACTAAAATATTTATTAATCTTAAATCCTAAATTAAAAAAAATCAATTTATTTGCATGATATTTAATTTCAGGTACACGTATATACTTTATAGATATTATATACTATTCTATTTCCGATGAAAAATCAGTTTTCTTCATTTTCTTTACTTAATTTAATATCTCCGAAAATTATAACTACGCAATCTGTTAACTCTTCTTTTGGAATTATTAAATTTGGGAATCAAATTTGAAATTTAGTTTTCATTATTTCAACAATCACAAAAACGTTCTAAATTATCAAAGAATCATCATTGAATTAGCCTGCATTTATGGTTTTTCAGCTTATTAATACATGACTGTTCAGTAGTACCTTAAACAGTACACAAAAAATTCTAAATAAACAATATGATTAATTATGTATTCTATAAATCACTGAAGAACTACACAAAAAATTAGAAATAAAAAGTAATAGATATGAATATTTTTTCTTTGAGTTATGTGAGTCATTTTCTGCAATTAAAATTCATCACGTAAATTTTCTTGAAAATTTTTAAATGTCTTCATGTTTATCAATAAATAAAAAAAAACTTATACCATATTTTTTCCAGTTTAGAGTTGTATACGTATAGAGAGATACATGTTTTATAAAATAAAATAACACAGGCCTACAAAAAAAAAATTTTTTTTTGGTGCTTAGGATTTTAGAGCAGATTTTAACTATATTTTTATTGCTGAATCTAAATATGAAAGCAGTTTTTCTGTATCAGCTCTAGATTTTTAGATAAATTCACTTATCTATCAATGTTTTTTTTCTATTTAGTACTTTCAAGTACAAGTGTTGTAAAATTTATACAGGGAAAGATTTTTGTATATTTGCCCTATTGTCAGTCTTCTTTTGTAACCAATTGAATTTAAAATAATAATATTTAGGAAATAACTAACTATTATTTTTAAAAATTATTATTTTAATTCATTTATTATAAAAAGAAGACAAACAATATGAGATATATAACTGATTAGTTGACAAATCCTTAATAAATGGGATTGAATCCTACTTATTAGTGCTATCCAGTTAGTTCCATAGAAATCCGATAGATGGAGATGTCTGTCCACTATCTGAAGTGACCTTCAAAGCTTCAACCGCAATTTAGAGTTGAGAATAGTTCGTGAATTCCGGCGGTGCAGATAGATAGAGGTTAGCATCATATGAAATTTCTCTTTAGTAACGAGTTGTTAAAAAGTAAATCTAAGTATTTGTGTTGTTGAATAGAAATAAAATGAGTTCAAGTAGAAGAAGATATTTTTTGCTACATATGCGGAGAATACACGCTACTGGAAAATAGAAAATCTATTAGTGACTTTGTAAAGAGGGCTTATCTTGGATATTTTGGTGTTAAACTTGGTGATCAGGATAAAACCTGGGCACCACATATTGTCTGTAAAACTTGTACAGAGCATTTACGACAGTGGACTACCGGGAAAAGGAAAAGCCTGAAATTCCGTGTACCAAAGGTTTGGAGAGAACCAAAAAATGACTTGATGCCTGTTATATCTGCCTAGTAAATATTACTGGAATCAATCGAAAGAACCGTAATAAGTGGACTTATCCAGATTTAGTCTCTGCAAGACGCCCTATCCCTCACTCAGAAGAAGTGCCAATTCCAACTTTTCACCAGCTACCAGAACTCTGTGAGGACGCTTATTGTCTCTCTGATCAGAATTCTGATACTACTGAAGGTGACAGCGATTTTAAAACGATATCATCAATTCCTCAATGTTTCAACCAAGATGAGTTAAAAGACCTCACTAGAGATCTCAATCTGTCGAAAGAAGCTTCTGAATTACTAGCTTCCAGGTTGAAGGAAAAAAATTTACTTGAACCAGGAACGAAAATTACATTCTATCGCACAAGGGAGAAAGATCTGCTACCTTTTTTCTCTGAAGGACAAAATCTTGTATTTTGTCATGCTGTTAGAGAACTCCTGGTAAAAATGGGTCTTCCTGAATATTTTCCAGATGATTGGCGCCTATTTATTGACAGCTCAAAGCGAAGTTTGAAATGTGTTCTTCTACATAATGGGAACAAATATGGCTCAATACCAATTGCTCACTCAACGAAAATGAAAGAGCAATATGACACCATAGCTTTGATCTTGGAAAAAATAAAGTATCATGAACACCAATGGGTGATTTGTGTAGACTTAAAAATGGTCAACTTTCTCCTTGGACAGCAAAGTGGCCACACAAAATATCCTTGTTTCTTGCGCCTCTGGGATAGCAGAGACAAAACGCAACACTGGGTTAGAAAAGAGTGGCCTAGGAGAGAAAACATGGATGTTCGGGAAAAGAATATCATCAACGATCCTTTAGTTCCACGAGAGAAAATCATCTTTCCACCACTGCATATCAAGCTGGGTCTAATGAAGCAGTTTGTAAAGGTTCTTGATAAGAATGGATCATGCTTTGCATATATAGGGGAAAAAATGCCTCAGCTGAGTATGGAAAAAATTAAAGCAGGAATATTTGATGGCCCACAAATAAGACAGCTGATTAAAGACCCTGACTTCATAAATTCAATGAATGAGATTGAACAAAAAGCCTGGAATTCATTTGTTTCAGTTGTCCAAAATTTTCTGGGTAAACACGAAGCTGAAAACTATGTTGAATTAGTCAATGAAACGCTGAATAATTTCAGATCCCTTGGGTGTAACATGAGCATTAAGGTGCACTATTTACATAGCCACTTACACCGTTTTCCTGATAATTTAGGAGACATTAGTGAGAAGCAAGGTGAAATATTTCACCAAGATATAAAATGTATGGAGGATCGCTATCAAGGAAGATGGGATACTCACATGATGGCAGATTACTGCTGGACTTTAAAACGGAATTGTTCCAAATTACATTCAAGAATGTCACGCAAAAGAAGTTTCCGAAATGTTCAGTGATTAATTTGTTTAAATCATGACTTTTTCTGTTTTCTTTTGTATTTAATAAGCAATATCTATGTAATATAATAAAAATTCCCTGTTTAATTTGTTTGTTTAAACCATGGTTTTTCTTTTAAAATAGTGTAATGCATGATTCATTAAAATGTTGATATCTTAAAAATTCAAGCTGATTGGCAAAAATTAATGGCATATTTGGATTCAGCGCATCGAATTCATATAAAATCACCTCCAAAATCTTTGGCACCAAAACCACTGTTGACCAGAGTAATCAATGACTTATAAGGAAATATGACGAAATACCAAAGCCTTTATAGAAGATATATGATGAAATAAAGTAGATAGAATAAAACGATGATGATTATATTAAAAAATATTTCATATATTTAAAGGAAATAAATATGAATTTTTTTGTTAATTAAAACTTTACCAACAAAAACATATTTTCAAAAATACATTATAAAATTGTTACCTATTCCGTTTACTGATTTCATTAAGTTGGACCAATCAAACGATTTTATTCCATTATATATAAAATCGTAAAAAAATGTTAAATTCAAAAATGTTTTACACAAATATATATATATATATATATATATATATATATATATATATATATATATACGTAACACTTTGAAGTTTAAAACCAAACCTTTTTCTGCAAAATGATATTAGTTTTCTTTTGTCGACATGAAAATTTATAGTCTGTTTTTTCTCGTTTTTGTTATTTCTTACTAGCTTTATCAAAAATAGAAAATCGACCTTAAGTTCTAAAAATCAGTATCTTTTTTCATTGGCCAATGATTGTACTATAGGAAAATGTTATCAAATATATTCTTATTGACAGATTAAAAATTGTCTTACGAGTATTATGAACAATTTCTCTCCTTTCAAAAGGTTTACTATTGTTTTTGTAAATAATTATTTATGTAGTAGAACATTGTTATTAATAGATTCCATTAAATGTATATCTTATTGATTTTCATATCTTTAAAGCAAATAAAACGTAAAGGAATGATAATTTAGATTAAAATTGTGATTTCCGCTGTATTATAAATCACTAGATTGTTGAGTATGTTTTGATAATCCAATGACATTTTGTATACTATAATTCATCAAAAATATTTATGAATAATTTTTTTTAAAAAATTTAGATCTCGATTTTTTGTTTCTGTATTCTAATTTATATTTTTATATACGTTGGAATTATTTCAACATTTTTAATTTTTATAAATCATGATAGTGAATAGTTGCAGTTATTTTCACGTAGAAATAGATTCTGCATTTATTGGATTTCCATTTACTTTGACTAATAAGGATTGTCTTAAACCTCAGGCATTCTTGCAAACATATTAATTTATTTTCAAAGCTATTACCTAAGCTTTAAATACTTAATATGTAACAATCTTTTGTTAATTTTTTTCCGTAAATATATTTGATAATTTTTTAAAAATTTAGGTTTCGTATTTATAAATAAGTCTTATTAAATATTGAATCAAAATAACCAGAATATTTATAATATAAAGCATACTTATCAGTATCATTGATTTTGTAAATAATGAATATAAAAGTTTAATTATATTTAGTGAAGATAAATATATTTATGATTAAATTTTTTCTTGAATTATGAGTCAAACATTTATGTAATCTTAAGCATTCGCTCCTACTATCTATTTTCGAAATAAAATCTCATAAAAGTTTGCTTGAAATCAGTGTAATATAATAAACACGTCTTACCAGTAAAACAATCATACAGTTATAAATATAAATTCAGGATAATTTTCATCACTGATTTCATTTGGAAAATTTATATTTTTGAATATAAATTTTAGCGGAGACTATTTATATTTTGATGTCATGTCAAATGATGCATTTTCTAATCTAATAGAATACTCTATGATAGAATTATCAATGTTTATTACTTCAGTAATAATATTAAAAAGAGTAATCTTAATAGTTTTCACAAATGTTTTGCATTCTCTAAGGCTGTTTTTCATGATACAACTCTCATAAGCTGCTTTATATCGAATATTATAGAAATGATAACTGAAATGAAAATTAAATATAGACAAATATTAATACATAAAATATGGACAAATTCACCCATAATGGAATCTATTTTGATCTTATTAATTTACCAAATTAAACGTTTTCTACGTTTAATTACTTTCACACTCAAATTAATATTTGATTAATATGCATAAGTTAATGTCTCAAATAAAGCATTAAATCTGCTTGCTTCATTACAATAACTCTTACATTTTTATTTAAATTATGTCTGGAACAAAATATATTTAATTACTATATTTGAAAGTGTTGATGTTAAATTACAAACAACATAAATGTTTTATGGTTCCATTATGTTGATAATTCCTTCATATTACTAATTACGAATATAAATTTGATTTCTTTGTGGACAGCTGTTTTTGTGAATCTATTTTAAATTATTTTAATACTAATCTAAGCTTATTTATAAAATCCTTAACAAGTTTTTATTTATTTTCCTTAGGCAGTATCAGATATGAAAAATTTGATAGAAATCCATCTTTTTATAAAGAAAAATTATGAAATTAATAAATTTCTTGCCCAGTTAATGTAAAAACAATAATTAAAGATAGTATAAATTGTCAAAAACATCTTTCTTTGTTTCGTGTTATTCCGAAATTTAGAGAGCACTTATTTCCTTTTTTAATTGTCTACAAGTAGCAAAACTGTCACTTTATTAAATATAAAACTATTGCTTTGGCCGTACAATACTAACTCTTTATGAAGCTTTTTTTATTGTTAAAGAATCGATATGTATTGTGCATGAAAGATTATTTTTAAAAATTAATAACACTGCTTCACGAATGTAAATACATCATCTAATTTATTTTATCCTCATTCATCTATGATTTGATAGTCAGGATATGAACTTGAAATGATAATTAGAAACACATTTCGCTTGAAAAATATCACATACAATCATTTATATTAATGAGGTTGTGCAGACAAAAAAATTTCCTTACAAGTAAATTTGAATTTCAAAATGACTTTATGTATTTTATATGGCAATTTAATTTCCTTAAACTAATTTACAAATAAATGTTTAAATAACTTGAAATTTAAAAAATGATAAAAATTTTAAAGTGTTTATTTCAAACATATAAGTCAAATATTTAAAATATACCAAATTTAATTACTTTTTAAAGTTTTAAAAATTGAATTTATATGCATTATTGATTACTATTACATTGATCTGTTTTCATTCCTCATCTAACAATTTCTTAAACATTACAGGCCATCTTGTAAAATAATTAATGTTAAATACATTATAATTTAAATAGGTTTATTTTGTTAAAATAGAAGAAAAGTTATTTATATAAAATTGACAAACTTAGTATCCAATATGTAACAAACACATAAATTATCAGAAGCATAAACTATTATCATCAGATTTACTTTCATAAACCAAAATTTTGCGTTTTTAATTTCAAATAAATATCGTACCTTCTGTTTTATCAAATGTAATAAATTGGACTACTCTTACCTATAAAGCTTTAAATGTTTCAAATTCACATGGGGAAATATGATAAGTATTTTCCATTCTTGCTTGAATTATAAACATACATGCGCAAATAATATAGTAGTATCAACGTATTTACTAATTTTCAATTGTTATTTTGTAATCAACATCTACGCTTTTCAACTCTCCCAATTTCCTAACACTTTTATCAAAAAAAAAAAAAAATTAAGAGGGATTACGCACCATATTATTCATTCTTAATTCAAATTTTGCATTTCTTTCAATCATAAGTTACCATTATTATATATTAAGTAATTATTTAGATTAAGATCATTATTAACGGTAAATTATCTTTTTAAATCAAGGATAACTTACCGTTAATAATAATTCATGTTATTCTAAGAAGTAACAATTTTGAATACATATAAAGTTATAAATGAGAAAACACTTAAATTATTAAGTTTTTTTTAACCAATTTCAATTATGATTAAGATGAGAATATAAAATGTAATATTAATTGGTGTGAGTGGAAATGTACATTACAAGATGCAGAATAATTAAATGCAACAAACTCAGTCATCTAAAGAAAATTTGTAAATATTATAAAATTTTATTATGTAAAAATAATAAGTATTATCATGTGGATATTTTAAAAATATATGTCATGAAAATAAATAAAATTTTACTCTCAGTTTACAAGTAAAATGAATTAAATCTTATTATCACTCGAATTTCAGTGTAATGATTTTAATTTATAAATGAATATTTAAATATGTATTTTTTCATATTGTATTTTTTATATTTTCATTTATTATAGTTTGATTTAAAATGAATGTATTTACACATTGATTTATTAGACATGTTTGAGAAAAATATAAATTTCATATTTAATAAAAGACTATTTTTATGGAGTTTGAAAACATGAATTACCACGAATAAATGAATAATTTTACGTATCTGAACTCCAAAAATACGTAAACAAATATTCTTGCAAGCATTTTAACAAATCCATGGATAAATGTTCTAAAATGGTGAATATAAGTGCTTCATACAAATGCTTACAATAGGATAAATATTGTACTCAAAAGTTTTTTTTTTTAAATAAGCCAAAATGCATTATAAAAATAGCTTTATATCAAAATTATGAACACAAATGAATTCTATTCGAATTTACAATGAAAACTGTAAATTAGTTTGTTAAAAGGAATTGCATGATTTTCCAGAAATTTATGATTGTAAAGTTCAGTTTACATCATGATATAAACTGCCAAAAAATTAATTTTGGGACTTAATTTTGATGTGAAATTCAATGCTGTTTTTATTAAATGATAAAATCAAATCTTTCTTTCATCACTAAATAAATGTTTTGCTTAAAAGCATTAAAATATTGAAGATAAAAAAATCCACAGATTGTCATTAGACTTCAGAAAAAGTTTAAATCTGCATTACTGGCACATTCCTAAGGCAATAAATTTACTTTGTGGAAAATAAAATGAAAATAAATAAAATATCTAAACATTATGATGTTTTTGTCAATATTTATAGAGATTCAAATAACTTTAAAGTAAAATTATAACATTTTTTTCATGTAAGCAAGTAGACTCTCTTTTGAACACAAATATCTGATAAAATTGGATTTTCTTCTGGTGTTTATTTCTTTTTATCCACAAATAGCTTCTACTGGCTGTTATATTTTCACCTCCAAATACCATTTTTCTCAAATAGAGTTATCCTTAAAATTCACATTTATTCTTAGTACATTTCTTATTCTTTAGAGTAGCTTCGTTTTAAATTTTATTAAACAATAATTCTAACATATTGCTATAAATTTATTAATATACTTTAGAAAAGACTTTTAAGTTGCACATCAAAATAACTTTAACGACTAGGTATGGAGTTTGATTTTTGAAGCGCTTATCATATATATAATATTGATAATTAAAAAAAATCATTGATTGTTAAATTAACATATGATAAAAAGACAAATTGTCTTTTCTAAAAATTTATGTTAGAGGGAATTAAAAAAAAATATCGTACTAACGAAGCATAATTGAATTTATAAGTATATATAAAATAAAATATCTGCATGATAAAATGAAATCTAATTTAGTTGGCTTATTTAGTTTGATTATCTATCTTGATCATATTTTGAGCACAAGAACTAATTCGTAACGTTGACTTAAAGTTCTTTGGATATTACATACATCTAGAATTGATGGGAGAATTAAAGATACAATTTGTTCAATTTAAATTTCAATGTGATAACCATTCTCTAATGACTTACTCCTCGTGAAGTGTAAAAAAAAATCTTTGTCCCACTATCATAATAATTTTAGTTCAGAATAATTAGGAATAAGAAAAAACGAGTAGAATTGTAACAAATCCAAAGTTTAATAATATTATTATATTATTAAACAGACGGACATATTTGAATTATTGTCACATACAATTCACCCATTTCATGTACATATCAAATGATTTCATTTAAGTTGCAAATTTATGCCTTTCTCTTGGCATATATATTTCTTTGAATAGTGTATCTCAACATTTCAGTTATTTTAGAGTTTAATAATCATTTGATAATTGTTAATGAAAATGTTACGTTGTCATCCTAATCAGTAATCTCTTTAAGGTCTATAAAAGACTAAATAAATTAGAATGACAAATAATATGATTTTTTGAGATTATAACTTATTTGTAGCAATCACTTCACGAAGTATTCAGGGGAAATGTAGGAAGAGATTGATTCAAAAAATATTATTTACTTAAAAATGGTTAGTATTTTCATTTAAAATAAAATATGAAACTAAAGTTTTAGTCCTCAGGATAAAATTTTAAATAAAATCAATAATTAATCAACAATTTAAGAGAAATGTGAAGTAAAATAATAAGTTTAAATAACTTTATTAATGAAAACTTTAAAATAATTTATACAAACTTAAGATCTGAGAAACATTATATCATCACACAAAATAAAACATATTCCCTTTTTAGTTCTGTAGACACAGACCTACATAAATTTAAAATATTCAATTCGCATAGATGCATAACAAACGTTCAGAAATATAATCTATTTTAAGGGCATTAAGATTAATCTTAAATTGATTTGATCATTCTGGACTACTTTGAACAAAACTACTTTTTGGTAGGAACAACATATATCTAATATATAATGATTTTCAATAATATGAAAAAATTATTTACAATTCTTCATAAAATAAGAAATGATAAATTACATAGAAAAGACAAGATTTGGATGCAAATCTATATTATAAGTTAATTTTTTTATGATAGAAACTAAGAAGTATTACAATTCTCAAAGAATGAGATTCTATAATATTGTTCTTGCGAAACAAAAATATTTGTGTATTCTTCTGTATTTCTAAAAATTGACATCGATGGAGAAAAATTGCCCTATTATTCAGCAAATTTCTAATTCTTGACTGAATACTTATCCACTGCAATACGAATCTTAATGGAACTCAGATATATTATATCTCATCTAGCTACAAGTGCCATCACCAGAATTTCAAGGAATTTTGATCTTTAAGAGAGCAACCTAATTTATTGGCACATAGCGTCAACGTGTCACTAACGATATGAAAATTTTAAAATGTTGTCATCAGTAATGAAAAGGGTTGAAGGAGGCTTAAAAGTACAGTACATGTCACTTTCAATTTAGTTGACTAAAATGTAGTGATTAAATTGTACGTAATATCTTTTTGGTTTATATATTGAGATTGATATAACTTTTCATTCATAAAATGCCAATTTAATTTTTCATGTATGTATTGATGTATATTTAAAAAACATTTCAAGCAATTTCATTTCAAGCAAGTTAGACTATAAATTGTTATTGCATTAAAATTATAAAATTTGCTTACTAAATTACATACATTTAAATAATATATTTGAAGAGAAATAACTTACAATGCTTTTTTTAAGCATAAAAGATACCTCATTTTCTGTGTAAGAATAAAATATAGAATAAAATGAAAGAAATTACTCCTTTTGTGATAATGTTTTTCATATATATCTTGTACATCGCTTTATTAACATTACTTTTTACTTAATTGGTTAAAATATTTCACATGATATTTATTTTATTTGACAAAATATTTGTAAATAAAATTTTTTACATAAAATCCTCAATGATTTTACTTTTAATAATATTTTAATCATATTTCTAAGGTCATTAAATTGTGGGGAAAGAGATTTAATTATAAATGGCATATTAATTTTATATGTTCTAAAATTCTTCGTTGATTCTACAATTGTCTTTTAATGATTGTTCTAAAATAATATAAAATCTTCATTTATTTGTAAACTATAAAATATTCTCTTGTGTTAAATATTACAAAATGTAATTAGCGAAATAAAAGAATACCTTCTGCCCAAGCTTGCTGTCTGAGTTTTTGGCTTATGAAATAAATCATTTCGAAACTGTAAAAATTTACTTTCCAGATCGAAGTCATTTTTTTTATTTACCGATACTCAACATCATTTGTTGAACACAAAATCAATATCATTCTTCAAATTGATTTTAAAAATTAAGATGTCATGATATTGGTCAAATCCCTACTAACCAGAGGAATAAACCACAAAAATGGGATTTTTTTAACTGACATGAACCACACATATAAACTACATTTTAAGAGCTAACTTTTTAATTCTCCTAACTGTATTATTCCTCCTTTAAAATTGATTTTTATTCTCTATAAATATAAAGCTAACCAAATTGTACGATCATTCAGAACTCCAAATTATTTTATTTGGGAATTTTTATACGAAACATAATAATGTGGGAGTTCATTTGAAATTTCTAAACTTTTTAGAAACAGAATCTGTAATGCATAATAATTTTTGCATGAAATTACAATTGTATTTATGCAAATAAATTTAAAAAATGTTTATTGCCGTTAAACAGACAAAAGTGATGGAAGAAAAGATTTAACTGTCAGTATTTATAAGAAATCACTAACAAATAAATCTTTGTTTATTGTTAATACATTTTAATGAATGGAAAGTTGTTGTAAAGTATGCTTTTTCTTTTATATATTTATCAATAATAGTTAAACCATAGATTAAGAAAAAAAACTATTTATAGGTGTAAAATATAATCCAAATTAAAATTGAAACTCCAGGCGCTGCTTTTAATATTTATTAGTTTATTCAAACAAGAAATATTTTTTTATTTAACTCAAAATTTTATTAATATAAATTTGTGCTACGAGTGACTCTAAAATTAAAAGTATAATTTCGTAAATTGTCTAATGACAGTTCAAAAGTTATAAGAATACAGAAATCAAAAATGCAATATTTAAATCCGAAGCCCCAGTAAATTATCTACAAATTTTTTTATTCTTCTGGATGCTTTATTTGATGTAAATAACTTATTCATGAAGCAAAATGTATTTTTAGGAAAGATTGTATTTTAAAAAATTATTCGGAGCTCAAAAAGTATTCGTGAGGTTGTGGATATTTGTTTGTCATTATTATCTTGCATTTACAAATTTTATTAAAATACGAGAAATAAACTTTAAAATCTAAAATTAAGAAATAAACGTGTTTCTATAATATTCATATATCATACTAATTTTATTCAACTCCTAATTTGCCAGTATTTTATTTGAAGAATGTAAAAATCATTAATGTTATAATGAAATATATTCACGATATAAGCCTTATCTATATACTGCCCATATGCAAAAAATTTACAATCAAAATTTATTCAGTTTATTAGCGTGGATCCACTATTTCTGATATGCGTTTCCTACACACTTATGTATAATATTATGACGGAAAAACGTAATTCATTTTGAAGTATACAATTGTGAGGAAAACAAATTAAAATTAATATGACTTATAAATTTTTGGGAAAACTGTAATTCATCTTGAGTAACTTTAAAATGCCTTCACACACAATTTATTTTGAAGAAGCATCATAATTTATAAAAGTAGACAGTAAATTTATTTGATCATATGAATTTATACCCGAAAATGGTGCATTGTTTTTTTATGTTGAATTAAAGAATATAATACCTATATATTTTCAACGTATTTTACATTTCCATTTATATATTTGTTTTTTAAAATATTTTCACTTGAAAATTCAATTAATTGAGATAAGTATTCACAGTTTAAGAGAGTAATCCCTGATTATTAATAAAATGTAAAGTATAGAAAAAATATTTAATAATAATAATTAGAATGATATTTTAAAAATTATAGCTGTAAAGTCACGAGCTAACATTTTATTGTCGTTTCCTTTCTTTGAGTATCAAATACTTTACTTGTACAAAATAATTTAGGAAAAGATAATTCCTATAAGCAAAACCTCAGAAACTTTTTCGATACTTTTCATTAATTTAAAGTAGATCTTTCAACAAAACAGTCTATTTCAATGACTTTAGGATTTATTTTCTCACGTTCTTCAGAAAAGAATTTTCTAATAAACGAAAGAAAGCCAATCAATAACTTTCGAATGATTACTACCAAAGAAATTCTTTATAATTGAGAATTTTTTCCAATAATAAATTTGAAATTTTTTTGAAACCGTTTCGATTTGCTAAATACACTAATTCTCAGGTTTTGGTTTCAGAAAATTTATATAACTATACCTCTTTCAAAATATTTTTTCATTTGAATTTATTCTTTAATTGATTAGATTTTAAATCCTTAGTCCAGCTTTTTACGTCAAAAAGTTTTATTTTCAATATTTATTATTAAATATTGAATATTATATTATAATACAGAAATATTATAATTAATATTTATTAAATAGTCGTGGCAACAAGAAAATTTTAATTTTAACTTTTCATGATTTCACAGTACAAAAATTATTATGCAAGTTTCAAGACAGTTTTAAAATGTACATAATCTTGTTAAATTAAAAGGTAATAAAAATGTCACTATACAATTTATTTTATCAAAAATACAAAAGCAACCAAAAATTTTACATATTAATTTCTGCATCACGTGAAAGGACTTCAATTAAATTTTAAATATATTAATACACATGAAAAAGTGATTCAATAATAACTAAAATAATTAAAATGTATTGATTCGTAATTCTTAACAAACAAATTACAAATTTTAAGTCATTAACATTTCTATTATTGATATGCATTGTGACATACGGCTTAAAACTGATTTTAATCAATTCAAGAATTTAATTTTAAAAGCTTTGGAGAATAGTAAAAGAAAATGTGTTAGAGAAGATTGAAAATTCGTATAGAGAATGCTTCATACATTTGCAGTCTTAAACTCATACGAAATAATTAATCATTGGAAAACTAAAATGATTAAATTAATCCGATGTAAAAAATCAATACTAATGCGTATTTGTAAGGAAACAATTTTAAGATAGAATTTTATAATAATGCGATGATAATATGTGATGTATACCTATCAATTTTAAGAAAATTATAAACTGATTTTGCCTCAGTTAATAAATATAACGCTTTAGTTGATTCAAAAATATCCCGATTGGCCTTAAAACTTTCAATGTGTAACATCAAAAATGAAATCCTGATCTAAATTCCTTATAAAAAAAAACGTTTTTAATTTTTATTTTTTATTTAGTTGATATTTATTATTTCCAAAAGGACTAAAATATCCATTAATAAAAAAATTAATTTATTCCTAAGACAATAACCATTTTAGAAATAAATATGGAAAATTAGCTATAAATATTTAATATCAATGGAAATGTGTATTGATATAATAAACAATATTTATAACTATATACTACCATTCATATAAGCAAAAATAAATTTATAACCACTGTATAGCATAAAAGATGATCTTATATAAGATTTAAACATAAATGTTTCGAAGCTTCAATCACAAAGTTTATTACACGTATGTATGCTGTCGGTATATATAAACACACCGTTAAATTATATCATACATTACAAAATATGCTTGACATTAATGTTTCTCCACTTCATACATCACTTTCACATCAAATTATACTTTAAATCACTATCAAACATGAATTTGTGAAGAGAATAAAAGATGCTGAATGTATATGTAGAAATAAGCAAGATATATCAAAATATGAAGCTATGTATGAGTTAAGTGGGATGTGTATACATTATGCAAACTTTTAAGTACTAACTGAATAAATTTTATACTAAAATATCCGAAGGAAATCTTCAGAATTGAATATGAATAATTTATGATTTGTCTGATTCTCTCTCTACAAGCTGCTTAGTATTAGAAATAAGTAATCAACTTAAAGGAATGCAGCAACTTATAATAGAAGTTAAAAAGTCAGAAACAATTTTAATCATTTTTATATGTAATAATGTTTATGTATAAATGATTTTCAGAATCATAAAAGCCGGAAATATGTTTACAACTATTTAATTTTAAAGTCATTTAAATAAAAAAAATATTTATCATAAAAATATTCGATATATTTTAAATCAAAATAGACTATATTATCTTACTGTGATTTAAATTTATATTTTGTTGAAGAAATGTCCATGAATTCCTTCTATATTATACTTTATAATCATAGCACATTTATTAAAAGAACTATTATCAACATCATTAATGAAATTAACTGCATGGATCATTAATTAATCAAGCCAAACTTGAGATGATGTTTAATAAATTATAGAAATAAATGAAACTTAATTGATAACTTGGCATAATTCAAAAATTTTTATATATAAAATATTTAAAATTTTGCTTCTAGTTATTTTTAAAAAAATTTTTTTTTCATATGTATAACGTTAAATTCTAAGTACTTTGATTATAATCAATGCAAAACATTCAAAATAAGTACTCAGTAGGATAGGTTTATTCATGTATCATTATTCCTATTTTCAAAAGTAACTATTTAATAATCTATGAAAAATTTAGACTTATGTGAAAATCAAATAAAATATAAAAAAAGCACTTAAAATATATCACGTAATAAATATTAAATGTTATATTATTATTATAAAGAGGTCACACACACATCATGTTGTGAAAAAAACTATTTAAAACTATAATAAACTGAAATTAGTATACATATTCAAAAGCATTTTATGAATTGCTGATTATAGTTTCAATATTTAATTAAAGTCTCTTAATAACATTTCTAGTATGTCATAAAGGTGATGAAAAGGAAAAAGAAATGCTTGTTAATTCTTTCATTGAAAAAAATTAAATTTTAAAATATTTAATTTAAAGTGTGGCGCATTTCACATATAATTTTTGAATTTTAATAATTTAGATTTCATTTTTATGGAAATTTGTGAAATACTCATCTTTATAATGTGTTTATTTTATTTTAATTTTTCAATTAAGAAATTAAAAATTTAGATTAATTATTATTAGGAAATATCAATAGTTTGCAGGTGCTGCAACGAGAACATTATGTTACACGCACAACCATAAAATCATGTCTTTCGATGTTCGGTGGACACAGTAAAGTACATTATCGATTTTTGTAGAATGAAAAAGAAATTTTGGAATATTCTAAACCAATAACCAATATATCTATGGAGATAGAATATAGTGTAATTTATATTCATAAAACAGTATATTTCATTAAATCTCATATTGATAATTAACAGTTGATAATAAGATGAAAATAGCTAAAGAAATTTGTAAAGTATTAGATAATACAATAAAAAATATTATTTAAGAAGTACCTTATATTAAAGACAGTGTAATAATATTTAAAATAAGAGTTATATAAATGTTATCTATATTCATATAATGATAATGTTATAATTACTCATGAATAAAACTTAAAACTGTTACAAGATAAAGGAGATTTTCAGGCAAAAATTCCCTTAGATATATATTTATTATTTTTATTTCCAGCACGTGAAATATTACATTAAAGATAATTTTGAAATCAACAGATAATTCTAAATTAAGTTGAAAATAATCATTTAAAATCTATTTATAGCTTGTGTCCTTTCAAATGATTCAATGCTTTAAGTTTCAGACACCCTAAATTAGCATATCAAATGAAAACTGATTTCAAAGAGAACATAAGCAATTTCCTGCAATTTCTAAGTAATTTAAAATTTACTACGTTTAATTATTTGATTCAGTGACATTATCTAGTTATATTATTGTGTTCATAGGTATGTTCGTTATGCAAAAATTAAGTATTAAATGCATATTTCATTCATTAAAATGTTATTTTTATATGAAAATATGATCTTTAATATAATGAATAGTTAGAGATATAATTTCGAAATGGGGTATAACAATTAATAGAACAATAGCATGCACACTTTTGATACATTTTTAAAGTTACTTGTGATTTTTGTCCATAATTGTGTTTTTACGTTTGATCAATTGAGGAAAGTTTTTGCATTTTCTTGCTTTTAATAATCTGAGTTTATGTCGTTCATTTCTTCTACTTTTAAGAAAGGTTCAAATGCAGATTTTTATTATTTAACTTTTGCCAAAATGGAGTTTTTTTTAAATAAAATTTTGTTTGTATTTTTAAAAATATGTTTCAAATAATTATTTTACCATAATAAAAGTATACAAAATGAATAGATAACCAAAGAGATAGATAATTTTATGTAGATGTATGAAAAATGCTTAAAAATCATTATTGTGTGAAGCATTTTACCACCAAAAACATTCTGAAGAATTACCCTTCATTATATAATATGAAAAGAAACAAAAAACAACGTTTCCTGGAAAATAAATACTAACGACGGTGTTTCTAAACAAATTCTTTTTGCTTAGAATTATTTTCCAAAAAAGAGGTGGAAAATATTTATTTCTAAAAATTGAGAGAAATGAATTTTTAAAAATTAAATTTTTAGTTCCATTTAACAAAATTCTAAATATGTATGATAATTAATTGTATTTCCATTATCCACGTAAACAAGATATTTATCCTAAAGATGGAAATACATTGAATAGTATGAGAAATAAATCCATGACTTATTAAGACTTATCAACCTAAGTTTTCCGCATGATTGATTTTGAAACTAACTCATATATTAAAAATATTTAGTCAATAATTTTAACTTTTAAAATAATCTTGCCAAATATTTGTTTTTACTAATTT
This sequence comes from Latrodectus elegans, assembly GCA_030067965.1. Lineage (NCBI taxonomy): Eukaryota > Metazoa > Arthropoda > Arachnida > Araneae > Theridiidae > Latrodectus > Latrodectus elegans. The sequence continues at coordinate 66,161,234 of CM057819.1, forward strand.
ATTGTAATCTGATTATGCATCTAAGTTATTTAAATATATTTTTAAATATCTTATGAGCATTTAAAATGCAATAATATATTTGCATCCAAAAATTAATTTTAATTTTAAAAATAGAATTAGGATATATTTTAAAAATATTAAAATTTGTTTTTCTAAAAATATATACTACTAAAATTGATAACATGCAAAAAATTTAAGTGACACAACACATATCTATAAAAAAAGGGCAATCTGTTTGGAAATTTGCATTTTCTTTCTTTTGAATAATATATCATCACACTTTTTGTAGAAATAGCTATATAACGTAAAGACAACATTTTAAAAGCATATTATTCATTGATAATAACAACCAAGCATCTTATTCCGATCAGTAATGGAGTTACTAGGGATTTTAATTTACTTTATTGAAATGACAACTGTTTCCACATGATCTAAGCCAAATGACATGATTTTTCATTGCTGAATTACTTTTTTAATGTTAGGATATCGAAAGATTTATAGAATAAATACATCCAATTCTCTGCCAGTGGAATATTGATTCCAGGCTTACGAATTCTTGTCAAAGATTTTTAGCATACTAGCAAAACTCTATTCCACTGTATGGTTACCATCACTATGATGAATTTCATGAATATAGTTATTCACACTTTTTAAGTTCACTGTACTAAAAAAATAAAAAGTTTCTATAAAATATTAATATTATAGAAACTTTGAATAATTTCTATAATATAAAGAAATATTATACATTTTATCGATGCATAAAAGGCTATAAAGTATTTTTTTCTTTTGACTTATTGTTTGATAAATAGAAATAAAATTATCATAAGAATTTGAGATATCCATTGATATATATAAATAGATTTATATAAAAAATAAAATAGAATTAAAGTACTTTTTAATCATAATAATATTTACTAAAAGAGTAGTATAATCACGAATTCCCTCAATTTAAGCCAAACAATTTATAGAACGATAAACTTAGTTTCCATTAAAGTCCTTGAATTCCATATGGATTTAAAATTGCTCTTTTCTCAGGACAACATTATAATTTATGAAAGATGCTAACATTTCTTATTTTTTATTTAAAAGCAATAGAACCAATTTATCACACATTTCTTGTCACATTGTCTAGATACATTCAGCGTTTACAGTGTCTAGATACAAGCAAATTACTAATACGTGACATGCGCACATGAGACTTAGCTGCCATAAAAATGCAGAGCACCAGCTCTTTGCCTAAATGCTTCATCATGACTCTGACTATGAAGGATCGCGCTCTGCTCTTGAAGTTTTTTTATAAGAACGATGACTGCGCACTTACAGCTATTAGGAAGTTTCGGACATTAAAATCCATTAAATGGGGTCCAATAACCGCAAAAGGTCTGCGAAAAATGATTGCTAAATTCGAAGAGACCGGTTCATTTGACGTTAAACGGGGTAGAGGAAGAAAACTAGTTTCGGCTGCGGCAGTGGAAGATGTGGCTACAACATTACAAGAACAGACTGACAGTGATGTTGGAATCAGCAGTGCACGGGGAATTGGCCGAATGCTGGATATGCCGAACAGCACGGTGCGTAAAATCCTACGGAAGATCTTGCTCTGCTATCCTTATAAGATAACTCATGTGCAGGAGTTGCTACCGGCTGACCTGGAAGCACGTCAATCTTTTTGTACTGCAATTTCTTGCCCGGATGGAAGTGGACAACGGATGGCCATGGAAAATTCTATGGTCTGACGAAACCCACTATAATTTGCAAGGTTCTGTAAATACGCAAAATTGCAGGATATGGGCGACCGAGAATCCGTCCCAGCTACAGCCATTACCTCTTCAGTCTGAAAAGGTTACTGTGTGGTGCGGAATAACGGCAGCGTTTATCGTTGGTCCGTTTTTCTTCGAGGAGATCACACCTGCGGGTCCCGTTACCTGCACCGTTACTGGCAAGCGGTATGAAACACTTTGGCGTAACCATGTCCTTCCGGCACTTCAGCAGCGTCAGTGTGTGGATCGCACAATATTCATGCAAGATAGCGCTCCTTCGCACATTGCTACTCCTGTGAAGCAGCTACTGAGTGCTAATTTCGGAGATGACAGGATCATAAGCCGTCATTTTCCAACAAAGTGGCCGCCACGTTCCCCGGCTTAAACCCGTGTGATTTCTGGCTTTGGGGGTACCTGAAGAATGTTGTTTACAGCGGGAGTTTTCAGAATCTAGCCGACTTTAAGGTAAGCATCACATACCACATCCATTGCATCAGTACAGATCTGTTGTGGAGCATGCCGTTTTGCGCTTCCAATTAGTAGCGGAACAAGGCGGAGGGCAACTTATGCTTTAATCAACAGCAAGGTGTTGATTCCATGAAGCTCTTTTTTTTTTGTCATAATCGCTGTTGTCGCTGTATTCTTGTCTTTTCGCTAATAAATCTTTAGTAAATCCCTGAACTCTAATTTTTTTTCCTTTGGCTAACAACATTTCTGTGTTTAACGAATACATTTTTGGACTTTCCTCCTAATAATAACCGGACAGCGCCATCTATCGGCACATTTTAGAACTATTTTTTTTTCGTTAAACAAAATTCCATCGCTTTACGATTGTTCTGCTAAAATATCAAGTCATTCTGACCAGTAGTTTTAAAATTATCGATTTTTAAAATCGGGACTTTAATTATAATCACCCGGTATATATATATATATATATATATATATATATATATATATATATATATATATATATATATATATATATCTATGTATATATATATATATTAATATATATATATATATATATATGTATATATACATATGTGTGTGTGTATATATATAAATATATATATATAGATATATATGTATGTATATATATATATATATATATATATATATATATATATATATATATATATATATATATATATATATATATATATGTATATACATATATATATATATATATATATATATATATATATATATATATATGTATATACACACATATATATATATATATATATATATGTGTGTGTATATACATATATATATATATATATATATATATATATATATATATATAATATATATATATATATATATATATATATATATATATATATACATATCATGTTTTGCAACAATGTACTAACATGTGTCAGTAAATATGTTTTAATGGGTTCCGGCAAATATTATTTTAATATAAAATTCTTTTCTTCAAAAACTATTATTATGACAGCAATTAATTCACGTAAAGGAACGCGATCATTGTAAGTAGCTTCACAGAAAATTTTATCTATAGGTTTTCTAACATTGCGAGTACCTTTTGGACCAATGTTTCAAAGATTATGAATTTTACACGTGATTTCTATGACGAAAGTTATTTGAAAAATCTGACATTGTGACTAACCAACTTGACGTCAAAATTGACTAGACGGCATTTTTAATACTTTACTTTCTGTCAATAAATTACACTGCAAGAATAATTCAAAGGAATAACATATAACTGTACCCTAATTCTTCTGTTCATTAAGAATTTGTGGGATCTTTAGCTTTGTAAATTGATCTGTGAGAGAGAGAGATACTGATTTAGTCAATGAAAAATTACTGCACACTGATTTGGTCTGAAATTTTGAGAAATTCGAAAATTTGTGAAAGCTGATATTCAAAGCAGAAAAGTATACATTTGTTTGCAGTTTTAAATTGCATTTGACTTATAAATAGGAAAAGGAAGTAATTTTAATTAATGAATTATTTAATGATTATAATCACAGATTCTTTGGATTACAATAATTTAATAAACTATTTTTAATAAAAGGAATTGTAATTCCTAAAGTTTCTCAAATGATGTAAATAGTTAAAGGGCACATTGTTGTCTAATCCCAAATTATTTTCTTAAGAAGTAGATTCTTAAGATGAAATTAAAGATTGCGAATTGATATTTATATTTCAAATATTATGAAAACCAAAGATTAAAAAAAAATTTATTTTGCTAAACACCTTTTAAATGAATTGTTAGGTTTTCAACTGGTTTAAATAAAATATAATTTACCTTCATCATAGATTTCAAGTTAAATAATTTATAATATTTTTTCTTTTTCAAAATTTTACTGTAATGAATTAAAAATTCTTTGATTTAGGTAAATGAAATGTTGTAAGCCTTGATTTTCATACTACTGATGAATATTTCTACGATTATCCTTAAGATATATAAGTGTAATTATAGTTTAAAATTAGTTTTAAAAAATAATAAGGAAAAAAACAATAGTATAATTAATAAAGCAAGATATTATTTTATGTAAAATGCAAAAGTAAAATCTTTTGCTAAATAGAAATTTCCTTGAATTTATTAAAATACGTGACAGACTGTGGTAAGGCTCTTTACAAGTCAATTTTAATACACCAAATCGATGCTATATAAATAGGAAAACAACTGTAGTTATAACTGTTCTCGGCTTAAGTATCTATACAAAAGCAAGCAGTGATGAAACGATCAAGAGGAAAATGTGTGAATAAATCTCTGTCTCCCTCTTTATTAAAATGTATGCAAAGGAAATATTCAATATATATATCCGTCAAAATTTCCAATGTGATAGAAGTGCAAAATATGTTTCATTAAATATTCGAATAGACTAGATATATAATATTCCCAATGTGTTTGAATGTATACTTCAAACTATCAAATCAAAGCCGAAAACTGAAATCAAATATTTGAAGTATTTGCACTGTTCTAAGATCGGATGTGAGAAAAATGTTTGAGTGAGATAATCAAGCTTGTTAGTAAACGATTATTAATTCTGTCATTTCGAAATAAGAAAATGATAGATTTTTGAATGATATTTTAATGTGCAAATTATTAGCATTTGTTACAAAATTTATGCTATCTACATATCAATATTAAGCACTGTTGTTGTTCTCGTGTGCCAGCTAGGCTAGCAAATTGGGGTGCGCTGCTCAACTTTTCCAGCTGAAGCACTGTAATGATCACTAGGAAAATATTGAGTTGTAATAATCCTTATACGAGTTACGTAACTCAAAACACGTTGGTTCTCAAAGAAAAGTATACGATAATTCTTCTCGTAAGCCTCAACTGCCACATTTTTTCATATTCTGAAGGAAGAGATAATCCATGTAATAAAAAAAGTTCTAAACAGTTATGCATTTGATAAATTATGCATAAATGTAACTGATAAAACAGTAAAAAAGTTATATAATTGATATCAGTAATTTTAATTAATATTTATCAAGCATTGTGGGAAATGTTTCTTAAAATAATCTAAACTGATGAAAATTGCCTAAAATACAAGGTTTGTAAATAACGCTTATCGATATTGAAATTACATTAAACTTTCTTATCCTGAAATTTTAAAACTCCTGAGAAAACTTTTTAAAATTAACATAGAAAATGAAAACTGCGTTTATGAAAACATGAAAAACTTCAAGGGTTTTAATTGTTCAATTTTCTAAGAAGTTAGGAAAATTCAATTTATAAAATTACCATTAAATTAAAATTCTTGAAGAATTTGTAATGTATATCAATTATTATAAGTTGTTTTTGACCGAAGTTATAATTTTTATGAAAAGAATAAATTTCATGTAATTTCTCAACCTTAACTGCTTATTTGCATTAATATTTTTTATTTTAAATTAAACTTCTTGTTTCAATTATATACATTTGAGCTATAGTTTAGAGGAGCATGTTATTTTTTTACTTGCTTAACAGATTAAGACTTGGAAACTAAACATTTAAAATTGTTATAAGTAACTAAAAAATATCTTGATATAATTACAGTGATTATAAAGTTAATGTAAACATAATTTACTTTTGAAATTAAGGTATTTAACTTTTTTTATTTTTAAACATATAACAATAAAAAAATGTTTACACAAAAGTTTGCTTAAGTTTACAAAGGCTGACCTCTTAAAATTTTTAGTTTAAATGTCTTCAAACAGTTAATTAGAAATCTCATAAAATCGTTTCATAATATTATAGGAAAGCTGTAAAAAATTCTGAAAAAAATAAGTATGTTTATTATGGCATTTTTAAGTATATCAATCACTAAATTTTCATCACAAGAGTTTATCGACTGCTTTTGTGAATAAAAAATATAACTTTCATTTTATTAACATAAAATAATCTAAATTTTCACTACCACTTATCTCTATGTTGAGAATGTCTTCATGATATAAAAGCTGGCTAAAGAAAAGAAGACTTTCCTTGCATATGTTAAAAAAACATCATTTCAAAGCTTACAACCATTTTAAAGAATACTCTTTAAATATAAAAGTATTAAGAATTGTTTTTAATAAAAGTAATTAGAAGAGCACACACACACATTAAAAATATTATATTTTTGTGACATTTCCTCAACATGTTCAGGTTTTGATACGCGTTTTACCCACAACTGTCATTAATCATCTTTTCTAAAAATTAATGAATTTAAGAATAGAAACTTAGTTTTTAAATATAATAATCCAGAATTAATCATTTAACTTAAATAAAAAATAATGTGAATCAAACAAGAGATAAAGGTAAGCACATACTCCTTTAATCTATCTAGTTTTCTCACTTCAGGTATCACTAACCTTGAAAATCGTTTCAATAATTAAAGAAACCATTGCACTATATATTACAATTCTTTCATTTCGTGAATTAAAGGGAAGAAATTAACATTATATCTATTAAAAATATTAAATATATGTAATGTGTAAATATATGTGTGTGTAAATTATCTCTTTTTCTACATATTACAGCAAGATAGAAGTCTTAATACTTGATTTTCGCGGTCCAAGTGATAAATCAACAAATTATGTACTTAGAAAAATAGTCAACTGTCGCCAAATAACGGATAACCATTAATATTTTCATTTCTTACTTCTGTTTTTGGATTTAATGTACCTTGTTATTATCTTTTTGCAAATTAAGCATTACAAAAAAATAAATATTGATATAAGAGATTTATTAACTAAAAAGAAAAGAAGCTGCAGTTTCAGCTTTATAGAAATAAAAGGATTACTCAGCTGAAAATGTGTAAATATACACGAAATGAAAGCATGTGTAAGCGAGTGTTTGAGAAAGTGTAAGAACAAAAACGAGCATTTGATTCAAGATTTTTCACATTTTTCATATTATTATCTTGCTATATGTTTGTGGCTAGCTCATCAAGTGAGTAAAATGAACATTTTAAAACTATAGAAAAATATTCACTCATAGATCTCAGTATCTATATATATATATATATATATATATATATATATATATATATATATATATATATATATATATATATATATATATATATATATATATAAATTATGTAAATTATATAAAATAATTTGGTAATTAGCAATAAATTAACATGCAGGCAAATAATATTTTTTATTCAACTTAATATAAAAAAGATTATAACTTCAACTGTCTGGGAAACATAATTTAATGTACAGTATAATTATATTTTCTAATGCCATTATTGTATTTTAATGGTTTTTATATATGCTCAATATTATCCAAAAATTACACGATAATAAATTCAAATGAATTAAATCCCGAGAGCTTAAAAATATTTCAGAAAAATGTCATGCAATTCGCAATTCTTGTAAAGTATTAATTCACAAAAACAATGGAAAATCCAAAACAGTTTTTGAAATGGAATAACATTCCGCTTAAGGAATTGCATGACAAAGAGCGATAATCCTAAATCAATAAATATCTTTTACTGCTACTTTTTTTTCTTTATCATTTTTTATCATGGCTATTTTTGTGGGATAATTTCTTTGATAAAAAGAGTTCGTTGAACTAAGTGCGCACGCAACAAAAATTATTCAAAATATATTTTTCTAAACAATATTTTAAGAAGATGCAACTATATGAGTAGGTAATGTGATATGTCTAGATTTGATATTTCTTAAATATTGTATTTCTAGAAATTCTACATACGTTAAGACATTCATTAATGATATTTAATAAATTAACGAGAAATATAATACTTGAATGAAATGTTTTCATAACGATTCACAAAATTTTGACGAAAGTTGAATAAAATGAACTCAAAATATAACTATGCATTAGTGTGCAACTAAAATAAACTCTATCACTGAAATACAGAAAGCATTTCTAAATTTGTTTAAAATGGAAATGCACTAAATTTAAGAACAAAGTCAATTATTAAATTAAAATTGCCTCAAATGTCCTAAATCAATATTTTACATTCTATGTAACTGAACACAAAGAAAATACTTTTTTGAAATTTCATGCTGAGTTATTTAGATTTCAAAAAGGACAAGGTTGAAACAGGAATAAATTTATGTATGAATAGTAATGCAGTTTACTATTTTCACCAAAATTTAAATTTGTTGTTTTCATTTCTTATCTTCTAGCTTCAGAAGAAGTCATATCAGATTCTCAAGATAATTGAACCGCAAGAAATCCAGAACAAAAAATGAGTTGATAAAAATATTCTCTTTAGAGAGGTTAAAGTAATACAAATTGCACTCGATAGAAGACTCTTAATTGGGTAACTCGTAATTGTCTTAAGACTTATTACCTTTAAAATATGAAATACATTTGATGTGTCGTAGTGTTAGCTCAATCGAATAGTCTTTAGATTAGAACTATTCGTAATGCTTCAATCAAACACCATTTATGAGAGGAAAATGCAGATCAATATACCATAATTTCTGATTTCTTTGGTGAATACAGTTCTTGACACTTTGAAGTGAAATTGTCTACAACCATCATATGCAAATAAGTTTAAAAAAAATGAAAGAAATTGAAATCCCATAAATATTAATTAAGTAAAATTCATCTTTGTATATTTCATATCTAATCGTGAAGTAAAAGGAAAGAAAGGTTTCTCTAAAGATCATCTTACAAGAAAGTTTAAACGCCATTTTACAGTCATTTTTGAAAACAGAGTTACATAGATCAGGATCTGAAATTTGAAATGTATTCGAAACTATTACAAATATTCACATGTATATTGAGATTTGAATTTATAAGTTTTTGAGCTGAATCCTGTGTGCTAATCATTCAAAGATCATCTTCAAACAATGCTTTGGTGGAAAGAGAACTTTCAAATATAATTTTAATCACAGATTGCCTTAAAGTTTGCATGATTTCCTCTATAAACATATTTTCTCTTAAATCACGCATTTAGACTATCTATTAATAAGTCACAGTTACATATTTTATAAATATTTTTTTTATGAAAAATATGCTGAAACTTTATTTTTAATTTCTTATAGCTTTCTTTTGTTAAAAACACGAAAAATAAATATAAAATAATGGATGCTATTTAATATAAAATTTTGCAAACACAAAATGTCCAAAATAACTGTGTATCTGATTTGGTTTATTTAGCTTTTAATGATTACATTTGGCCCGTAAGGGCAAATTTTAATAGGATTTACATTTTAATACTATTCAAAACTCTGCCAGTAATCCACTCGATTCTAAAACTTACCCCTCAAATGTTAAATTAAAGCCAATGAACAAATTATTTAGGTTCCGGTATGATTTAGAAGCTGTATTGATAAAACATATATATATATATATATTTAACGATCAGTATATAGTTTGAAATTTAGTTCCTTGATACTGATTTGGTTAATTATACTGTAATTGTTTAGAAAATAATTACGATGTTGTTTTTGAATTGATATTTGTTCTAAATGGTGAATGTTAAATTATTTTAAAATTCCTGTGAATTACATATGTTGTAATCTAATAACTTTTGTCTTCATATCCAAGATAACGATGTATGTTTTGCTGTTGAAATTATTCCTACAAATTTTTTCGTTTCAAAGTAAAGTTTTTATCTAACTTCAAAAAGTTTCTTTTACAATAGAAAAAATTATGAATACTTTTTACTTACGTTTACTCTTCTTGAAATGAATAAAATATACCTGAGAAAATATCTTAAATATCACATTAGTTCTCTACATCATCCGGGTAATCTTTCAGGTAAAGGTTTTAAGGAAAATACGTATATGACAAAATGTTAATGTTAAATCTCAAGAATAGATAAGTCATGCTAAAATCAACCTAAGAGGAGCTATTTTATTAAAAAACTTAAGATAGTTGGTAAAATATAACTATTTTTTAGTTTAAAGGTATTTATTGCATGTGTGAAAAGAAAGAAAAATTCTTTAATTGTTTTAATTCACAATTTAGACATCTAAAAAGTACTTCTATTAAAGCAAAATCTTATTGTGTTAGTTTACCAGCAATCTGTTATTTTGTTAAAATATTTAAAAAAATTTTTACAGCTTACAAATTTTTTCATACAAATTGATTAATTGCTATAAGATATTTTTGAAGCGAAAATTTTTACTTACTAAAAATTCTATAGATAAAAAATGTTGATGTACTCCATATTATACAAAAAGTGATAAAACACAGATTTTTTTTATTTTTAATAACATTACCATTAACGTAGTAATTAATGCATAAAACGTAGCAACTATGTTTATCTTATAATATTTTCTAAGTATTTACAGAGATTATAAAATTAAATTTATTTAATAAAACGGAGAAAATGTTTTAAGAAACGCATTTTCAGCTAATGTGGCAAAGGTAATATTTTAATTATTACCAATTAATCTGCTTAACTGAAAAAATATTATAATCCTTAAAATGCAGTTTCCGCAAACACATATTGAAAATTTACCCAAATAAACAGACAAGTTTATAACTTCAAAAAGATTACAAGTTAAACATAACTTTATGTAAGTATAAATGTTCTTCTTTAGTTCTATCTTCTTTTGTAATTCTAACCAAACGCATAGTAAATCTTTTTGACTCTATTATTTCTTATAATAATTTCAAATTTCAGAAATTTTTCCATGGACATATTATATTTGCTTGTAACTACCCAAAAGACAACACTAGGTACCACAAGAAAACCTCTTATGTATATACTACGTTATCCTAATATCAAATGATAGAACTTGCAGTTTCTTGTGAAGTGTGGATGATGACGACATTGGCAGCTAATGTAGTCACCATTAATTCCTTTTACTGCAGTACTCACCTCGGAAGAGAATTAAGGAGACTTTTGAAGTATTATATTATGGAATATTAGTCTAAGAGACTTTTACAGAATGAGAACTTTGATCTGCTATAGCTGCGAATATTATGTCCCATTTTAGGAACTGTGCAACCTTGGATCATACGTTTTCGTTTTTTAATAGATGTAATAGATAAACAAGTCAAGCAATTAAATCAAAAGGAACTAGGTTAAAGGGTAGGGAACTCTTCAAAATTGCGTGAAACATATATTTGGTCATTATCCTTTTGGAATATGACTAACGACAATCGTTGAAATTATGCGGGGAGCACAGTATCTTACTTAGAAATATACTGGTGTTTGTTCAGTGTGCGAATAATACCTACTAGAGAGATGTGGGAAATCCAATGACACTCCAAACTATGATACTGCGCACAGGATAAAGAAGGCAACGTATTACGCAACAGTACAACAGTCTTTCACCACAGATTCTCTAAACTTGAACTAGGCCGTCTGGGTGTTCAACCAAAGTTAATATTCATCAGTAATAGTGTATTGTACTACCAAAGTAAAATTTTAAATCAAAAGTATTTAACAATTAGATTATGAAGTTTGAAATTTAAAGTATGGGTTAACTTAAAAACGTCACATGTTTTCACTTAAATCTCCTTATAAAATTGAAAAAATTATTGTAATGATATCTTCCAGAAAAAAGCATAACCAAGTGTTATATTATACTGAATGCAATGTTGTATGCATCACCATCCTCAACAATTTATTGATAACTGAATTTGAAAATTTATTATTGGAAACAAAATATTCTGTTCTATCCGCCTTACAACAGCACTAAATTTCTGATAATATTTTTTCGTAATGAAATACCTACTCATGCATCTGATAAATCTGATATTCTTACGAGCAAAAAGATACAAATTACTTAGAAAAATAAAATTTTGTAAAAAATATTTTTTAACATAAACCAAATATCAATTAGTTTCTTGGGTTTTTATTTTCAGTTCTTTCCCATATTTTTCTGAATGGGTAGGTATTAGAATATTAATGTTCGCATATAAAAAATATGAAAATATCTTTAGATCCGAAGCAAATACAAAATAAAACTTTCATCATTATACTTCATTTCAATTAAATATTCAAACATATTTATTATGCAATATTTAATAACTTGTTAAATAAGAATTTGCACTTTAAATTATTTAAGTACTGCCTAAAATGTTTTGTAGAATATTGTCTAACTATTTTACATATAAATTAAATTTTATAAATGACGTACCTTAAAATTAGTATACATTACATATTTACAACCTAGATGAGGAATATCAGATTTTAGAATATATTGTTTTTTAAAAAAAATTAATTAAAATATATAATATGGTGATGTATCATTACATACACATTTAATAGGAAACCTATTTTAGGAAATGGCTTCCCAATTTAGGAGTTATAATTTAAGGAAATCAATTTCAATTATTCCGATATTATTTAAATTTAACATTCTTTTAAAAGTAATTTACTTCTTTTGGAAGGAAATAAAAATTTTAATATTATATAACTAGATAACAATAATGCATACTAACTACAAATTGAAATTATTAAATATATATTATAAAAATTGAGCACGATGTAACCGCATTCATGCATCCTAATTCTTTAAAAACAAACGATGATAATTTTTTAAATGGAAACAGACTTGGATAGGAAAAATTAAAAATCAGTTTCGAAACCTTTAATTATTGATGGAAATATTTAAATCTATAGGTGAATAATGTATTTTGTTCAATGAATACCTTTTACTCTTGAGTACAAATACTTTGCAAATATTTTTAATGACTAAAATATAAAAAAAACATATTTTTATAACTTGCTGGAAAAACTTTCCTCATTTGCTTCAAGTTTATTTTATGAAACATAAAAAATATAATAAAGGGAAGAAATACGCGGCAATATATGTTACCATTAGCAATTTTCAAACACTTTCAAAAATGTTAACTATAATTATTATTATAGTGCTGTACATATATTACAAGTGCTTTAATTGAAAATTAAATTAACGCTTTAAAATAAAAGTCAGATTTTTCAACATAAAATTTGTGACTCATTGTGTATCTGTGCTCATACATTATATATATATATATTTTAAGTATATATTATTATATACTTAAAAAGTGTTTGGTTACAATAATTATTTAAAAGAATGCATGCATTTTATTAATTAAATACATATTATTTACTTTCATAATAATCAAATCAAATAATTTTAACACACATGAAAAACTTACCTTTCAATGCATATTGCAACAAGTGTCAAAACACTGGCAAAAACGAAAATAGTTTGCAAATACATCATTACGGTGCACAAGCCATCAGTAAGTATTCCCCAGTTGGCAGGTGAAGTTAACTCCAAAAGCTTGACTGGTAAAACAAAAATTCCAACCATGAAGTCACAAACTGCTAAGTTCACAATGTAATAATTAACGGCAGTATGCATTTTCCGATTAGTAAAGACAGTGCAACAAACTACAGCATTTCCAGCGACTGCAAGTAACATCACGAGGAGATAAACGCTGACAAAAGCAAACCGTACAGCTGGTATTTGGGTGAAATCTGGATATGGTTCAGAATCCATTTCAGATTCATAAGGAGTTACTAAATTTAGATCTTGATTAGGTTCATATGATCTAGATAAATTGCTGATAGTTTCAGAAGACATTATTAATAAATACTGCTATCTTCCAACGAAATTGTTCAGAGACAAATTAATTCAAATATGATTATTTCATCCAGTTTATTTCAAAGTTCAGATAAATTAAGCTTCTTAGCTATGCACAAACGCAAGACATAGTGGTGAAAAAGAATTATTGTTATTATACCTTTATTGATAAGTCTATAAATTTATTCAGTACTAGTGGCACATTTTTATGATTTTAATTTAGGAATAAGTATCTTTTGTTTTGAATATATATTTGTTTGTTGTTCTGAATATTTGTTATAAATGTCTGTTTAATAAATCCATAAATCTATATATAGTATATTCAAAATCAAGAAATAAAAAATTAATTATCTAAAAATTTTCGCTTATCCTTTAAATATATAGTTCAAATAGACAGATTAAATATATGAATATTTGTCCTTATTCAATTTATAATTTTGAAAGATAGAAAACCGAACTGCTACCGTAGAAAGTTTATAATAGAGAAAAGCACAATATTAATTTTAATTTATTCTAGTTAGAAAGTATTCAATTCAGAATACAATTTTCACCATAACATTTTCACCCATTCTTTAATTTTATTATCAATCTGTCATTTCAAAAATTAAATGTTCAATTTGAAAATTCTTTTCAATTCAATACAGTAAATGTTTGCGCCATTTTGTTTTATTTTTGAAAATTTTACATTAACTTCAAAATAAACTTTAGTTTAAAAAGATGAACACTCTATCTATATATATATACTTTAAATTGATAAAATATTAAGCGTACCTCCAAAGAATAAATAATTTAATCTCAAGTACATTCAAAGTTACAAAATTTAAAAGTCAATTTTTAACATAAAAAATTTAAAAATTAAACCTCAAAAATATTTTTTTCTATTCTATTGTATTCAAATTTTTTAAATTCTAGAAAAATGAATGTTTAGATATCACAAAAATGAATAGATATTAAATCTGTTTAAAATTAACAACCTTATATATATATAAATCTTATGTGAATTAACTTTTTATATGTAAATTTATAATATTTACTTGAGTTCGAGCTCTGAAACTGCAGTGTTTCAAAGTAAAGTTCAAATATCCATTTCCACCCATAGAAAATAAATTCAGTTACATTGAGTTAAATCCTCCAGAGTAAGATAAAATTCAATATTTACTTTAAACAAACTTTGAAAAAAAAACAGAATACATTACTTTGAAATCAAATTAAATAGCACGAAAACACTTTTTTTAACTTTATCTTAGCAATTTCTAAAAGAAACCGAACTGCTTGAAACATTAATCTTCTCGTTCCAAGATGTTTTCCGTTTAGTGTCAGAGTGCGAAATGCAGTCTAGCCGGAAAACGGGAAAGAAGCATCAGGCTCCGACTTTCGAAGACTCCGGCGATGAAATTCTGGAGCGCATGCTCCTGGATAAGTTCTCCCGTTTGGCATAAAAAGAGCATTAGGATGAGGGTATTGTAAAGTGCCTGTTGCTCAGATTTTCCAGTGATAGTCCACCCCAATAGTTGCATTTCTATTCTAGGCAATAATTTATTCACAAGTATATAGTTGATATAGTACTATGCTTGGTATAATTCAATATTAATCCTTTATGCTGTTTTCTTGAATAATTAGACAAAATCTTTCAAGTTTAATAAAATTAAAGTGCTTTGATAAATATTTGGGTAGGCTGTTTAGTAAAATATATCACTTATTAAATGCATTTGACATTATTTTCTGAAGTATCAAATGTAAACAAAAAGAAAATATTCATAAAATAATATTATAATTAAATGTTTGATTTTTATGCATATTGAAATGCACATTTATATTTTTATTTCAAATTATTTTAAACATGAAAAGAATATTTTGTGTTCACTTATAAAACTGCTATTTTAATAGTCAAACTTTTTCATATTTCTCTCAATTGAATAAAACATAGCGAATCCCAGTAATATCCTCATGAAGTTATGATTAAATATTAGATTATTTAGTAATTATAGAAGTTGTGATATGTTTTTTCTCAATTATAAGGGAAAATGATCTGCACAAATTAAACAAAGATTTTTTTGTTTACGTTTTTCTATGTTAATATAAACTGTAATAATAAAATATTTGACTCTGCTCTTTTATATATTTATAAGTCAAACTGTTTTTAAATTTCTACTGAATATACTATATTAGCAAAACGTTCATTTAAGTATATATTATAAATAATCTAAAGATAACAGAACGTTTCATAGACTTGAAAGAAATATTAATTTCTATGCAAAATTTCATAATTGATCTCAGTTACTACTCTGGTGTGCAGAACGTAATACAACAGGTATTTTTGCCATATATCCGTGGATAGAAAATATTTGATAGCGATAAAATTTAAAAATGAGGGGCTGAATTCTATGCTTAAACAATGATAAGTTGTACAAAAATGAATAAATTGCATACAGTTTGGAATTAAACAAAAAAGTATTTAATAAACTCATGATACCGTTACATGTTGTCTGTCCAAGAGGAAGATAAAAAAACAATTGTTTATTAAGATGGGATACTTCTCTCTTTAATACAATGGCTACCTCACACTATTTCTCCATACTTATCACCAGATTATCCAAAATCTCTTGAGGTAACAGCGTCCATTGCAAATTAGCACTTGTTTCTATTTCTGGGTATTTCCCTGAGGATGCAATTATGACTCAATATGGCTTCTCAGAGCATCCGTAAATGCTCTATAAGATTTATACCAGAGTAATGGATTGGTAAATCTACTCGAATTATATCTTCCCTTTCCAGCAGCTTCTGAACAGCTGACGTCCCATATGCCATGCATTGTCATCCTTAAAAATAAAGTATTTTCTACTGGCGCTTCAGAACAGAACATACACACAAATAAAAGATTGCCTACATACCGTAGCAATCTCTAGTATCAGGACTTCAGCCCGCTCATTTGGCACTATGACTCCCCAGACGTCAACTTTAGACTTAGACTTCCATAACGTTTCATTTTCTTGCTGACACAGGGATGAAACCATACCTCAATCTCTTTTCAAATGTACTGTCCTTGGGAATCACTTTTCTGGCATTGTAAAATCTCTCATCTATAAAGAAGAAACAACATTGATAGCAATTCCTGTTTTTATGAAATTTACACTACTCTAAATATGATGGTGACAAACTTTCAATGGGATGCAGCATTCAGGATGGTGGGTGTGCAGATATACTCTGTGAATGCGTCTTTAAGCAATAAACTGCGACAATCAGCTCCCCTTGGTTGCATAAAGTTGCTGAGTAATATCTCTTCTGAATGATTTCAAATCTTCTCACGTTAATGGCGATATATTGGTCATCCATTGTAATACTTTTTCATTGGTGGCCACTCATAAGCTGGTTGAAAAAATATCTCTACTTATAATTTTCTGTGCTTTCCAAGCATGCAAAACTAAACTTTTGTTAGTAACATTTAACTTAGCTACATTTTTACGCCATTGTTCCAGTTTTCCAATCATTTTTCTAGTTTTGAAGTTGTCAAGATAATTTCTTCTAGTCATATTTTACAAAAAACTCACTTGCATCTGAAATGTTTTAATTGCATCTCTTTCATTCTTTACATTGTTTTTTAATTGAAGGTTCTAACGATTTGAAGGTTATATCGATACGCATTTAGGATACGCTTATTTTATCTGTGATGATCTGTTTCTAATTCATTCAATTTATAGGGTTAGCGAAATTAAACTTCCGCTACTCAAGAGACCTTGGAAGCCGTTCTACTAGTTGAAAAATAAAAATATTTGGACAATAGACAATTTGGACAGTGCTCTGAAGATCTCTGAAATAAAAAATATTGTTTTAAATATCATCACTAGATGGTGATGTGGACAGAAACATATGTAAATGTCATGCACAATATAAAAAAGATGTTGCTCATGCTACAATCAGATAAGCATAGCAGAATGCCGACATTGGTGGAGAGAGCACTTATAGTCAAACTTTACTACTGCATCGGTGAGAATGCAGTTGCAGCTGTCAGAGAGTTCCACCGTCAGAAAAAACAAAAACAAGGACCGATGTTGGATAATACACTCAGAGACATGATGGGGAAATTTGAGCGTACAGGACCACTTGGCGTTTGGCCGGGAGGGGAAAGAAAAATGTTTAACAACGCCGTCTTAGAGGATGTTGCTACAGCGGTCGTGAAAGCCAGTAGTGAATGGTTTCACGAAAGTATAAGTGTGCCAACGATCTCAAGTACCCTTGATCTACTCGACTGTACGACATATCTTGCACAAAATTCTAATATTTTACCCATATAAGATTAAAGTGGTTCAACAATTAGAACGGCACGACCCGGAGATTCGCAAAACATTAGACCTACAGTTCCTCGCGGGAACAGCAGTTGATGACTCCTGGCCATGGAACATTCTGTGGGCGGGCGGAGCCTACTTCCATCTTAATGGACATGTCAACACCCATAATTCTCTCATCTGGGTGATAGAAACCCCCCAAGCGGTGTACCCCAAACCCTTGATGTTACATCTTACTACCACCAACAGAAACAGCGGTTTTTGCAACACTAACAACGCATGAAGGAGACATAACAATAGGCACACAGTATGCCAGACCATATGGACTTGGCGGAAGCCCTCCAAGAATAGTATCATCTAATAGAACACACCAGGCCATTTATCCTAGAAGCCGATCTGAAATCAAGGTCACAATTATGGGATTACATCTTTGAAGTCGAAAGAGGAATAACACTAATAGACTTTTTAATAGATAATGATCTTCACAGAGCCAACATCACAGGTAATATACCAACGTTCCGCAAAACACAAGGACAGGGTAATCCAGACTTCACTGCACTAAACATAATAACAGGATGGCGAGTAGAAGACACACACACGGCGAGCGACCACTACTACATAAGGTTTGAAATAGAATACAATAAGCCAACGATAGTAAACACGCGATTAAAAACTAAATTCGGTAAGCATGAAAAATTTAAAAGACAAATTAAAGCCAAAACGCGAGACTTAGCAAATGAGTTAAGAAATATCAATAATACAGACAACCAGATAAGCTCACAACTAAATTAATAGAAATAGTACACAGCACAGAGTTTAAAAATTATAAACTAATAAACAACAATTATAAAACACAATATAATGGTGGACAAAAGAACTTGCTATACAGAGAAATAAGGTTAGAGCCCTAAAACCTTGCATGATACGAAAGTGACCGTAGGGTGCGGGTTCACTGCTGCATTCATTATCGGACCATATTTTGACAAGTGACCCTCAAGGGCCTACCACCTATTATGTAAATGGGCTACGGTATCCTAACATGTTAGAGACTTACGTAATTTCAGTCTCCAGCAACGAGGCTGCCTTTAAGAAACCATATTCATGCAAGATGGAGTCCCACCTCACATCAAAACCCAAGTCCAACAATTGTTGAAGTGGACATATACGGACGCACGGATGATCATCCAATGCTTCCCACAACATGGCCTCCACGATCACTCAAGCTTATGCCTTGCGACTTCTAGCTATGAAGATTTTTGAAAAACAATATTTACCGAAAACCTTTGACAACAATCTCCGATTTGAAGAACAGTATTCCCCGTCATGTTCAAGACACTCATGTTGACTCCCTTCGGTTAGCGGTAGAAATCGTGATTTTCAGAATGGAGTGTGTTGTCAAAGAGGATGCTTTTCATATTAAACACGTTTTAAAACACTGACATGTTGTTTTATAATGTCAGTTAGAGAAGTTCTTTAAGTTTAATAATTTGAAAGTGCAATATTGTAATTGTGCATTATTGCGTTCTTTTTCTGTAAGACCATTAGCCCTTCATTATGTTAGAATCTCAGCTTGTTCTTATCTCAACTATAAATCAGAGTGTTATCTAAAAATAATATTTTAAACTATTTTTCATTTTAGAAATCTTGAGCGCATTGTCCAAATATTTTTCCGTTTCGACTATTAGAATGGCCTTTAGGTTCCCTTGAATAACGGAAGTTTAATTTTGCTAACCCTTTATTTCCTGATAAATCCAATAGAAAGGACAACCATATGCATGACCTTTCATATGAACTGCTATTCATAGTACTGATACCAAGAATCTCTTTTCTGCAGTTTCATGGCTATCCACTTAAAATTTAAATGATTTCTTACGTTTTTCACACGAAGTTATAATTATTTTTATATATCAAAAATTAATAGATTGTTAAAAAATTAGATATTCTTCAAACTTTTTGATGTGACTGTTATGCCTACTTTCTTTTCAAGTTTGTGCTAAAGTTTAACATAAATTTGTAATATATATTAAAACATAAATTAAAATGTAGGCTTATATAGAAATTATATGAGTATGTGTGAGCAAAATGTTAAGAATGTATTATTGCAGTTACTTTAACATTCCATAAGTGTAATGTATTTTTTTCAGTTGTTTTAAAGTAAGCTAATAAATACATATTCGTTATCATGTAATGTAAAGTAAAAAAGTAATAATAATTATTTTTGATCGATTATTTATTTGTTTTATCTTAGCATAAGTATTTTATTTTGGTAATTTCTTTGAAAAATAATAACTTTAGAGATGAAAAAGTAATAACTTCTTCAGTCTATTCTATGTAACTTGGGAAGAATAATTTTTAAGAGAACAAAAATCAATTTTAGGTACAATTAGTTATATCAATGAAAATGCAACATCAAAAAAGAGAGGCCAGAAAATTATTCAAATTTCAGAGTAAACTCCCCTTACCCAATTATACAAATGATTTGAAAGGCGCAGCTCGTCAACGCACGTATAATAAGATATAAGGTTAAGATATAAGCTGACAAACCTGCAGAGAGTGCAATAATAGCGTCGTTATTACTGCTTGGAAAATGATAGTTAAAAGATTGCTCTTTTCGCAAGTGTCAATGTAATTTCAAAGAATGTCAGGCCTTTGTCGATGGAGTCAGTAACAGCAGACAAACGAGAAGGATGGTGATCAGACTGAGAAGGGCAAGTTGGTCTTTAAGGCCAATCGCACCTGACAGGCACCTGGATACACCCACAGTGCATATGGTGTGGTGAAGATGATTAAGACAAAGAGCTGTGGATCGATTGCGGGGTTCCGATGCAGCCAGAGAATCGTCAGCGCGTGTGGATGGGTGCGTCAAAAAGGAGGTAGTAATGGCACCGCAATGCGTGTTTACCGAAATTCTGCAGCATATGCAAGGCACTCTGAATACTTCGACATCAAGCAGAACCAATTGGCTGAAATAGTGCTGTATTAGATTGATGTGGATGACAAAAAGACAAAGGATTGTATTCTCAGATGAGTCACGATTTCGTTTCTTCAGTGATAGTTGCCACGTACGAGTGTGGGGGCAACATAGAGACAATTCTAATCCTTCAGTAGTTGTGGAACTTCCCACCACATCACAACATGACATCATGGTTTGCAGCTCATTGTGTTCTATTCCAGCTCACTTCTAGTTCGCATTTATGGCATTATGGCAACCCAACGTTACGTGGATGGTGTACTGCAGTTGTTTGCACTTCTCTTCCGTAAGGGAATGCCCAAAGCCCTTTGTCAGCAGGATGAAGCCCGTCCGCACATTGTACGCATAAACCAACATGCTGTGCTAGACGAAAAGCTTCTCCCGCCATTACAGTGCTATTCAGATCTTTCACCAATCGAACACGTTTGGGATATCATTGGATGTAATTTGCATACCCTATCATTCCCTCCTTCAGAGGACGCCCTATGTCAAAGTTCTCAGGGAATGGAAAAATATTCATTAGGGTACTATCCGTACTCTCATTGACTCTGTGCCTAGACATGTTGCTCCGTGTATCGTTGTCCACGATGGACTTACAGCCAAATGACCTGACCACATTCTTGCTCTTAATTATGTATATCATTTCGAAATACAGATAATTTGTTGTTCGTTTCTGCCCCTACTGGTTTGCTGAATTGTGTTCCTTTCGAGCAATCCCATTGCATTTTGAATATCGGGCAGTGTAAAATAAGTATATGAATTATGACATTTTTTTTTCTGCATATTTACTTTATATTACAGAACATATTGATTGTGAAAGTCAAATTTGTGTGCAGAGAATGCCTATACTAAGTAATTTACAATTTTTATGCAATCAGTCCAGAATGAAGTATGTTAAATGCAATACAATATTGTCAATCCATCTAAAATCTTAACTATCATATTTGTAAATGCAATTCAAATAAAATGGATTTTTTTGAACAACTTAATTATTAATGAAAAGAATTAATAATAATGTTACACTGATGAGTTCAATTGTGTCTTATAATTATTTTCCTGTATTTAAATTAACTTCTGCTGTGTAGTTCTCATCATCTAAGAGAATAAAAGGTACATTTTCTTCTAAAAAAGGAAAGTAATATTTTCAATCTTTTACATATAATTAATACGTTACTTAGAGAGAGGTGGGAGATAATAAATTGTTTTGATTAAAATAATTACTTTACAACCAAGTATTAATTAAATTTTCATTTAGTAGATGTTAAATCAGATTTCAACTAGACATGAATCATGATAACAGATATTTTCCTATTTATTATTTGTTTTTGTATTCAATAATATTTTTGATAAATATTTATTGCTAGCATTTTTAATGCAATAATTTAAAATTAATAACTGTAATCAATATTATTAGTAACGATTATTTAAATATCCTAACTATTTGATATTTTTATTTTTCCACATTCATGGAAGACAATACATTTCTACAGTTTACAGAAAATTATTTTTTTTTTACGTAAATAAAATGTTTCTTTCACTTGGTAATTTTCCACAAATAGCGAAAGTATAAAGCAAGAAAATATAAAGCATCTGAAAATTATAAATGTTTGTTTATCTTCTGAAACATATTTGTATGCTTTTTCCTCCTAAATCTATACTAGATTTTTTTTAATGAACTATGATATCATTGTTGACTCTCATTACACAATACCACAAATTCCAAACATTTCCTATTATAAATTATCCAAAATAACACACTGAGCAAAAAACAACTTCTGTTTATTCTACTTATTTTTACAAAGCATTTTTTATGATTTAATTTTATTCCCTTTCTTGAGCTACAGAAGAGATGTTTGCATTTCAGCCATGTGTGAAATATACAAAAAACATTGTTATTTATTGTTATTATATTAAAAAACATTGTTATTTTTTTTTCAATATTTACTTTCAGAATTGACACTTCCTTACAATAAAACAATTCTATATTTATCACGATTATTGATTGAGCAAATATGATTATTGATTTAGTACTCAGGAAGAAATTAAAATTGAATTTGTAAAATGTATTATGTATACTCATATCATACAAAAAAATTAAAAATCGATCATAATTTTTAAGAAAATGAATTTATTAGAATGATTGAAGTTTGACTTTCATTTACTGCCATAACATAGTAATAATTTTTAAAAAAAAGCTATGCAATAAAAAGTATTAGCTAAATTTAAAATTAATCAATATATATAGGTATATTTCACCTCCCAACTTATTGTTTTATCCCCCAACATATTGTTGTGTGTGAAATTCTTATTTATTTTTGATATATATTTTAAATCTGATTAAGAGGTATCAAAATCTGTAGAAAAGTAGTGCACATCATATTTATTAGGATGGAAAAACTAAATAATTACTGTTTTTCCATATTTGAGTTAAGCCATTTTGACTGTATTTCTTTTTAATGTGTCATTTAATTACTAATTGCGAAATATTTGCTAAGATAGCCATCAGTAATATTTATATGTGGTCTATGTTGATAAAAGTGCTTTATTTATAGATATTAACTTTAAAAAAGGATTATTTTCGAGAAATTTGCTGTCGAATCTTTTCCGTAAAGTCTTTTGGAATAATTCTTTTTATATTGAGAGTTAAAGGAATTCAAAAAGAATTCAATAGACGAGATTACCTTTGAATCGAAAGAAAGTTGCCCAACGGTAAAAGTGGGTAGCTAGATGATAAATTTCCTCTTCAGTTATGTCTAGATAGTTGTTTCAGAAGTTTCTGTGATCTGTCCTAATGGAGAAATGTATACGTATCTTGCTTTCACTAATGGTTTCTTTCAAAGTTAAGATGACTGCGAAAGTGTTGTAGATATATATCTTTGGATTTTTCTTTTATGGAATAAAATAGATTGTAAATCATTCATGTTGAATGCTTTGCAGATCAAAAAATTCATAAACAATAAAAATAAGATAGCCTTTAATTTTTCGTTCTTTTATAATTTACTATGCATTTTATTTTATTTCAAAGAACCTAATTAACTATTTTTCGTGTAAAAGTTATGAAGTTACTGAATGAAACAATATTTTATTTCATTTTTATTCTATACATAAAATTTGTTTTATCGGATTTTTAATCATTTGTTATTGAGAAAAATTATAATTAATTTAAATAATATTTTATGTATTTATAGCTGGTTGCCATAAAGTATTTCCCAAAACTTTGTAAATTTTGTTTATAAAATACATTTATAAAGTTGAATACAGATTATTGCATATTATAAATTTAAATATATTTGACTAAACAATATTCTTAACAAAAAATACACCATTATGTTAAAAATTATTTTTTACATATTGTTAACTAAAAAAAAATAGTTAATTAAATTTTACTTTATTTTACCTTAATCTTATTTAGCAGAATAATTGATTATAAAACTTTAAGAAAGGAAACAAAGATTATTTTACTCACAGTAAATTTTATTCAAAATTATATAGCTCACTAATAGAAAAGTTACTTATTTGTGTAAGATTGAGGTATTAATGCACAGATGTATAGTTAAATGCAAATGCATTATAAAACACAAAATAAATTACTTTCATAAGTTTTGTATTAAAACTCATGTATTTCTTATAATTTAAATTTTTACATAAAGTAAGAAACAAGTACTAGTACAAGTACTTTTGCCATTTTACTATCATTAAATGGAATATGTGTTTTAGCATTATACACTGAAAAGTAAAAATATTCTGTTTTAAAATTGTTCAAATGAAACTAACATCTGTTAAGAATTTTATATTCTACTTAAAAAAATTCAATCTTTATTTCGTAATATTTATTAAGTTTATTATGTAAAACTCTTTCCTTTTATAAAGTACATCGATTAAAATTTTTTCTTCATTACTTCTTCCCTTAATAAGTATACTAAACTGAAATATCCAACAATTTTATACTATTACTAATTTTAGGCGTTGCTCCTAGAACTGCATTTTATTACTTTTGAAATTTATTATTTCTTACTGTATAATTTCATTTTGCTAGAATATATTCTGAAAAGTATGCTTTATAATTTTTAAAGCTAGAAAATAATTATAAATTAATAAATTAAAAACAAAACTTTGTTCATAAATTTTTCTTGTGATAAATTCAACTTCAAATTATAAATATTTTAAGTGATTCAAAATATAAGTAATTTTACATACTACGTTATTAAGTATACTTCACGACCCTTTTTGTAAATCTAACAAGATGTTTTCACTATTTACATGGATCATATTGATATTTTTAGTAGTTTTAAATGAAGGAAGATTAAGTTCTTATTCTTATATTACATTTTATTCAAATTAATTTGATATGACATTTAAAAAAATAAAAAATACGTTTAATTTTTACAAAATATATACTGAGAGTCAACAAAATCTAAATAATAATTAAGCATATTATGTAAGCAAAGACAGCGTCGCTCAAATATAATTTAATAATTACTTAGAGGTAAAGTCCAAATTTGTTTTTTGCATGCCCGTTAAATAAATAAATCTTTTATTGAAGATAGCACCGTTTTTCTAACAAATCATATTTCTTTTGCCAACATAATTTTATTTTAATCTGATATAAACATTTTCACTTAGTTTTCGTTGGCATTCCAATTAAATTTTTAAAGAAAAATTCTCCTGAAATTGCATTAAAATATTCTCGGTAAATATACACTCCCATATGTATATTACTAGAAATGATTCTCAAACTTAAAGAAATATTTTTTTTAAAAAGCTGTCCAAAAAGTATTCAATAAATTTCCTTTTATGTTTTTTTTTTTTTTTTTTTTTTTTTTTTTTTTTTTTACAAATTTATTTAATTTAAATGAAAGAATATAACAATTTCTTATGATTATTGTAAAATTAACATGGTTTAACACATGAATTGTTTCCAAAGATTTCTATAAACTACACCAAAAATGTGAAAGCTAGTAGACTGGTTGAGGTTTATAAACTTGAATGGTATAACTTACTCAATTGCCTATTCTTCCAAAAACTGATTAGGGAACAATTAGCAAGATTGCTTCATTAGTTAAATTATGCATACTTTGATGACGAGGAGAAACATTTTTTCCAGTTTAAGAAAAATAGGGAGAATCTCTTAAAGGGAAATATTTGAAAAATTTCCTGATAAAAAAGTTGATTATTATCAGATTAGTTAAAGGAAATTATTTGCATTTTAGTTACTGTCGGAAGATTAATAGATGGTATCATTATTAAAAGCAATAAAAAAGGAATTCTGCAAAAGAAAACCATATATAATGGGAAATAGTTTGTATAAAATAATGCTAAAGCATGCTTGAAATATTGCGTTGATAATTAAAAATTGAGTAGCAGAAAATACAAGTACTCAATATTTGCGTCGTAGGATTAAAATGTACTATCACTAATTGTATTAATATATTATTGAAAAGAAGTGTAATAGTTGTTTTTTAAATATCATTTGAAATGTGATTAAAGTTTAGCTGGCGTGCAGTGAGCTACCAGATAAATTAAAAAAAACCAATTATTTATTTTTTAAATAATTTTACATTATGCATAGGATTAATATTTCGCATTTCTATTTAAATAAAGTAAGCAAATTTTAACATTTAAAATGATAAACAAGAATTATTTTCCATTCAAAAGGTTTTATTTGACTGTGGGAAATATTTTCATGTGATTTTTAAATATAAATGCATTACATCATGATTTAATGTTGTTTATTAGTAATTTTAAAATGTAAAAATATATTGAATGAACAATATGATTTATAATCTCAACGTAAATAAGATTGCAAATATAGCTATATACATATAAAATCAGCAAAAATTTGAATTAGGGAATAATGAAGAATCTAAATACGTCATACTTATATGATCACAAGTTTGTTTTATACATTTATTTTTGTGTGCATAAACGTGATAAAACGATTAGTTAATTAATCATAATGCAATTAATTAAAATTGCCAATTTAAATGTTAATTTACCACATTACTGCTGCTTACAACTAAGGAACGTAATTAAATGTTTCATTTTGCAATTGATAATTACTGCTAATTTGATTGTGGTACATAATAATTACTCAGAATAAGCATTTGCTTTATATTAACCTGTATTGTAAGATATTCTCCCCCATTTAAACAATTTTAGATTAGGTATTTTGAGCAACATTAATATAAAAAAAATTATTTTGTTAAATTTCCTCTTACTTATGATAAGTTGTAAAAAGTTCATTGTTACAAATTAATATGTATGTTAATTTTTTTTTCAATTTAGAAGTAGAAATTTAGTAAAACGTTATATCATTTAGCTCTTATATATACTTAAGATTACAATTGTTATTAGGAGTAATCTAAAACTCTTAAGAATGATATTGTTATTCTCAAAGCAGATGATAACGAGATAGTTTAGGTAATTACCCAAAATTTTAAGACATATCTCAACAGATTTAATGTAATTTTATAGCCATTGTTCTATTCAATTTTATAAATCAACTTGTGTAATCTAAAAAAATAACGACTTTTATCTGTGAAAATCCATGCTCGATAATTTAAATCAATAAATGTAATTTTTTTAACAACATTTTCTTGTTATTATGAAATAAGACACATTTTTATTTTCTTAGTCTTCAAATTAAGTTACTTAGTCAGAATTTTTAATAAGAAGTGTAGACAAAAACCATAAATCTAAGTATGAATACTTTTGATTTAATATTAGTTGTTATAAAGATTTTATAGCATACAAATTATTATTTGGTTTCGTAAATGCTTACAGAAGAATTTAAATGTGAAGTATAATTCAAAGAAAATAATAGTAGCATAAATGTAAAGAATATAATAGCTCTATATATTAATAAATAAACATTATAAGGAATACCTATCTATAAGCTTTATCATTATATTTTTATATTTTATGGAATGATATATCATATAAGACCATGAAACCAATAAAATACTTTATAGCGAAAAATGTTTTTAATTTCAATAAAAAATAGAAGTGAGGAAAATGTCCCATATTAGTTACAATAATTTGAGCCAAAACATTAAATCTGATTTTTATTAGATAAAAAATAAGATTTTTTTGGTAAGAATAAATTTAACTTACGGAAAAAGATATTATAAAATAAATAAAGTTATTTATGGTTAAAGATTTTCCAGTATAAATTTATACAAAAAAAAAATTAAAAATTATAATTTTACTTTTATCAAAGAAGAATTTTTATGATACATATTATTAAAATTATCCATATTATATTATTTGAATAAATAAATAATGCATTAAACGTCATGTCTGCATGAAGTGAAGGATAAATTTCCAATTTGTACATGAATTATTTAAAAAAGTTGCGATATGTTCCTCTGAAATCTGACGATATAATATTTTGAATAAAAATTTCAAAATATTAGAATAAATTGTAACGAGATAGGATTTTAGATCTATCCATTCAAATACAAATTAGAGTAAAGATTTGAAATATGATAGCAAACTTTAAAATTACTTAGAAATCTTGATGAACAATATTTATTCTATAAAATATAACGTAGAAAACTCTAAAAAATGCACTTAAATTTTTCTCATCGCAAACATTGTGCATTACCAAATAGTTAAATTTGAAATGAATCAGAAATTAAATGAAATATAGATTTGAAAGTATGCGTTAGTGATTTTCTGTACTTATAAAATTTAACAGAATGTGTAATTTTTCACCTTTATGTACAAAGTCATTTTCAAATTTTCAGTTGTTGTTTTAAATTGCATTAAAGAATAAGTAATTCAAATTTTGCATATTAATTGAAAGTTATATTTATAAAAATCTCTAGTGTAAGTATATAAAAATGGTTATAAATTAAATATGCTATTCATTACTATATATATATATATATATATATATATATATATATATATATATATATATATATATATATATATATATATATATATATATATATATATATATATATATATATATATATATATATATATATATATATATATATATATATATATATACATATATATATATATATATATATATATATATATATATATATATATATATATATATATATATATATATATATATATATATATATATATATTTGTGTATGTGTGTGTGTGCAAGGAATAGGAATGTATGTATATACCCAGCGTTTCATATGACTAAGAAAATATCCTTTATTCTTAGAAAATGGTAGCTTTTTATTGATTTATATTCATACTTATAGTATATTAAATAAAGGAGTTGTATGTAATATTTAATTTCCTGAAGGATGATTCAAATTACTACATTTACTTTAAATAAAACATCATTTTTTAACATTGTTGAAAAAATTTTTAATTTTATTTTCTGAAATAACAAGAGATTGAATCACACTTTTTGAATCTATGAAAATAAATTAAATACAATTCATTTTGATGCAATACACATCAGCCAACTTCCGTTGGCTGAAGATTTATGATAAAAACTTTTTCTGACATTTTCCTAACAACAAATACTATACTACAGTTAAGAAAGTTTGAAATTTCTTGATAAACGTAAAATAGAGAAATTTCACGACACATATTCCAAAATATTAATTTTCATTTTCAATATAATAAGACAATACTAACAAGTTATAAAACATATCTTCGAATTACACAGGTATTTCCAATATTTATTTTATGAAAATTTTCTGTTTTTGAACAGTGAAGCTTTTTGAAGTAATTAGTAAAGCGAAAACTCTCAATACAAATTAAATATTTAGATTTACTTTTAAATTTGATCTATATATTAAGTTAACATTTGAGAATAAAATTGACGTAGTTTCCATTTTACTCTTTAAATAACAATAAATTTCTTTTTAAATTGATCCATGTTACTCAATTTACATCCCATTACTCTTAATACAATTCCTTGTTCATATTTTAAGATATAAGATAATGTTAAATGTAATTATTTTCTAAGGATTTTCCCTTAATATTTTGAGGACATTTTCATTTCAAGAGCTTCAATTCACTTAAGAAAAATGGGTTTTCAAAGATAAAAGCATTATATTATTTCAGGCTTTAAAAGGTTATAAGAAAATAGATTTTATTTAAAACTTGTTTTACCAACAAATTTACATGTAAAGTCAGTATTCAAATAAGGAAATCAATTTATCCTGCAAAAAGTTGTAAATTAAATTATACTCTAGTGTTTAGTTGTCTATGTTTTTAAAAGTATTTAAATCAACATCTCAACATCTTATTTTTAAAAGTATTTAAATCAATCTTATTTCTTAAATTAAATACTAAAGTTTTGCAATTTATCTCTTTTTATAAGGGTAATACGATTTTTATGCACTTACATTTAAAACCTATAGCTGGCATCAGTAATATCAATAACAAAAATAAAATTAAGAAACGAATTAGAAAATTTACTTAAGAAAGATGTTTATTAATAAAATGTAGTTGATAAAGAGTAATGATATAATATGATAAATATATATATATATATATATATATATATATATATATATATATATATATATATATATATATATATATATATATATATATATTAAATATATAAAAGAAATTTATACAAATAAATAATTTTTAATTACATAGTGCTTTAAATAAAATGCAGCTTTGAACTGTTTTAACATAGGCTATATTTTAATTGCATACATAATATGACAAAATAAGATTACTTATTCATAATATTAAGGAAATATTACATTTAAATTCTAAAACGATATGCTTACAAATAATTAAAAGTGCAGATTTTGAATCATTCAGATTTTGCATTTTGCATCATGCAAAGTGCAGATTTTCCATTACTATACAGATTTTTTTAAAGTTAGACATTCTAATTAATAATTAATTAAAGTAGCAATTTAATCTGACTAAACAACCTGGCAATTATCAATTTAATTTTATATTTGTCTTCACTTATTGATATAGAATTAATATTCAAGAATTAGCAAGCTGAAAATTAAACTTGCAGCAATTTACACAATTTTATTTTATATATTATATAATTATTGAACGCAAAAAAGAATATTTATATTGAAATAAGTTCTAATTCCTTAGAATATAAAATGTTTACTCTTTTTGTATTACTCGATCAAGATTTATACACAGGGTAGATAAAATTTTTTTAAAACTATTCTGGTGTTTTTTATATGAAATCGTTCACTTTTATTTAATATAAATATTTATCTTTCCAGTCTCAATTTTGCCAGTTTAATTTAATGCAAATCAAATATGTAGAATAAGGTAAAATAACGTATGTGAAAGAAACATGAGATTATATTATTATAACTATAATTTGATAGGTAATCTCTATAATATATTTTTCTACAGAAAAGTGTTCTAAATTAAACGATACGATATTTTTATATTTCTTACATGGCAAGGATATTTAACATGCAAATGTGTGTCATATTTAAAAACATTTATTTTGTGAATCCTTATGCTTTTATTTTTATCTGTGTTTTTTCATAAAAAAATTTACTATAAAACTTTCTTCAAAAATCAACAAAAAAATTGTATTTTAGAAAACATAGAAATAAAGTTTTCATTAATGTTCTTAAAAATATTGCAAAAATATTTAATTATTATCTATAATTATGTAATGTAATTAAAGTTAGTTTTATATTATAATTTTATTTGAGTTTTTACTTGAAAATAATCTTTCTGTACCATAACATGTATTTTTAATGTGATTATTTAATTGATAAAAGTTAAACATCAATTTAAGTTTGTTCAAATGTATATATTACTTTCATAGAAAACTAAACACCCTTGAGCATATAACTTAATCTGAATAAACAAAAAGACAAAATAATTTGTATTTTTGAAATCATTAATAATTCTAGAATGCCACTAAACGTTTGTGAAAACACATCTTCGTAAATAAACTTAATTACCTTTAATTGTTTCAATTTCAAAAGAAATGAAATAATATTCATTTATCTAATGGAAGGAATCTAATGTTAATGAATTAAAGTTAATTTACATTTCGGTTTTATTATATTTTCTTTCTAATAAGATATTCCATTCAAATATTACACAATATTGTAACAAACTTTCCCCACAATTGTCTTGGTTTTGAAATTCTATAAAAGAGTTGAAGGTTCCTAATTTGTATAATTTTATTATTATTATTATCTTTATTGAGTTTATATTTTTACTAGAATAAGGTATCAAGCATTTTGAAAACACGCAATTTTCAATGAATGAATCAAGACGTGATGGAATATATGCAATGAATAGAAGAAAAAGCATTTAGTATTTTGAATATAAATTAAAGAGAAAATTTTTATAATGGTTAAGGAATACACACATTTTGTTAATTATTTTAATTTACTTACAATATTTGACTATATTAAGAAAACATTAGTGGATTAGATAAGTTAATTTGTGTATATTTTTAAGCTGAAAGAAATGTTTGTTTTTGAATAATGTTAAACAAAAATAATTTTATATGCAGTTAGTTTTAATGACTGTAAAATAAGGTATTTATCTCAATGGAAAATTGATAATAAAAATATATTCTATCTTTATGTATATAATATGTAATTTTGATGTGTTTTTCACTTTAAATTATACATACATACATATATATATATATATATATATATATATATATATATATATATATATATATATATATATATATATAAATATATATATATATATATATATATATATATATATAGGTGTGAGTGTGTGTGTGTGTGTGTGTGTGTGTGTTTGAAATTTAAGGTAAAACATTGTATTTTACAGAATAAGATAAAAAGACC
The DNA here is from genome assembly GCA_030067965.1 of Latrodectus elegans. Taxonomy (NCBI): domain Eukaryota; kingdom Metazoa; phylum Arthropoda; class Arachnida; order Araneae; family Theridiidae; genus Latrodectus; species Latrodectus elegans. Next base: position 66,193,983 of record CM057819.1, read on the forward strand.
CTATTATTTATGGAGTAAGCAATTGTTGAGGAAGGAATCAAAAGAAAATTTGCTTTTTTGTATTTATCTACTTAGTTTTATCTTCATTTTGAAACCTAGTGACAAGAGAATAATTTTTTAAGTTAAATTTTTAGTGAAGGATATCGATGACTCTCTCTCTCTCTCTCTCTCTCTCTATATATATATATATATATATATAATACATGTCCTCAAAAATAAGACAATTAAAAATTTAGTATTTATATCAATTTATAATTATTTTTTTAGTTTTTTATGAGAAAATGCAGCAGTAAAAATTCCATAATTAATGAATCGAAAATTAATGTCTCGAACATTTATTGAATGGAACTGATTACTATAACAACAATTCTTTCTGCTACTATAACTTCAATGTTATATACTTTTATGTAATACATTTAAAATTTAATTTTTTACAGTAATTGTACATATCATGAATTTTATAGAGAATGGTTTACTCTAATCTGAATAAAAATTTAAGAGAAAATTTATAACAAAGTAATAACTATTGGTGAATATAAACTTCAAAGTTTTTCTTCAACTGTAGAAAACCAATGCCTTAAAATTAAGATATTTTATAATATCATGTAAACATTCAGCGAAAATTTAACTTTGTTACCTCAAAATTATTTTAAACTACTCATGTGTACATAAATTAAGGATAATGCTAGTTCAGGCTAAGAATGAGACAGAAGAAAAACAAATGTGACTTATTTGTAAAGTCTATTTATTACACAGAAAGTAAAGATAAAAAAAGATGCTATATGTTTGACATCATTAACAAAAATTTCAATTTTTACTCCGTGTAGCAAATTTCAAAAAAGAACTAATTTACAAAATCCAATATGACATGGTTGGTATAATGGTTAATGCATAGTATGACCCTTCCCAGACGATGCAATACAGGCCGTTCAACGCCAAGGCATGCTGAGAATCAAAGTATCGATCTGATGTTGGGGAATATGAAACCACTCATCAAGCTGTGCTCTCCGGAGTTCGGGTAGACATGTGGAAGGGGGTTCATAGGCTGCTATTCATCGGTCAAGTATGTCCTACGCATATTCCATTGGATAAAATCCATATGCAAGTCCAGCGAGAATCAGACTGAAAGCTAAACCTGGACTTGTCGGAAAACATTATATAAGACCACTTTTGCGGTGTCCACAATGCATTCTTTTTACTCCAGGCTAACAGCTGACGACCGTGAGTTGCGATAAGTGGAACAGATCTGACAGGCCTACGAGCATATAGTCCAATGTGTCCTAAGCGTCTGTACACAGTCTGCCTTAAAACTGCAGTACCGGTAGCTGAAGCGAGCTGACGAGACAGGTGTGATGCTGTGCTCCGCCTGTTTCTTTTGGCAGTAACTGACAAATAGCAGTCCTCATTTGGCATTGTAACTCGGGAACAACCTGCGCTACAACGTCTATTCAAATTACCATCATCTTGGAATCGTTGCCAAAGCCTGGAGATGACACTCTGGGGGATTTTAAGTTTCTCAGATACATCCAGCTGGGTACGTCCACATTACAGGCGGCGGATAATTCTACCGCGTAAAACATCATCCAAATGCTTCCTTTGTGGCATAACAGTGCGGTTATTGCACTGAAAGGCTTTTAAAGCGCTTGTGAACAATTTAACTTCTTTCCAATATCATTTCTTATATACCCCACTCTCTGACACTGTCATCATTATGACGTACTATCAGCGCCATTTGGTGATTTCTTTTAAATTGCATAATATTCTCAAAGGCGTGTGCGATAATTCTTCACAAGTGAAATTTTTATTTCGGAACTCAATTTCTGTGTGATTCTGAATTATCCTTAATTTATAGATATGAGTGTATTATAATTAAAATGTTTTTACAGTGAAGATACAAATGGCATATTCTAGGGATTATTTGATAAATATGTTATATCAAAGCTCATTATATGTATAAAATCTGCTAATTATAAGTTCTTATATCATTTAAAAATCATTCGTAAGTAGTTAGTTAGAAAGCACTTAGTTAGAAAAATAGATTTCTTAGTATAGGGAATTTTAATTTCACTCTGCCATAGTGTTTCAAATTAGGCCGATTCATGAGATAAGTATTTCTTTGTTTATGATAAAATACTTTTTCACAGAAGTAAACGTAAAAGATAAATATTTTTCTTTTAATGTGTTTTAAAATTAATTAACCGCGGTAAATGAGATTTTACATATCCTCCATCTGGCATTTAGAGTATTAAAAAACTGTGAAAAATTTTAATTTTTCTTTATTTCAATGTAGTTGTACATTAAAATAACAGCACATAATAGACTTTAATTTGATTAAATATAAAACAGGTTATTTTTTTTATTTATACAAAATCAATTATGAAGTACCTGACTGAATTAAAAAGTTGTGATAAACCTATAAGAAAATAACAAACACCGTTTCACAACCTAATGACTTAGATAAAACACAGTATATAAAAGTCATTCGGCCTTTCAAAATCATAAGGGAGGACAATTTTGATAAAAAATAAATTAAGAAAAGTATAATTATATTTTATATCAAATAGGTATATGATATAAAATATAATAATCCTATGATACAAAAATAACAGCGATTTGGCCATCGGGACCCATTCATAGAAATTATATATATATATAATATATAATATATATATATATATATATATATATATATATATATATATATATATATATATATATATATATATATATATATATATATATATATATATATATATATATATATATATATATATATATACTAATTTGCAGGTATCTTTATAAGGTGACCAGTTGTATGTGTCCCTCTCACTTATTTACAAAGAAGAGCCCACTTATCTTGGCAAGAGGAAACGTTTCATAGATCAGACAGCGATGGGATTCTGTATATTTTGCAAACGAGTTTGGATTCTGTATCACATGGAAATATGATACAGGACTTGTGCTATATCTGGAGAGAATAAGACAACAGATACCAGGGCAGGGACATCACCCTGTAGTTATACTGAATTACATGTGTTCCCCTGAAGAACTGTAACTGGTGTGTGATATCGGGATGAGATCCTTGATCTATATATTCTCCCATTTTCGAATGCATTTGGCAACGATTTCGTTTTGATGGATGAAAACGTTCATCCTCATCCAACTGCAGTTGTTGAAGAACATCTTAAGGTTCTTGAATTGATGTAAATGAAATTGCCGGCTCAAACACCAAACCTGAATTTTAAGCAGTCGCTTCGTCTTTTTTAGTAGCCAGGTTGATTGTTTAAATCCTCCTCCAAGGCCTATAGAAGAGCTGGAAAAGAGTTTACTTTGTCATGGTCTTCGCTTCCAGTTTCGGTAACGACAACTTAATTGACAACATGAAAATTTAATGTCACCTATGTATTCACAAACTAGGGGTACATATTTGTTATTAAGACTTTTATATTTCTATGACACTTTACCTCATAAAACTGTGATTTCTCTTTTTCCCAAGATTGAACATTTCCAGCGAGATTACTTTTTGTTGTTAATCAGTTATGAGTATTTCTTATGCAAACTCTATTATTGATATCAATATATACTTATTTTGTGTACATGTCATCCGAATTTGGTGTTTCCATGTTCATTCATTAAAACATTAGGAGCAAATAACTGTGTGTGTGTGTGTGGTTGTTCTTTAAAATACTAATATTTTAATATTCTTTTCTAGTGGCTTGGAAATGTTGTTCTGCCTTAAATATTCCATTTATAAAGATTTCTTCCAATAGTAATAATTGACAATGGAGAATCCAGATACTTATTGAGTAACATAAATATTTTATTTTAACTTCTGGTTTTAAATATTGCAATCAGCTCGAATACCTATCGTTGTTTTCACTATAGAAAGATGCTAGAAGGGCATCTAAATAAGGCATCAGTTACCAATTAAGAGTCAAAAAGCTCTATGTAAATTAATTATTATGACCTGAAAATTTCAAGAAAATTGCATGCAAATATAATATATTTTTTCATTGATTTACAAAATCTGAACAAAAAATAATGAAATTCTACTATTTTTACATTGTAGAAATTTTTCTAAATATTTTAGTATAAATTTTAAAACCATTGTATTTTTAGTTCTGTCCAAAATTTATGATCTTTGTGTAATAACTATCTTCAATTTATTGAACGTTTTTAATATTTCGTAAAATATAAAACTAATAAGTTAATATAAATTAATCCTATATTACTTTTTCAATACTAAATTTTTTTATTTCTTATTTATTTCAATTTAGTCTAATTAAAAATTTCATACATATTTCAGATATATAAATTAATAAATTAAATTCTCATTATTGATAAGATGAAAAATTCTTATAAAATATTTGATGAGCAACAAAATATTTTTTTAACTAGTGAAAAAAACTAGAATTATTATTTAAAAGTATTTAAATATAAAGATGAAATAATAAAAGAGATAATGAATTTTCCTACTTATAGCACTGTTTATACCTGGATTAGGATATTTTTTTTCTTATTCGTATCAATAGTTATATTAAGGGTTATGAAGAAAAATCTTAAACATTAATTACAAAAATAGCTTATATTTCAGAAAACATGAATAGTTCACGTCATAAAAGTAAAAAGAAATACAGAAATCTAATATGTGCAATTTACTTTGCTGTTGTGTGAATGATAAATGTAAATTTTTCCTTTAAAATGTTATTCAATAAAATCAAAAATTTAGTTACTTCAAAGTTTAATTTCATTTTTTTGTTTCATAAATAATATCTTTTGCAGTATTTTAAATAAAAAGTGATAAATTTGTTTACCTAAATTATTTTAAGATTTACTCCGGATATTACCTTTAATATCATACGAAAACTCATACGTTGTTTGACTTGTATGTTTCAGAATCCAAAAGATCTTTATTTATTTACATCACTATCAGTTTCTTTAAGTTTCGAAAGAATATAGCAGTGAGTGAACAAAATATATTAAAATTTAATGAACCATGTCACATCACTTGGTAAACAGAGAAAGAAATAGATAACGTTTTTTTGTAATCTAAGATCCCACCGAATTTATTTGACATCCCTATACAGTGGTTTTCTAATATCTGTTACATTTATCCAAAGTACCAATTTTCAGCAGTTAAAAGAATAAATTTTGAAGAGGGTTTTAAAAATTTTGACCTACTTTCATTAAAAAATAAAACAAAATATTAAATAATATTATTAAACAAAAAACATTTCCAGACATATAAGAAAAAGAATAGTTTGTAAAACTCCAAAGCAATATTTGTTATTGTATTTTTCATCATTTAGTCAACACATAGAATTTTAATTATTTATATACTTTATTAGAGTAAATATATCTCACAATTTTAAATACATAAATTTGAAACTCACTATTTGGAAAGAAGTGTAAGTCCTTGGTTAAAATTATTTTTAATTCTTATATATTATCTTTGATACATTGTTTTAGATTACCGTCGACATTTTGTGTCACAATATACTTTATTAACTGTATATATATATATATATATATATATATATCTATGTATATATACAGTTAATAAAGTATATTATGTATATATATATAATATGTATAACTGTAAATATATATATATATATATTACATAAATTGTAATCAACCGATAAATTGAAATTCTGAATTCTGTTTTAAATATTTTCACTAAAACAAATTATTTTTATAACTTACGTTAAACTAATTATCAAATTAGAGCATTTATGACGTAATACATGTTTCATATATAAATTTAAAATAAATTAGAAATCTCATTATGTCTGGAAAATATTGAAATACAATTTTTGGAAAACTCAGTTTTATTTTAGAAACACTTATTTTTGATACTCATTTCCAGCTTTTGTTGAGTGCGAATGAAGCAAGATGTATCCATAGCTTAGTGCGCTACTCGGCATACGCGATACTTCCAAGCATTGAAATATAAGGTATGAAAGTATTCCTCCGACTACATCAGACGTTGTATATCTTCAGATATTCAACGTTTTTTTACGATACTAAAGCAAACAAGTTTATGAATTTCAAGAAGAAATAAGCAGTTTTCTCAAAAGAACCTTATTATGAATTTTAATGCTTCGTGTAATTTTCTATGCATATTTGCAAATGAAATCTGTTAGTAAAGCTATTACTTGATGATGTTTGTCACACACACAAATAGTTGAAGCATTGTAGGATCTCTAATTTGCTATAAAATCCATCAGTTAGTAACAACTTGGCAAACTACACTCAAACCACAATTTTCTTTTTTGCAAGGATTACGTGTTAGAATACCAACTTTTGAAAATCTTTGTTATGGCTGAATTTGAAACCTAATAAGATTTGCTGTCTTTAAAATCAAGGACCTATTAAACAACAGCATGAAGAAGCTAAGCTCTGTTTCGAATGATGAAATATTTGAAATTTTCACAGTTTTGCTTAACTTATTGTTTAAAACATTTATCTACATTAGAATTCTAACGATTAGTAACACACGTCTAAAAAAAAACTGCCTATTTACAAAGGTTCTTTAACTGTATATATATATATATATATATATATATATATATATATATATATATATATATATATATATATATATATATATATATACACTTACATTTTATCAAAAGACAAACATATAAGGGATTCCCTTACACATAAATACATATTAGGGAATTTTAAGAAGAAACCATTCATACTCTTTAACACAAATCATATAAAATCATTTTATTTTATTTTTTACAGATAATGATATCAGAATATATATCATTAGTGCATGTTATTTTGCTATTATGTAATGGAAAATACTTTTTGGAGAAAATGTAATTATTATCCTCAAACGAATTGAAATTTCATAGTTTGATCATATCAAATTTTCTTTTAAGTTCATTTCTTACAGAAGGTAAAACCATGAACAAATTGTGAAAGCAATTGATTAAAAATTGTTGCATCAATTTAAGCTGTATTATTTTCCTCTCAAAAATAGAAATCTAAATTGGTTTAAATAAGAATCACTATTTACGGTGCTTTGTAAAATTGGTGATAGGTTGATCTCTGACGAGAACCATATAGCATAAAGGAGATTTATTTTAGGTTAAAATATGTAAATTCCTGTCCCTATTTATAAGTAATATTTATTCTAAAATTAAGTACAATATTAATTGAACTGAAACTTTCTGGCAAAAATCATATCTGGCAATAATTTGAAAAATCAGTTAAAAATTAACAATTTTCAATATCTATCAAATAAGTAAAATTCACATGTTATAATCATACTTTTATAATTTGAAACTAATAAATTTAAAAATAATGTTTTTTTTATATGGATAGTTATTCAACAAATACAAGTATGAAAAATATTTTAGATAATATTTTGTTTCACAATGCAAGAAAAAAAAACATAAAATGTGATATTTTTGTCCAATAAACAAATGCGTAGAAGATTTTTTTTTCACTTAGAGGCCTTAATTTTATAGTTTGCATGTTTCAGATTGAATAAAATATGAAAGTGTCAGGATTGCAACATAATTATAAGGAAGATGAAACTTTTTAAAATAAAAAATCAGGTTATTTTTCTTGGAAATATAATCAGAAATAATGTTTGTTTAGAAAAAACAATTTTTTTTCTTCATTTTAGAAACTGTGCTTAAACTTTGTAGATAAATTAATATTTTATCTTAAAGTAGTATAAAAATAATTCCCTTGTTATTGTCTCCAATAGAAAGACAATTATTTATAAAACTGCATTCTCTCATTTTTATTATTATCCATCTTGCAGGCGTCGACGTACATTTTACAGTGAGTTTAAATACAAATATATTATAACTAATAAATAACAGAAAAAGAATTTCTTAAGGTATTCAAAATAAGTTTATTTTAAACATATTTTCTATTTAGAAGAGTTGATAAAAAAAATAACATTTCTTTCCAATTATTTTTTCTATTTTTGATATTTTTTCATTATATATATTTAATATTTTAAAAAAATTTGTGTAAGATGTTACAAACCAATTAACTTTAAATACACAAAGGTCTAAATTTATTTATACAATATCATCGTGATCTGAATAAGTGAACTCTCTCCTTATAAAATACATATTGAACCAATATTTCTAAGTTTGATAAAATATTTGAAAATAAATTATCTTTAATATTTTAGTTCTATACATATGTCTCTCTTTAAGAAGAGAAATAATAAATTTACTAAGAAACGTACAAAAGTAGCTTAACTTTTTAAATTTGACACTATTTATCTCAGATATTTTTTACATAATTTGATTTAATTTTCATTAATTAGAGATAAATATTTTAATGAAAATATATGTATTTGTTTTTAACTATCAGCATTATTAATGGAAATCTTCAATATCTAATATTATCTGTTAAAAATATTAAATTTTGTAATAAATTTTAAAATATTGAAATAAGCCGTTGTCTTTTGAGAAATTAAATATATTTAAAAGGGAGTAATTTATGCCACTTTTAACTGTATATGATGTCAATATGAAAAATAGTTTTTTTATCTAACTGTCTATCTGACTGGCATCAAATTGAAGTTTGGTGAGTTAACATCTTATCAAACCATTGAGATATTCCACCATGTAACGTTCTTTCAAAATCTAATAATACGGCTAAAATTTATATTTATTGACTCTTAGTAATTGCTATTCCCGACTCAAGGTGTCTATTTACAGAAGATGATTCTGCGCCCCTCTGTCGCCCAAATCACTCTAATCCGACAACGTTTCAGACATTGGCGCTTATGCCGTGGCGTCACTGACAGTCTTCTTAATGGACACCATGAGCACAAGCCACTTGCTACCAATTGATGGGAAATGGTTCTGCTTCATAAGGGAGCATCCAGAGTGCTTGGCACATGCTGCGAAATTTCAGTAGACGTGCTTTGCGATTACACCCCCATCTCTCGTCAAACGCATCGATCCACATGTGCTGACTTCATTCTGGTTGAATCCGCACCTCTCAAGTGTTCCACAGTTTCTTGTTCCAAATATCTTCGCCGTAACCCATGCACTGTGGACGAATCCAAGTGTCTGTCAGCAGCGATTTGCCGTAAGGACCAATTTGCCGTTCTTATTCCGATCACCATACGTCTCGTAGCTCGTCTATCTGCTGGAATTGATTCCGTAGACGATCGTCCAGCACTCCTTGCTATTACCGTCGTTTTTTGAACAAACTAGCATCATGTGGTCACGCATTATTTTGCTGAAATATGGTTGAGAGTAAGCCCTGAAAATAAAGAAGAACAACTGGCTCCCACACATAGGAGATGAAGCTCAGACTGTTTAATGTACCGACAACACGCATTATAGAAGTGCAAGCGTGATATTCAATGCGACACTATACCGTTATACCCGATGGAGGATAAGTATACAGTGCATAAGGCAGCTGTTCAGGATCTTCTCTCCATGGTGTTTCATGACTCGAATGCGACCATCGTGGTGTTTCGGACAGAAGTATGATTCGTCTGTAAAGACAATTTCATTCCATTCTGCCGTCCACATCCTTCTTTCATAACACCATTGGTGGCGGTTACGTTAGGGATTTTGCATCAAGGGTAGGTGAAGCAATTGAGTCTTGCGGACAGACCACTCTGCTGTAAATGGCGTCGAATGGTACGCACAGACACTGTATGATGCGTTACAAACTGAATGTGCTGGGTTCGTGATGTATCTGAGCAAACCGTCACTGCCATCCATACAATTTGTCGGTTATCACCTGGAGTGTTACACTGAGAGGGATGCGATCGAACTTGTCGGTCCGTCTTACCCTCCTGCATCAAATGATTACATACGGATTACAATTGTTTGGATTCGTCCCATAGGAATACCGATTTCCCTGAAAGATAATCCACAATCTCTGTAGGCCATTATCCTTCCTCTGTCGAATTTAGATGCTTGATCATAAAATGATTGCAGTTTTCTACGAAGCATAATTGCTCGTTTTTTGAAAAACCACAAGGAAAACGCAATTGCTGAATTTGAAATCGTTGAAATCTCCAATCCTTAAGTAAAGCTTTGTGCGTGATGTGCGACTTAGCTGAAATTCTAATCATTTGCATATTTCCCTTCCATTATTACTTGCTATAATTTTCATGTAATTTGCATGCTTCCTTAAGGGTGTTGCATTTGCGGTGGCCAGCAGTGTAATTATTACCTTTATTAAAATAAATCGATTAAACCATTATAATTCAAATTCACATTAGATCTAATATCTGTATATTAGTATATTTCTGTGCATTGGTTGAAATAAAATATTTTATATCACATTTACATGTAAATCATAGACTGTTTTATTATTTCAAATCTTTTCCTAGCTAAACAAACTAATTCTCGTGTTAGCATCATTCATAATAAAATTAACGCGTTGAGTTACCTTGCAATAAGCTTTATTTAGATATAATTTATTTATTTTAAAAAAATTCCTATACTAATGTAATTTAATTCATTTCTGTTTCGATATTAGGATCCAGTTTCCACAAATGCTTATAACATCAGTTTTTAAATTAAATTTTTAATTTAGACTTTATAAAAGTGCTTTTTAAATTTCATATTTAAACATCTTAGAAATAACGAAATTCGTATACTCACGGCAAGATTATAGAATCGGGTAAAAAAAAAAGCACGTGATATTAATAAACAAATTTAGTAAATATATTTATAATCTATGTTAATTACTTATATATTTTAAGAATATTATTTATTGCGAATATTTTCTGATTTTCATATAAACTATGGCTTAATTTGGAAATAATGAACTATCTTTTAAATCAATAAACTATTTAACTCTGTGTAACGAATGTAACACTTTCTTGAAAATTTACTTTTAGAGTTGAATATTTTTCACATGGATTGTGAATAACCTTCACGATTAAAACATAAAAATGTATTTATTTAAGATAATAAGTAAAATGCTTAAATTGTATTTTGAATATTAATATTAGCCAAATAAATCTTAGAAACGTCTACTAGAGAATTTATTTTATTTCTTTTTAATAAGTTATGTATACTTTACTAAGCATGTAGTTATTTCATAGTACTTTTTAGGAAATTTTATTGTAATATTGTACAAATTTAAAAGCTCATGTAAGAAAGTCACCTTCAAAAGTTTCGTGTCCCTTTTTAATGTTTCGATTTTCATGAAGAATATAAATGTAAATTAGTTGATGTTTAACTTTTTCAGAAGGCATTTTTTAAAAAATAAATAACATTTATTCCAGACAACACAAGTTACACGGGAACAAAGAAATTTAGGAGAACTGAAACAGCACGTCCTCTTAGCATGAGATTCAGAGAGAAAGTGTTCTGTGTTCGGTTAAGATCTCACTGTGAGACTGTGTAAACCGCGCCTACAAAGTTTGCTGATTGGTGGGTTACATTGCAGGAAGTTAATACCATTGGCACACAAATTTGATACACATGTTTTTAGTTTCACTTCGCAATTTTCAGTTTTACTTCACGAATTAAAGTGTTTTGAAAATGGTCAAAAGTTTCTCAGAAAAAATGTGATGAGCCACCTCAATTGTTAGGGAAGTCGTGAAGAGTCACCATAGGGTATACCCCAAAGAGGGAACTGAACGATACAGAATATGTGTTAAGAAGAGCAATGAGAGTAAATTGAGAAATTATAAAAGCAAAATGTGTGTATACATACATACATATATATATATATATATATATATATATATATATATATATATATATATATATATATATATATATATATATATATATATATATATATATATATATATATATTTGTTATAAAATGTAGAGACGTCATAGGTAAAATTTTCACAATGCCATAATTATAATAAATTGGAAGATTACAAATGATAAAAATAATATAGTGAAAACTATTACATACAAAATACACTACTTGATACAATATACCATTGGTCATTATGCCATAAAATGTATATCAAAATTGTGCATGATGAATAATAAGTTGTGAAAATTATTAAATATGAAATAGAATACTTTTAATATAATATATCATTGATCACACTATTCAATAAAATATAATATTTCACAAATATTCATAATGAATAGTGTATTCAAATTTAAATATATAATATATTTAATATCATATATTATAATTCGCATTACGTGTGTGTACAATAAAATAATGTATGATTATATTAATTAATACATTTAAGAATATGCACCCTTCTACCACATTTAGTCATGATAGGTTGCTTGATATTCTTGCTTGCTGTATTTTTCACATTTGAATCACTGACATCTTGTTCGGATTCCTTTAAAATATATGCCGGTTTTACTCGATCTAAGGAAACTGTTGTTGAACTATCTTTCAGCTAGATAGTGATTGTTTTTGATGATCATTGAAGTACCTTTTGTGGTCCGGTGTATGGCTGGCTTAAGAGAGTCGAAGTGTTGATGGTCAATGCGAATGAAAATAGGAGTGCATTGTTGCAAATCTGGATGCACAAAAATGGGATTTTGTCCGTGATGACAAACACTGATGGGATTGAGCTTGTTCATCTGTTCCCTCATATTTGTTGCAAATGTCTTGTCTAAGGATTGTTTAGTGTCGAAATCCTTGAACATATCCGCTGGCAAAACAAGAGACTTTCCGTAGACAAGTTCAGCACTAGTTGACAATAAATCATTCTAAAAGTAGTTCTAATACCTAGTAAAATGATGGATAATGTGTTTGTCAATATAAGATTTTTATGATCCTTTAAAGGGGGGCCTTTCATGGGCCTTTACCATTTGATATCGGATGATATGCTTTAGTGCGTATCCGATTGGCACCAGTTAGAATTAGTAGTTCACGGAAAAGTCCAGATTCTAGTTGTCTTCCTTGTTCAGTAGTGATTTGGGAAGGACATCCAAATATCAAGATCCGCACATTGAAAAGAGCTTTACATACGGTTAAAGCTTTGGAATCAGGAAAAGGAATAGCTTCTGGCCATCTGGGTAAACGACCGATAGTTGTGAGACAATATATATTACCATCACTTGGAGGTAGGGTTCCTATTAGTTCAAGACGTATTTGCAAAAATCAAGAATCTGGTAAGGTAAATGTACCTAATGGAATTTTTGTATGTTTGAGAATTTTGGAACGTTGACAAGGTTCACAACATCTTATTGCTCTTATATGTATTTATACATGTTGGGCCAAAAGTATCGTGAACTAATCAACTTTTTACTTGCGGATATTCCCGGATGAAAAAGTCCATGAAGTTGATTTAAAGTTTGCGATATATTTTTAATGTATTATTGTTTAACTGCATGACAGAATCACCAACTGCAACGTCATTAGCATCAACGTGAACACATATTTTCACTCCTGAAATTGGGTATCTAATCAAAATTGCTTTTGAGATTGCATTTTTGGCCTTGGAAAATGCACATTCAGTTATTTCATTCCAGTGAAGAATTTCACAAGATTTTATTAGTGTAGGCTGTTAAGATTTTTTTTTTTATTTTCAATACATTCCAGAAATGTATTAAATGGAGCTAAACTGTTTGCGAAGTTAGGTATATAAAGTCAATAGAAATTAGATATGTAATTGTACTTGGTGTTGGAAATTTTAAAGTACTGATTGGTGTGCTGATTGGTTGGGTACATATCATAAAGTTAATACCGTTAGCACTAAAATTTGATCGAAAAGTTATTAGTTTTACTTCGCAATTTTTAGATTTATTTCGCGAATTCAAGTGTTTTGTAAAAGGTCAAGAGTTTCTCAGAAAAAATCTGTGATGAGTCATCTCAATTTTTTAGAGAAGTCGTGATGAGTCACCACAAAGACACTTAAAATACAGGGATACATTTTTTAACATAAAATTGGTTTATACATTTGACTTAGCTATTAATATACATGAGAACATTTATTAAATTCGTTACAGCTGTTACTTAATGCTATCAGATATTTTATGCTTATAAAATTTGAATTACTAAGTATTGTGATTTTAAAAAAGATTTATTAATGTTAAAATTTAATAATAATTTTGAAAAAATATGTCAGTTTTAATTTTTTATTTTGATATAAGACTAAAATAAGTAATTGGAACTTACTTTTAAGTAAAACATTATCTTAAAAAAGATGTATTTTAACTTTAATTATTAAAATAACTTTAGAAATTTATATAATATTTTTAAATCAATTTGATTAGGAAAACACTTCAAAACCAGGACACGTGCATTAAGTATACGTTAGGAGCTTCACAATATTTTTATTAACTCAATTACTTATTGCAACACACACCTAATGCATATATCCAGACTAAACATCAATAGACTTAATCTTCAATAAAGTTCAATAAATAGAGTTAATTCTCTTTGAAATAAACTCGCGTTTTGCATACGTAAAGTGTCTGTAACTGTATTACTCTACAATAGCATAGCAGTTTATAAAATATTGAAATATTACACAACATCTCAAACATTATTTAAAGTATTATTTTTAAGCATTATTTTAAGTATTATTTAATAAATGTAATAAATTAAATTATATGAAACAGGAAATGAATAGATGTTTCAGTTTTTTACAAATCATAGCTTTAAAATTTTTGAACCAAATTCAATTTCTTTTTTTTTTTTCCATGTGCCTGAGTTGTATTTAAACTATTTGTTATTTTATAAGTATGGTTAAACTAGCTTTATAGTTTATAATAGTACTGTTAACATTTAGTTTATTTTATAATTCGTGTATTTATAAAATATAAACATCCTAGTTAGATAGAAAAATTAATAAAGATTGCGGGTTTTTTTTTTTTTTTTTTTTTTTTTTTTTTTTGACAGAGAGCAGTAAATTATTAAAAAAAAAAAAAAAAAAAAAAACGAAGTAAGGAAAAATTTTCCGTTTGAGAATTTGGAAGACTAGAAAAAAATCCGCATTGTCTGATGTTTTGTTTGCATATGTCTGCAGTTTTACTTCACATTTCGTTTACTGTTCCAAAACATCTAAACTCAGAAGATAAAAAAGAAGGGATTTAATAAAAAAATACTTGAAATCCTGGGTAAAATGTTTGCTAGTCTGATTGCAGGGTGGTTAGTTACTGAAATTTATGAAAAACACATGGGTATTTAGGAAAAATGGATTCAAAATTACATCAAGCAAATTTACAAAGAAAAAAATTTAGATTATTTACTAAAATATTTAAATCAAATATAGAGTGGTAATTAATACATCTCTCTCTTTCCTTTATACAGTTTGTGAACGAGAGAAAAATCAAACTTCCTAGCATCTTTTTGTAGTCAATATCTAATAATGCTTCATTTCATCAATTTTTAAAATTTGAGAATTTATTATGCAGGTTAATGTATTTGGTATGCGGGTTATACTCAATACATAATTAATTATACCAAATTAACTTAAAGTATGTCTTAAGAATTTATCCGAAATTTTAATCTAAGTAATCCAATTATTTTGTATGCAATAAAACAATAAAATATTATAATATCCTTACCAAAATAATTTCTTTAAAATGACCAATATCACAATATTAGATTTAAGATTTAAGCATTTGGTAAATATTTAGATTCAAGCATTTGGTAAATATTTATTGAAAATCAGGATGAAAAATGCTAAAATAAATAAAAATAACCTTGATAATTCCTTATAACTATGCTGGAACTTTTTACAACTAACGAATGAGTAGTTAAAAAAAATAATGATTTTTTAAGTATTTGAAAACATTTGAATCACATTTTTTTTAGATGTTAAACATAAATTGTAGTATTTTCTTACATCAGTACCCACTTATCTTACCATTAAAAATGACGAGAATTTTTTGGTAACAAGTAAGAAAAAGTAAATGTTATATTAAATTTTAATAATTTGATCTTCAACAGTTTTTACAATGGCACAAACACTTTCTTTTCATAGGTTAAAGAAGAAAAAATAAAATTCATAATATGCTGTTAAAAAGTATGTAGTATTTTATAACTTTTATGCAGACATTTTTTTTTACTTAAAATTGCCTTCTATTAAAGCATATTTGAAACTTTATTGTAAAAATATTAAATTATTTGTTGCATTTCCAGAAAGGTGTCTGAAAAAGTTTAAATGCCCTAAAGGTTCCTGAATATTCTTCATAAGTAAAGATTAAAATTTCGCAAAAAATGTAATTTAGTTAATTTCTAAGAAAGAAAAATGGTATAACGTACTTTAAATTTAAGGTAACAATTTCTAACAAAATAAATAATAAAAATTTGGGTTGCCAATCAATATTAATTTTAATTAAGCAAGGATATTTTCATTACGCCAATAACGCAATTTTTGTTTATTCATTATGTTTTTTACTTAAAAATGTACAGAGTTAAAATTTAGGAAAATAACATTTTGTTTTAAAAACTTTTTCTTCCTTTTTCAATAATTAATGATTTATTAATCATTTACCCTATTTGCTAATTGCTTTAATGTCTTTATTAGTTTACATTTTTGTAAATAATCAGAAAAACTTGCAGTTGATATTGGGTGACTTCATCATTAGATGCAGTTGCTTATACCATTCCAAACACTGCCATATCTCTTCCTTTATTCACATATTTGCAAATATATTTTATAGATTTTACTGAATTGCAGTAATCAACATTTATGTGTGCGTTATACGTTTTTAGTAGTAATGGAGAATATGGTACTACTTAATGATTATCAACATCAATATATAGTATTAATGAGTACTTTTAGTTTAATGGATTTTCCACCATCTTCGGTAAATCGTCGTAGGCACAGTGGATATCCATCATTGCCTATAATAGTTTCAGTAAATAAGTCTATAGGATACCACTTTTTTTGTGCTCTTTACATCTGATATGCATGGTGAATTATTATTGAGCCACATGGATTTATGAGCAATTTTTAGCATATTTATGAGCCACATGGACCATGAATCATATTTTTGAGACCATTTCGTGCAAATTTTTTTAAATTTCAATGTCCTGCATTTCTGCTGAGATGATTTCATGAATTCTGCTTAGTGTTTTCTTTTCCATCATCCATATTAAAACATGCGCATGTGGTAAACCTCATTTTTACTATTCAATCGAATACATCCAACAGCGGGTCTCACCAAACACATAGTGTTTGATAGTAAAACCTATTAAAAGTTTTAATTTTGTTTAAATACACGTACAGAAATACCATGACGATCTGAGGGTGATTGTCCAGTTAATAAAAACTCCTTTATTTCTCCTATGTTGGGTTGCATGTAAATGTGATGAAAAAATCTGGACGTTTATATACACGAACATACGTTATTGTCTCTTGTACATATTCATGAATTTGTCTTGGGCTGCCTTTAAATGTGGGTGGTAAAATGACCATCTTTCCCAATTCAATGAGATTGCCATCATTTACAACTGCATCATGTAAATGGATGTACTCTTTAGAAAGTAACTTGACTTGATTTTGTAGTATGAAGAAGAGTCTTTCATTTTCTAATTTTGCATACACGTCAACAATGGCTTGATGAAATAACTGTCTATATTTCAATATATAATTATCAGCATTTTCACGAATCATTGTTCGATATGCATTATAATGCATAGCACTAATCTTTTTGTTAATGTCCACATTACTTATAGGATTTCTCATATTAATATAAAAATGATATCCCTCCTTTCCTTGATAAAATAGAATGAGATATGTTAATATCTCATGTAAACGATGCGTTTCTGATACTTGCTGGATGTCACCATTTCTACGCTGAAGAATTATATCGCGAGAATTAAATTCTTCACCAAATTTGACAATTGCCACTTCATCGATAGTTGGTGCATCAAATTGTCTTCGATATTCGACAATAGGTGTTTTATCTACCTTTATTATTACTTTGTATTCGTTAGGTGGCATTTGTTAAATGGTGGTTTTAAGTAATTTAATTAATTCATTAAGTTGTTCAAACAAGTTTTGTAATTCAGCAACATTTAGTACTCATATTTAGTATATAATGATATATATATATATATATATATATATATATATATATATTATTCATTTAGTACTCATATTCCCTTGACACCGTTTGTTGGTTTATTGGAGGTGTTTCCCATAAAATATATCTGAAGATATTTGTGATCAGCATTTTGCAATGATTTGGTAGTAGTGATTCTGCAAGGTGATAAATTTGCCCTTGTACTTTAAATGTTGGCATATAATTTGCGCTAACGATGTTTGTTGCTCCAAGCGATGTTCATTTGGAATTTTGAATTGTACTTGCGTATATTTTTCTAAAATTTTTTTGATTGACTTGTTTCCCCTAATATTATAGTTCAGGTGGTAAACGCAATTCTAGTAACTTTACTTTTCCACCTGCTCCGTACATACCTGGTGTTTCATTTTAAAATTTTTGAACACCACAATATATACACTTTTTTAAACATTTTTCCAATACTAACACTTGAAGGAAGACTATAAATGTAAAGGGGATTGTAATTGATATCACATAAATTCAAATCAGCATTTATTATTCGTCTTGTCAGTGACCTGGAAATTCGATTCCTTTGCTGCCTTCTCGTATCTAAAGATCAAGCAAGAGCAGTGTGAACTCCATCTCTTTCTCACTTAGCTTGTCTTTGCCCACTTTTTTCTGAAGCTCGTTCTCCTTTTTAGCTTGATTTGTAGATCGACCAATAGCACTTAACCTTGGTGGCATAGTTGTGGCTTTAAATAAAATGTATTTCCAGTTATTTTTTTCAGTTATAAATCAATAAAATGTTTATTTTTTCACGTATTAATAATTTATATTCTCGTATTAATAATTCCAAAAGTTTTTTGACTGCATTTTTGTATTTATTAGAATATGACAGTGAAAAAGCAAACTTCAAACACATTAATTTTATTTTTTGTAATTTAAATTTATTGAAATATTAAGGGAAACAATGTATTTAAAATACTTTAAATTTTAAAAAATATAATTTATAATTTTCAAACAATAATTGACAAAATACAAATAGAACGAATGAATAATTTACTTAACATGTGATTTATATTTTTATTTTTATTACAACTGTTATTATGTGTATGTAATTTTTTATAGTTTAATTTGTCTTATAAAAGTAAATTTCATGGGTAAAAAATTTATTTTTAAATTTATTCACGGTTGCACTATTAACAAACATTACTAATTAAATGTTATTTTGATATTTTTGGGATATTTGTTCTGGGGCACCTAGAACCCCAAATCTGATTTAAAAAATAAAATTTCGAAAACCTTCCTAGGCATATACCTAACAATTTTCAAATTCTCATGATGATTGAATGTATGGTTTTTGAATCTATCGAATACAGACAGACAGATACACATTCTTATATATATATATATAGATATAGATAGATAGATAGATAGACATAGATAGATTGATATAGATATAGATAGATAGATAAATATTTATTAGTGATGAAAAAAGGCCTCACACATTGCAACCAAAGCGCAGTTGACTTCCGATTCCGTGTTGTTCACATTAGAGTCTGACCTGATCTCTGAGGAACGTTGTGTCCTAAACTAAAAGGATCTGAAAAGATCTTGTTGAATTTGACTCTGATAGATCTGTGGTGAAGGAAGTTGGCAATCCAAACCAAGGCAGAACCCCTAATATTGAAGGAGTCATGTAATTTAAGCTTGTTGATAAGCTTGTTTTTCTACACTATATTAAAGGCATTGGATAAGTCAAGCAGGGATGTCATGGTGTGTTTAGTTGGTTTAAAGTTTTAGGCGTCTCTTATCAATTTCACTTTATGTAATCTTTACAGTCGCTTAGATATGTTATAAAAATCTTTATTCAAGTCTGTAGTTATAAATAAAAAAATTACATATAAAGTTATTTAAATATGAAACGAAATTATGATTGGTAAATTTTCAACATTACATATTACAAAATTATTTATTTATATTTCCTCTGTCATACTCTTAAACAAGAGTTTGTTAAACTCTATATGTAATGAATCTTCAGAATGCCGGATTATTTGTGTAAATTTTTGGTAAAAAATTAATTAATTTGAAGCGTAGAAAAAATAAAAATAAAATATTTTTGCTCTAATAAATATGCATATTACCTAGAATTGATTCTAATGTAAATATATAAGTGACAATTAAAAATAGCATTACTTATTAAATAACATTACTTATATAAAATAATATTATTTGTAGTATATAATACATTTTTCACATTATGACTAAACATATTTCATTTAAAATATGCTAGAAATTAAAATTATATTCAGATTCTAAAATTGTGTTTAGTGAAAACTATGTTGAACTTTTATTTTCTATTTATTGTTAGTATTATTTTTTGATATAAATTTTAAATCCCTATATAATATATATATATATATATATATATATATATATATATATATATATATATATATATATATATATATATATATATATATATATATATATATATATATATATATATATATATATATATATATATATATATATATATATATATATAAGACGCAACTTTGAGCTTGAGTAGTTGAGTTTAGGATTCAACATGTAGTTGCATAAAATGAGCATCGTAGTGATATTCACATATGCTGGGTCTGTACCTTAGAAAAACATTGAAATATTTTATTGAAGAATTAGTTTGTAGTGGACACATTAGATAAAGCCATTAATCTGTGGAAGCTTGTATCATTATGCTGAGTAGTGTTGGGTTTCATTATGTGAATATTTTGAACAAGAATTTCTTTTTCGATATTTTACAGCATATAATAAAATTCATACCATTTGTTTTTTTCTAAAATTGCTGAATATTCTAAAAGCACAAAATAGAAGTTATTCGGATTATTGTTAATTAAGATGATGAATTATTATTTAAAAATATCATGTGATTAAAATATGCATAATTCAATTTATAGAAAAAAGAATATTAGGTGATTGACTGTCAACAATTATATTTCTGATGAGTTATATATGGTATCAAATTCTGATAATACTTGTATTAACAAGTGTGACAGAGAAAATATTTCTTTAAATTAGTATTGTCATTAGAATAATGAAAAATCTAGCCAACATTTTCTATCGATTTGTTTCAAAAACAAAATATTTATATACATAAATTGAATTATATATTATACCTAATTTAAAACATAACTGACCATCATCTGAAAATTACACTAAATTATATAAATTTACACTATTAAAGAATACATTGTTTATTCACATAGTTTTAATTTTTCATTCAATGAAAATATGTAATTTGGTCTCAAGCAAAACTGGAAAATAGTTTAAGGGAAGCTTTCATTATCAAATATTGACAAAAATGATGATTAATATTCCAAATGTTTAAGCAGAAATTTCTATTGAAATTTCATAAAACATTTATTTGATTGACGACTCCAATTCCCTTTATTATTTTGTATTGCTATATTTTTAATTATAATTTGTCATATACCCACATTACCCGAAATAGCTGATTTTTGTTCCTTTCGTATAGTCCCACGTAAACTGGAAAATTCCTTTGAATTTTTTTATTCTTGTTTACACTGTTAATGCAATTTAATATCGTATTCTTCCTCAGTTGAAGGAAATCTGCTCACCAAAAATTTATATAACTTTTACATTGGTGTAATTTTCAAATAACAAAGAGTTGAACACTTTTAACTATAGGAAACTTAATAAAAAATCATGAAAACACTGTTACAAATAATGTCTAATATTTGGAATAAACAATGATTTCATTTTAAATGGAAGCATTTTTGTCCATTATTGAAGAAAAATTGCAACAGTTACACTCTCAATCAAGAGATGATTTAATAATTACAAATAAATTTCTAAGAAGCATTGGTTCTTATACAATTATATAACACTACTAACACTATATTTAAAAAATTAACAGATTTATTTAATGTAATATTTCCGCATTTTCAATTTCTTTGAGAAAATTATAAAAAGTCTCTTTAAAAAGAAATTTAAAATTTTTATTTGAATTGTTTAAGAAGAAAATGTTTCGACACCGATTACAAAAAAATATTTTATAATATGCAAAGTTTAAATTTCAAATATTAATATTTAACTTTTTTGTGTACGTATATATAGACTATATTATAAATGTACGTTTATATAGAAAGACAGATTGATATAGATAAATATTATACTGGTTATTTCACGTATGGATAAATGTTTTACATATCTAATTAATACCTATATATGTATGTGTATTTAAAAATACGAAGTAAAATTATCGGGTACATGAACCAATAAAATTATCATTTACTAAACACTGTGTTTATTGCCCAATTAAAAATTTAGAATGGAGCAGAAAACTGCAAAAAATAAACTTTATAAAAGCATGGTTAGTAAAAATTTTATACTTCATGAATCTACTTGAAATTATTTTCTCAATTGAAATTTATGTGATGAAAAAATATTTAAAATCATATAAATTAGATAATGAAAAATAATAAATAAAAGCAGATATAGTCAATCTGAATTATAAAAATATGTTATTTTATATTGCTGAAAATAAATTATTTCTATAATACACTTAAAAAATATCTATAAAAAAATTTTTGAATAAAAATTAAAAATATTTTCAAGAAAAATTTGTGAGCATATCGTAAAACAGAAAATTTATTTAATATTAATGTATATAAAATTTATATAGCATAAGCAATAAATATGTTATTTTAAAATAAAGGGTATACATTATAAGACTTTTAAATAAATATGTTATTTAAAAGTCTTATAATGCACTGAAAATGCTTTCTGTTTCATCTGACTTTCTAGATAATTAAATATATTCTTACAGATTCCTTGAATAGAATACTAATTTCTTGAATAGTATTTCCAAATTTTTGTACAGTTTTAACATAAAAAAAACATGTCTTACACAAATTACTTTTTATGTATGTTCTTCTGTTTCCTTAGCATGCTTCTGAGCTTCGACATGAATTTTGCTCTACCAGAGAAATGTACGATAAACTTCACACCTTATTTTCTATAAAACTTTCAGGCACTTCTTAGCTTTTAGTTATTATTCAACTTTCTTGGATTTTTTTACAACGATAATAAATTAGTTTGTACAAACTAATGTGTTAGTAAAAGTTATATTCGTAAAAATACCTTATTTAACTGATTTCAACATTTTAAAAATATATTTCTTAAAACTTTATACACCATCTCTGGAGCAAAATACTTTTACTAATAATTTATCATTTATTAAAAAAGCAAAACTATTATTTATATGGAAAGTATAAAAACTGCACATAAAAACATCTTTTAATCAAGAAAGATTTAAAAATTAGCAAGAGATATTCAAAACGATTTCAAGCATAGATTGTGAGTACACTTCTTATTTTGATAATGAAACTGTTAAATCTAATTAAAGTTATGATAAGCTAATATTTGAAACACATATAAAAATATTTATATAATCACATTTATGCATTCTTATTGAAGATTACAGTAAGCTTATTTTTCACTCAATACCATGTGAGGATTTGTGCCGCAGTCAATAAGAAAAAACGTTTCTCAATAGGAAACATAATTCCTCGTGAAACTAAAATATTTTCTTACTAATAATAAAAGCTGTTTCGATGCTCGGAGTAAAACAAAATATAAGCAAATATGAGGCAAGCAAAAGTTTGCTTTTTTAAAGATGTGTAAATATTTTTTCTTATAACAGAAGTCAGTACAAACTACGTGATTATTTTTTATCTGCGTATATTTTAATTAAATTCTATATAACATTCTATAACTTAAAGTAAACACTAAGACTTTATTATTAAGTAAATATCAACGCGCGCGTGTCTTATTTTTCATCTCTTAATAAAAAAAAGAAGTTATATTTAGTAACTTTATATGAAATTACTTTTCATTTATCAAAATTATTTTACTTCATTTTTGCTATGTTTTTAAAGTTGACTGTGAGTAATTGAAACTTGATTTTATTAAATAGGAGACATAACCAACTTTTATGTTTGTTAAAATTATATCCTTATTGCTAAAAAAAATAAATAGTTTTATATTTTAAATTTTAATAACAATTTTATTTATAATATTGCCCCAAATACTTTCTACTTTAAAATAAAATTATTAAACTTGATTAAATTTTGATATTTATGCTTGTTGGCTCCAAAAATACAAAACAATAATGTGCAGTTTGAATTAAAATTAAATTTTTCTTTGAAAAATGTCTTAAAACTGTTGAATACATATTTTTTCTACAAAAATATAATTGTAACCATTGATTTTTTTAACATAATTATTTAAGTAATGTCTATTACATTATATTTAATTGCATAATTTTTTACCATCCTCTATGCCGCGAAAACCAAGGATACTCCTTGGCCTTTTCAAAATGATTTTCATAGTACATCTCCTAGATGCTATAGTTTTTCATTCTTTTGTTTTTAACAAAAGTTTTCCATTCAAGTTAAGTAAAACTTAATGACCATTTTTCATGTTCGTATATAGAATTTTAGAAAAGAATTAATGTTTTTAACGAACACACAAGGGCCAATATGACTACCAAAATACCAAATATGAAAAAAAATAAAGATATGCAACCAAATAACGGTTGACAAGACCTTTAAAAATAAAATGAAACTAACATTTATCACTTGGTTTGTCAAGGAGATAAAACATGGTATATCTTAGTGTTGAAATACGTATTTTCGTGTGGTATTGCTTTTCTAGTAAATATCATCTATCTTGTAAAATATCAAATCTCAGACCATGTAGAAGCTAGAAAGAGTACTTTAAAAGAATATAATCATCAACAATTAATGATGATTCTTAATCGAGATTTTCTCGAATTGCTGCAGACGTAATATGGAAGCATCAAACATAAAGTCTTCAATAGAAGAGCCTGATATGGGTTTCCGGAACAGAACTTCATATATATGACATTAATGAAATGCGCAGACAAAACTTTATGCACCCCTTGATACACAGAAAATTGACAACATATCATCTGATCTGATGATTCTTCTTTTTAATTGTTGAACGATGTATGGACATATGAAAGAAAGAAGGAAACCTTATGATTTTTTGAGCCTAGCATTTCTAAAACAAATCCTTCAAGTAGGATGAGACTGTGATAGCATGGGACTGCAAATCTGGCGTGATATGAAGTATCGGATACTTCAGGGCAGAATCTTATAGGTGTCAGATAGAAAAGCACCTTATTGTATGACCTATATCAATTTAAGCACTACTGTGCATTCCAATAGATCTACACTATTCTAGCAGGCAATCATTCATACCTTTCGTCAAAAAGTGTTTCCAAGTGACTCGAGGATCCTCCGACAGCACACTGAAAAACAAACAAATGAACAGTTAACTATGACGCCTGGAATGCCTCGATATGTGCTATTCCATAAACTTTTGTGAGCATTTTTACTCTATGAGCACTTTTACCCACTTATCATTTTAGTGAATTTAAGATAAAAATCTTGGTATGCATTTCCGTCATTCTAAAATTAAATGTCAGATGAATTTATTTCAAATCATCTCGTGAATTTTCTGGGTCTTCGTGACAAAATTACACGATATGAAGTAAGTATATCTCTACTTTAAGGCACTTTAGTAAATTTTTACGCTTTAATAATAGGTTAACGTTTTTAATATATTGATAAAATTAATAACAAATATGTTGTGTAATTCACTACTGTGAATCGCATTGTAAACTATAAATTATAAAAACATTAATAACTATTTTTTTTAGCTTTGTTAAAATATTTATCACAATAATCATTATGTATATTGTATATCTACTATTTGGATATAAAGTGCAATTTTTTGAATTTGATAAATGCATATGAAATTTAATTATATGGAATTAAATTATCCAGAAAACATTTCAGTATATTTTTAATTGTTTTGTAAATTGTTTCAAATTGATTCTCTGATATCACTTACTATCTAAAGATTTGATGCATGTCATATCAGCTCCAATAGGTTGTTGATCAGCAAAACTGTTATAATAATACAGGAGTTGATATAAATCTAAATATTTTAATCTACATATTTTTAATGAGAAAAACCTCATTTAAAAATGTATCGTTTAGTTATAATATCATAGTGTACTCAATTATAAATCCTAAAATATAGATCTATAAAACTTCATCGTTAAAACTGTAATATCTATTTTTTTTTTTTTTTGAATATTTGTCTATTTACATAATAATATCAAATTCTACTAATATGTCTTCTATATAAATGTAATCAGAATTTTATGAATGAGAAGTCATTTGTTTGTATGTAACTATATTCATTAAGCAATTATGTCATAATATTTCATAAACTTCCATTAAGCTTGAAGATTTTTTCACTAAGAATATGACATGAATTTTAATGCTATTTAACTATTAATATTAAAATGCTCTTTAATATTTAGAGTATTCATTATTCAGTATATTTTATATATTTTAATTACATATATTCTACATTAAAAATGACTGTTTTATTATTTTCATTATTTACATATATTAAAAAATTTTTAAATTCAACTTATACAAAATGGCATCAACAAAATAATTCTAGAACATTATGAATATACAGTTTTAAGCAAAATGTATTCACTATAGATAAGAGAAAATGGATTGATAAGTTTATCCTCCTATCTAAAAAGTAATGTAAATGTTATTGTCATATTGAATATATGTATGAACATCTCTATAAATCTTTTCTTAAGATATGCTTAGAGCATTTTTTTTTGTAATTTTTATAAATATAAAATATAAACTTTTTTAAATGAAAAAATGTAAAACATTGCTTAAGGTTTATTCAAATACAAATTTAATATATTTATTGAATTTTGAAATGAACATTTCAAAGAAATTTTCAAATGTCTATATAATATACACACACACACATAAAAAGGTATGTATATCTAAGTAAGCAGTTTGAGTATTTTTCTATGAATACGGCTATAAATAAACTTGAATGGATTTCACATAAAAATTTTCTACTTAAATATATTATTCACAAAATATTCTCTTTTCCTTAAAATTAATAAAGACAAACTATTATTCCAAATAAGAGCATAAAATTATTATGAAAATAGTTTATAAACATACAAATATTTCCATTCAAGTTTATTATTGAGTACATTCCTTATAAAAAATACATTATAAGAAACATTCAGTACAGTTTACTTAAACATGCATATTTTTGCATACATTGTATAAACATTTAAGGAGCGTATCAATATGTTTGAAAAGTGAGAATTATTTTTGCACATATTGAATAATACTGTATAGTTGAGGAGCAATTGAACCGAAAATGTTAAATATTTTACTATAAATAATAATTAATGTAAATATAATTTTTAAGCACATCCATTTACACTAACATAAAAATTCCTTCATTTTGGAAGTAAAAATCGATAATCAGATTTATAAATTTTAAAATGATAATTATTTTTAGCTTCTAGATTTTAATTAATACTCTACAATTAAAAGGAATTAATTATGATCAAATCTTATCAATTT
Organism: Latrodectus elegans; assembly: GCA_030067965.1. Taxonomy (NCBI): domain Eukaryota; kingdom Metazoa; phylum Arthropoda; class Arachnida; order Araneae; family Theridiidae; genus Latrodectus; species Latrodectus elegans. The sequence goes on from CM057819.1 coordinate 66,221,428, forward strand.
AATATACAATCATAATTGATTAATAATATTCTACATTACATTAATTATTGAATTGTCATTTTTAAATTAAAGAATGTAGCGCAGTTTGATGCTTCGTGAGCTATAAGTTTTATTTGTTTTTAGAATTTTCATCATCCATTAATATATCTTTGAATTTTCGTCTTATCAATTTTGTGAATATGGAATATTTTTAATAAAGATATTTGCATTTAATTAAGATTGCAGTTGAATTGTTAACATTTCTCTTTTAAATACCATCAGTCATATTTGTCTGCACTCATATTCCATCACATATTTTCCTAAGGAGATTTTTGTCCAATCATCTCTTTAAGGAGAGAACAAAAAGCATAAAAGAACTTTTCAGAAATTCGCTTACTGGATTTGCATTAATTTGTAATTACCAAAAATTTTGCCCTGCATCATTACAAAATTATTTTTTGTATCAGTATAAAATTTAGAATTTTTTTACTAGAAATAAAAAGCTATATATACTACTAAAATATTAATATGGAATACAAAAGTTTCAATTTTCTTACATTCATTTCCAAACATATTTAGAATTTGTATGCTTTAATTCAACTGACAACCTTTTTGTAACTATTTTATAACACTGATGTGACATATAAATTTCTTTCAAAGCTTATAACATTTGTACAGATTTGTAAAATAAGATTTCTCTTTAAAATGAATAAGCGTTCATCAAAAACTTACTCATAAACAAGTACATAAAGTATTCAAAAATACTTAATCACAGTGCTGTTTTGGTAAACTTCTCTTATTAATCATCTTTACTGAATCAAAAGAGTTTTCAGTCCTAAAGAAGAAAGTAGGTTTTGAATTGAATATGGAATCACTGAAAAATTATAGTTTTCAGAATTTAAGATTTTCTATAATTTTTATTGCAAAAGACAGAGAAAAAAATTGCATTTTAAATGGCATATCATTTTACTTTTCTGTTTGTTGCCTATGTTTTTTAATAAACCAAAATTATAGTTCACAAAATATTATCTAAGCAGAGATACCAAGTAAGCTCTAAAACTCACTAGAATATAGATTTTATTAAAAAATGATAAAAAAAATACATTCAGTACATAAAATTGATTATACGATAGAACAATTACATTTTACAAAACTTAAAAAATACTCCAAAAATTTGAAAATAGAAACTAGTTAACCATAATAAATGAAAAAAATATTTTCAAATTATACAAGTGGAGCTGTATGTTCTAGCGTATATTCAGGAAGATCTTCTGTTTACAACAAAAATTAACTTTAAAGTTAAGTGAATATTCAAATTAAGTTAACATTCAAATAACTTAAATATACCACAAATACAACTTTCTTTAATTTAAAAACTCATCAATAAAATGCGATCTTTGTAACAAAGAAAATTAAATATTAATTAAACTTAATGAGATTTATATTTTTAAATAAAAATAGTATATTAATTTAAGACACATTAACCTCCATCACTCAGCTAAGATAATTGACTGTACAGTATCATATTAATCATATGCAACTAGAGAAAAATAATATAATTTAGTCATTTACTTATCTGACAAATTTGTTATATAATATCAGAAAAATATCTGATATAATAGTTTTGCGCCCGTTAAGTTTCGCAATAAACTCTTTTTTAGTTTTCTTGCCAATTAAGTATGTTTTAAATTGTGGAGAGATGCTTTTTATTACACCATTACAGTATTTATAATTCCCCTAATAAATTTATCATTGCATTTTTATTCGTTTTCACAAAAAACTGATTAATTACTCAATTTGATCTTTTTTCCCCTGTAGGGTTTCCCTTTAAGGTGTGTCTATAAAAGGAATATTTAAATGTTATTTCCTAGATTTTTAATAAGTGTCACGGTTTTGGTTTCTTTATTCTTTTATAATACATTATATCATGTAATAATTTCACTTAATTTTGGTTTTGAAGCTTATTATATGTTACATATAATAAGCTTCAAAAACAGAATTAAAGAAATTTCAAGATTATTCCTCCCACGTCTTCTTTACACGAAATTTAATAAATGACTTGCCAAGAATGTAAATTTCCGAGCTTCAAATTTTTCTGTAAAATTATCTGCTTTCTTATAAACACACACACACACACACAGTACCTGTCAATTCTAATATACTTCACACCACTGACTTTACTAACAAAACTAATTATTTAACATTACATATATATTCAAGTGAAAGAAAGAAAGACAAAAAAATATTAGATTTTATACATTGATGGTGTTCATACAATATTTGATATATTTTACAAACCAGATAGCCATAGTATTTATATTGTAAAAATTGTAAAAAATTATTAGAAAATTATATATATATATATATATATATATATATATATATATTAAATATTAATATAGGTTTGGGAAGTTCATAGTGTTTTTACCCCCAAAGACTTTTATTTAAACAAAATAAAATAATTTTATCAATAAGTTAATCAATTATAGATTCGCCGTTGCTGTTTACAACCTCTTCCCACCTCTTGACCAATTTGTTGATAACATTCCACCAAATGTCGACTGGTCTGGTGTCAAAGAAGTTGTTGAGTCAGTTTTTAAGGACCTCTTGGTGCGCTGAGAAATACTCAAAAAGAATGCCGCAGTCAACAAGGAGCTCTATATTGCCTGGCTACTCCACTTGAATGAGGCTATTCGACTGAAAAGACCTGATCTACATGGTCAAACCATACCCCTTCACGACAACGTCAAGTCCCATGTTATACGATATCGTCAAAGCTCCACTCCAAGAGCTTGAATCCGCTGTATTCTTAGGATCTTGCACCGACCGATTGCCATCTTTTCCGCTCTTTGTCAAAACATATGAAGGGACAACAAACCAATTTTTTGACACCAAACCAAGCTATTTTTTGCAGAACGGTATCAACAAATTGGTCGAGAGGTAGGAAGAGGTTATAAGTAGCAAATGGCGAATATATAATTGATTAACATATTGATATAATTACTGTTTTTTGTTTAAATAAAAGTCTTTGGTAAAAACGCGATGAACTTGTTCAATCCTAATATGTATACTGATTCAAATAATATCATGATCGAATGCATTTTTGCATTGAAATATCATATACACATTTGCCTTAACTTCATATGATTATTAGTGATTATATGAATCTTATATGATATAATTAACAACACTATTTTTTATTTTACCAAATTTTAAATTACTTAAATCATGAAAACTCTCATCGTCATATGACTTTACTCAAATTTACAATATCTATTTACACTCTCCAAAAGTATTTTTGTTTTTAATCAAATTATACTTTAAATAAATGTTTTCCTCTATGGATAATAAGTTCATATTTCTCATTTGCGATGCATAAATATCCCTTATATATCACCATGGCAGATTTTAAATGACTAAAACATTACCAAACATTTTTGTAGTAAAATATTTTAATCTTTTCGATCAATAAATAAATATAACTCGATTTTATTTAAATGCATAATTGCGTAGGATTAGCTGAAACACTACAGATCTTTAAATTTCAATCCTTAAAGATAAGATAGGTATTTATCAAAACAATCAAAATCATAAATTTGATTTTATAATATCCCAAGACCTTAAGTAATCACTATGGCTCACTGTGTGATTTGTAATATTTGATTTCTTTATTTTATGCACATTTAAACAGTTTTCCGAAGCAGAACATCATAATCGGAAACCTTACAAGCTGTAATGTGCTAAAAATAATTATATGCTAAAAATAACCAAGAATATTGCCAGCCAACTTGTCTAGTGGTCAGCGTGCCTGACTATGAATAGGGAGGTCATGGGTTCGAATCCCGGTTCAGGATTGGATGTATTTTCTCTCCCCATGTCTATCCTGTCTTTGTCATTTCGTTATGTGAATGGTTGCTTACCCTCTAAACGGGTCACTGTGGCATGTGTGTGTACTGAAGAAGTCGCCCTACATACCAAATACGATTCAGTTGGAAAAGTGGAGCAGCGCATCCCAATTTGCCAGACTAGCTGGCACACGAAAACAGCAACCATAAAAATTAAATGTTTTTCATCGCTTTCTATCATTTTTCTTGATTGAAAAGCAAATTTAAGGAAAGTTTGGTATTCAAACATAACTTTAATATTAAAAAAATGAATACGATTCATGATTGTAGAAAATTTCCTTTTTCTTAATTCTCTGTTTGTAGATGCATCATTAAAAAAAAAATTCACAAAAACGTAATAAAACCTTTATTAAAACTAAACATTTATTAAGATTATTTATTGCAAATTTTTAATGTATCTTCCATTTAAAGTTTTATCGCTTCCAATTATTTGACATCGGTGCCTTAGAATTTTTTCTTAAATTGATATAAATTTTTATAACATCGTGAATTATAACATGCTAAAAAAAAGGAAAATAATCTATGCAACTTATTCCCAACTTAAAATATTTAAAAACTCGATACTTTAATTTATTGCTAAATAATGAATATTTAGTGAAAATAAACTGATACTTTAATTTATTCAAAAATTTTAGCCTTACTAACTTTAATATATTATATTTGGCGTTTTTAACAAAATTGTAATTTTCAAACATTATAACTATAGTTAACACTGAAAAGATAATAATCTTTAATATTTTTGTTAAAAATTTAAGTTTAATTTAACGCACAAAATAATTTTATAAATGATAACCTTAAATTTAACTTTTTCTTAAGTGGTAAATTTTTACCTATGACTTTTACTAAATTATAACAATTTCGTATCTGATACTCTTACAAAATAATTATTAATATAAGACATAAGACACAAATTTTTAATAATTTCCTCACTTTCTTATTACATCTTATTAATAATGGAAAGGATATAAGCAATAGTGATTACTTATAATTTTATTAAAATTTACATTAAAAAATAAAATCTTGTTTTTTTTTATAACTCTAAGCATTAGTGACGATTTATAATTTTAATAAAAAGTTTATTAAAACATAAAACTGTTTTTTTTTATAACTGAAGTCCTTTAATTTATAATCATTTCAGTAAATATTGTGCAAGAACAATAAAGACTCAACTAGTTTTCTACTTGGAAAATGTAACATTCCCCAAATGAAATTGGTATTTATAGTTTGTGTATAGTCTTGTGTGTCCTTTTGAAAGAGAGTTGCTTATAATAAAACTTAATTTTATAACTGTACAGTAAAAATATTAATTTTCCTTTATGCATTTGAATTAATATTCAATTCAATGAATACGCTAATCTAGAACATAGAGATAAAAAAGATTAAACGTTTACTAACACTTATTAGAAATGAAAACTTACTTCTGATAAATTTGTTAACAAAATATAATTTCTTTTCTTTCCTTTTCAATGCGGTTGGAAATAATAAATATTCTTGATAAAGAAAATTGTGTAATATTCTTGATAAAGAAAATTGTGAATCATCTAATTGTTTTAAATTAATACATTTAAGAGTAAAACTAAAAATCTATTGTGTACAGAAATAAAATTTTATGAATATATCGATATTTAATTACTTTTTTATTGTATGATTTCATCGATTACACATTTGTACATAAATAAAAGATAATGCTGAAAGCGGCAACTGAGTGTCCAGAAACAAAACAAGCATGGTTTAATAATGAATTACCTGTATAAAACAAATGAGAAAAAGCAAAAGAGATGGTGTATGTATGATACAAACAAACATACAAACAACGACTGAAATTCCCTGCTGAATTTACATAACACATCGCCAGTACCACAATTGAACATAGTTGATATGGCGGTTAACGTATCGTATGTTTCACATATGGGGAAATACAATGCCAAGACATGCTGTAGATCATATTATCGGGCTGCACTTGGGGCTGACAACTTCATTCACCAAGCAAGCACCAGAGATCCGTTATACATGTAGCAGGTGGTTGACGAGTAGTGATTCCTCAGCTAAGGATTTCCTAATCAAATTTAAGTCTGGCAAGAATATTGACCATTCCAAACGTATGATTCCTCCGACTGAAGGAAGTAATTGGTGATATTCGGACAGTGAGAATTGTTGTTGCCATCGGTGTACTCAAATTTAGCACTAACATTACCCTAAAGCAAAAGAAAATGTTCTTACAGAATGATCTCCTGATAGCTTTGACTTGTCTTGTTTCCGACTTAATCATGCAACTATATTCTAGATCCCAGCATATTGCATCAAGAAACGAGCACTCCTGCATCAATGTAAGATAGGGATTCAATGAAGTTCTCTTGGTGGTACTGGGTATCCGGTTTTCAACATATGACAATCTGAATAGATTGGAAGCTAAGCATCTTTTCTTCAGGAAACATAACACAAGTCCATTATGATGGTTTGCCAACAGCCCTGTCAAGTGGTCAAAGTGCCTGACTGCGGATAGGGAACTCCTGGGTTCTAACCTGGTTCGGATATGGATGTACTTTCTCTCTATCTATCTTGTCTTTGTCCTTTCTGTGTATGAATGAGGTGTGAATGGTTGCCTACTCTATAAATGGGTCCTTATGTCATGTGTGTACTGAAGCAGTCGGACTCCACACCAAATAAATGCATTGCATATTACTCCGAAGTAAAAAATAGTTTTTTATTTAAAGATGCTAATTAACTAACGAAGTAGTTTTATAATACGTAATAGCTTGTAGTAGGGATAAGTTATCTGTGAGTTTCCTGACATGGCGATAAATATGAAATATACTGATTGAAGTTTAATGAGTTGTATATTAATTTAAAATAGAATTTATAAAATAGCGTATTATTTGAATTTCTTATTATCAAAATAAGTGAGAGAGCTGAAGGTTTCTAAAACAAATGTTTTTAAATTCAACGGTTCTACTTCAATTATCAAATTTTTAAATTAATATTTAAAGCTGTTAATACTTAGAATCTGATATTTATTTTTAAATGAAACCAATACTTCAAATACATCGAATTACGTAATATGTAATGAAATATGTAAAGACTTTTTGCTTGTTTAGTTATTAGAATATTTCAATATGCTAAATTTCAGTTTATAAGAAAATGTAAAAAAAATAAAAAAATGAGAAATTAAATTCTTTTTGAATAATGATATTTAATCACATTTTTAAAGCTTTACGATTAAAAAAAAAGAATTGCTTAAATACCTAGAGAATATTTAAATGCAAAAAAAAGGTAAACAGAAAGTTGGTAAAAGTCAAACAGATTGAAGTCTTAAAATAAATACTTGAAAAATTTAAGTGTTAGATAAAAAAAAAGTTTTTAAACACAAATCCATGAGAACTTTTCAGCATTTTATAAATGTAATGTAAAAAAATATCCTTTTGTTTTAAAATAAAAAAAATTATAGTTTTTCAGATCAAAATGAAAAAAAATCGTTTTTATAATTACGTTCTTCTTTGCATTATTAAAGTAATAAAATGTTTCTCAATTAAAGGATAATTGTTTCATGAATTCAATTCAAGGTTAGAAGATAAATGTCTAGTTAGTTGAATAGATACATATTATTTTATTTAAAAGTCATTTTTATTTTTTTCACGATTTATTAAATGCATAGAAATAGATTTTAATTCTCAATTTAACGTGAATAAATTGTGAAAAATAAAATCAGTACATTTACTTCAATTGGTAAAATTGCTTAATTTCACCTAAGATTGATCGCAAAATATGAATATGAAAGCATATTTAAGCAAAAAATATAATATTAGTTAGAACTAACTACAAATTAAATACCAAAACTTGAAAATATTAGAAATGTTTTATTTACGATGTAAAATAGTTCAACATAAAAAATATATTTAATAATATAAATTTGTTGCATATTTCCATTAAAAACAGTACAAAAAAACTTTAAACCACTCTTTTTTTCTTTTTGCTTAATTTTGATCTTCATAAATGTTTCATATTTGTTAGAAATATCTAAAAAGAGTAGTACACATTAAAAAATATTATGTTATATAAATAATTTTGTAATTTAATAGAATTAGTCATTATACTTATACTTATTTTAATAACCTATTTCTCCTTTTAATGTGATTAAACATTCGTTTTTAAATCTTAAAGTTTTAGTAAATATGCATAGAGAGATAATCCGTTATATATATATATATATATATATATATATATATATATATATATATATATATATATATATATATATATATATATATATCACAATTATCTAATTTAATATATTTTATCTATATTTGCAACCTGGTTATCATGGATCATTTTATTAACACTTATCTATTATTCTACTATTACGGGTACTTTGTAATAATTATGAAAGCACAAAAAAACATCAATCAAAGTTTTAAGTATATTTCTGAGGATACAAATTGAACTCTGATTAAACACTCTAAATGATTATATTTCGCAAAATGGTTGAAATTTAATCATTTTAGTTATATAAGGAACATTAACGGATATGAGATTTAACAAACTTTATAATATTTTGATTATTTTTAAAGAAAATATTTTAAATTATCCTGGAAAGTATTTCTTACACTAGAACAGGGATGGGCAAGCATTTTCGGTCGCAGGCCATAAATGGAAAAAAAATAAATAAAAGATGGCGGGCCAAGATAAACTCTTCTAAAATTTTAAAAACAATATCTTACAAAAATGTCTTACAATTTAAGTATGTTAATGAGATAAGTGAAATTGCAATTTCTCTTTTGAAAGTTCCTTATATTGCGGTTCGAAGTGAGATGTACTGATTCAAAGGAACGAAGCTAAATGCCTATCTGTGAGTCTATTTCTGAGAAGATTCTTTCTAAGGATCATGGTTGAGAACACTTGTTTACATGTGTAAAATGAAGCAAACATAGCACTGATTTTCTGGGCCGGGTGGTGATTAAAATGCGCAGTCTGCTACATGTGATGCCTAAATCACTTATATTGGATTCCCATATGTCTGCTCCCCCAGAAAGAGATGACGCTTGTTACTATCAGTTTGCAGTTATAGCTAACAATGAACATCCACTGTCTACGCTTGCTTTTTCCATCGATTTATGCTTTGCGTTAGAAGTAAAAAGATAACCAGTCCTTTGAAAAAAGAAAGATATAAATAATATTAAAACAATGTAGAAAATTCGATGGATATAGAATATATAAATCATATTCTCTTTTAATTTTCGCGGGACTGGCAAATTAAAATTCTACCCGCGGGCAGCATAAAACCTTCCGGAGGGCCGGAATTGGCTCGCTGGCCCCACTTTACCCATCCCTGCACCAGAACGTCAGATTTTGATTACTCTTAAGCGTTCGTCTCTGTTGTTTCTCTTTGCCAGTCCACATTGTGATATAAAATATATAAAATAATTGTAACAACTAAGTTATCGGAAGTTTACTGTTCATTAAGATTTAGTTTTAAGACTTTTAGTATTATTTCTTATAATTATCATATATTATGATCCATTACATTAAAAAGAGATTTGTGACAAAATGAGTTACTTAATCTTGTAAAATTAAATAAAACAATAATATTCATAAATATTAGTATAAGTAAAATAGTGCTTTTTGTGAGAGTGCAAATTTTTTTATCATTGTGTGTTATTTTTATGCATAATATTTTGTATATACCTCATTTGTGATGGTTGTTCTTGTTCTGTTGATATTCAATTAGAACAAGAAGCTCACTATTTTTCTATTCATTATGAGAAAGCTCTGTCACCAAATTCAGCAGGGACTTTGTACAATACATCATTTCAGGTTGTCTGTGAAAATCAAAGGAAATTTTTAAGATCAAATAAGTAAATGCTGTGTAATGAAACACTTTGAAACAACAGTTATAGTATAATTGAGTCATTTCCACTTTTAATCCATTAACACTGAATTCAAGGTCTAACAAAAATATAATTAGTGCCTTAGGAAATTTGTTTTACTAATGATATCTACTTAGTGAATGCCGCCAAACACCCACCGAGTATATGCGATATACGTGCTCGTTACATCTGTGGAATCCAAAGTCTTGTGGTCGGTCGTTGAGCAATTATTCATAGGTGCTATGGTCTGTAGAAATTTAGTCCCCTTCAGATCAATATGAAAATTGAGGTAGATCCTCTGGTGCTGCCATCTATCGGAGGATTTGAAGAGCAAAATTCGTACTTTCATCTTCATGGTGCTCTGATTAAACAAAAGACACCCCCAATTGTCTTAAATTCGCATAGCCGAAGCATAGCGATCTTGGCTTGCCCAAGTGTAATTAGTAACAACAACACTTAATGAACTATCATTTATTAAAACACAGGTGTTTATAATGATACAATTGCCTTGGTGTTAAAAAGATACCAACAAAAATTCTAGATGTATTTAGAAGTAAAATTTTTCCTATGTAACATAAAGCCACAAAACGTTTTTTGTGTAATCACCATGAATTAATTAAAAAACCCCAAAAATTTCAAATTCTCTGTAAAAAAATTTGCCAGGGAAAATTAAACAAGCTTCGATGTTTAGTCAACATGTGTTCTAGTGCTAACAAATAGATTAATTGTTACAAATACATATCGATTTATTTTTCTTATCTCTTATAAAAATAAAAACTATGTACTTACCAAGATTAACAAACAGTTCGTTATGTATTTGGAAAGGAGAAGGGTATATTTATCATTCTCTTTTGCAAATACATAAGGATATAAAGATATGTTATCAAGATTATCATTGTTAACAGACCACATATGGAAATGAAGTAGGAACACAATAGAAAACCAAAGTAAAGAATATGTAAATATATAAAATAATTGTATTACATAACAATATTAAATATTGTTCATATACGCAGATTTCTATATCGAATTATTGCTAAAGAAAATAGTTAGGCATTTACATTTCCTCAACGCATTGTGCTAAGAACTAAAATTTTATAAGAAAAACAGAAGTGAAACTACTTATGATAAAAATATAGATTATAGAAGTTTTAAAAAGTACGCTTTCCAATCAAATGTATTTGATACCAATCGAAATGAAACAGATTATTGACTACTTAAAAAAATATTTTAATAATTTTTTTTCAAATATTATGAAAAATGCATTTTTCATCAAACTTTTAATGAGCATTTTATCACGTGCATTCTAATAGAAAACCTTAGAAAAAATTGGTGAAGAAAAGGACATTTTTTTTTTATCTTATGTTGCAAAAAACCAAAACATATTAGTTCTTATATATTCATACCTTCAACCAGCACAATGCGAAAATCCATTTGTAAGCATTTTCTATAAATTCATGGAATTCTATTCTAAAAATTCAGAAAAGTTTCGCATAAAATCTGCTTTTGGTATAAACATTTAAATTTTTGTGAATTTAATAAAATTTATAATATGATTAAAATATCAATGTATTTAATATTTAAAGAAAGTTGAACATTTGTATAAAATAACATTTATTAAAAATTGTTGAAAATGCATATTGCTTTTTCTCTTTAATTCAGACACCTATTGGAATGTTTAAAGTTTATATAAAAGGCAATTAAGTACATAAAAGCTAATTAAATGCACAACTGTTAACAGAGGTATCAAACTTACATTTCTGACATTATATTATAGAAACTGGAGATTTATGTTTTGTATATAAATATTATTTATCAAATTACCTTATTGTATAAAAGCACTAAATGAACATAACATGTTTTTCCAAAATTGTCTTAAGAGGAATAAAATATCCAGAAGTTTAATCCCATGTTTAGTATAGTTTGAATCCAAGCTTGGCATATTTAAATGCAGTAATTTATGCAACACATCATTCGAAGATCAATAAATATTTTGTACCCTCAATCCATCATTCAACAAAGAATTCACTATATAATATGTAATATATTCATGTAAGTAATATGGAATTGAATGTCATGAATATTAATACAAACATTGATTCAAAATTTCTTCCATATTCTGAAAGGTGTTTTAAAAGAAAGGATTTTTTTACATGAATTTTAATTATCAAACTTTCGATTATATGTTGAAATAGAATTATGCAAAATTTAGAAGAGGATTAAATTTTTATGATATATTAACCGAAAATGATCTTAACACAAATCAAAAATAAAAAGTTTTAAGTCTTTGTCTAAAGTCAAAAGTTAAAATTGGGCTCCAAGCTACAGAGACATTTGAATTCAGTAATTTAACCAACATATTAATGGAATGTTAACAAGAAACTGCATTCTCATTTTTTCATTAAACAACCAATTCTTTTAGCAGTTCATTGTCAGCCCTTGTATTGTGAAGATAAAAAATTTAACATAATTATAAATGGATATTATAAAATATTGATTTTGAAATCTAATTAGAAAATAATTTGATTAATACATTTTTTTTAAATACTTCAGTGTGATTTTTACAATTATTATTATTATTTTTTTTATTATATACAAAATTTATTATTATAATTATATACAAAAATTATCATAATTGTTTTATATTACATAAGGTGATAAAGTATACATTAAATTACGAAAATAATTAAGTAAAAACATGCTAATTTATTAAAGCAATAGAAATTTTTCAGCCTGGATTGAAAAATATCAAGATCAAACTATGAAATAAAAATGAACTTAAAATGGAGTTAATACTGATTCGAATGCTTAATCCAATAGATCTTCAAAGCTTTAAAGTCTGTCTAATGGTAAATACTGAGACATCGGTTTAATAGTTGGTGTATACAAAATGTACATCGTGTTTGTATATTCGTAGGTATTTAAAATTCATTTTATATTCTATGTCCGGTTTAATGAACTCTCTTGCTCAAAAGTAAACATTAAAAAACCAACCAACCATAGAATCAACTGTCGATAGTTTTATCAAATTATTATTAAATTAAATTACTTCAGAAGTTGATGTAATTTATATTTAATTAATTTGAAATGAGGCGATGCATGAAATTAGTTATTCATGTTGAAACTAGATTTATACAAGATTTAACAGATGCATCTTTTATAAGAACCAATGTTTTCTTTTTTCTATATTTTTTGTTCGAAAATATATTATATATATATATATTAATATATTATTATATATATTATTTATACATATTATATTATTAATATATATTATTTATGATATTTTTATAAATTCATTATCAAAATAAATTTAACTAACTGCTGCTGAATCCAGAATCACTAATGTTCAAAGAATACAAAAAAAGGTTAAATAAATTGATTTTTTCCTTGCAGTATAGATTATTTTGAAGGTTCCTTATAATAGAGAAGATTCGTAATCTTTTAAAATAAAATATTTGTTTTTATAATTTTATTAATAATTATTTTGTCTTATAATATAAAGTACAATAATAATATAAAGTATATTTCAGGTATTTTTGCACTACAATTAATTAAAGATAAATTTATTAACAATTTTAAAAATAATAAACATCTGAAAAATTTTGTTTGATGTTTTATTATAAATAATTATTCTAGTAGAAAATTAAATACTTGTTCTTAAACTTTAGGTTTGAAACTAAATTTTCAAAGTTATTTATTTTTTCTATAATTATTTCACTTATATTCATTGTGCAGTATTTACACTAATTTTCAAGTACTCAATGCACACATTTATTTTTTTAACATTCCTAACAGAAATCCTATTTTACATATATAAAAATAATTCCAACCCGCAAAAAAATTTGAAAATGATTTCCTTCTCTGGCATTTTAAACATCCATTATTTACTTATAATTAATTTATTTAGTCGCTTGTTCATAATTGACTTTAATAAGGAGAGCAGACATTGTAAATTACTTAGCATGAGATAACCTCATAACAATTTTAAAGAGCTTGGGGTTCATACACATTTTTTATAAATACTTCATGAATAGAATATGAATTACATTTTCCAGGAAATGTTATTAGCTCTTTCTCATTAATAAAAAAATTAAATTCTCTGTTTTGGTGGGTAAATTTGGACTCGTCATTGAAACTTAAATAGTTGTGATCCCAATGGCGACTATTGAGTGGAAGGCAAACAGCTTTTTTGTGTTCAAAAAAATTAAAATATGTTTAAGTAATAAATAGTTAAGTTTCATATGATTTGTTTAAAAAAGAATCTTCAGTTATAAGGTATTTATTAGAAATCAAAATCAATAGTAGACTGAATTATTTATTTGGTGTAATGAAACAAATATTTTTTTTCAAAATTTCTAAATGAGAAGAGCATAATTTCAAAAGTCTTATAAAAATTCTTACAAAAAGAAAGAGTATAAGAGATTATTTTTTATTATTAAAATGTAAAACATATTCTATCATCAATATTGAGTGTTAATTTTAAGCAAACTTAATATGTCTTTTTTATTTCTATTTAAATAATATATCTTTAGAAATATACCAAAAATATTATACACTTAACTTATTCAGCAGAAGCTGCAGTCGTTACACAAAATAACTCTTTTCTATTTCATGTTTAGACAATGGAAGATTTAAACTCATCTTTAAGAAAAACATTTCAAAAAATGAGCAGAAATGCATTTAAAATCAAAAATATTTCTAGGATAAAATTTACTATTTGTTGAAATGTGTTTTCTAAAACTTCATTTATGTATATAATTGCTTTAAATCCTTTTAACATATATTTAACTTTAGGAAAAAAAGAAATTAATTTTCAGAACAATGAAATCAATCCAAGATTACTTTAGAAGTGATATATGCTTTCCATATTCATAAAATTATTTATTAGGTGTAACATAAGAAGTTTATGTAAGATGACCATTACACAGTAATTTTACAATAAGTACATTGTCTTTTCTTGTGCAATGGGAATTAATTCAAGATTATCTAATATAAGCGATTTCTTAGAAAAAAAAACTAATATGAAAATTCAAAAGTGAAAAATGATAAGTCGTTTAATTTTTCCGAAATTCATTACAAATTTCCCAAAGATCATTTGTACCGAATTCCACTATTCATTTATTCATTAGAGATTTTATTTTTTTTTCCTGTGTATGAAATTGGATCTAAAAGGAAATTGACAGTAAATATATAATTATTTTAAAGATGATGGTTCTTATGTTAGCGATCAAGAGCATAAAATTTGTACGGACATGAAGTTTTTCAAAGACTCCTATTTTAAAATGCATTTCATTTTGAAAAAAAAAATTCAAACAATTAGGAATATTACTAAAACGATATCTGATTACATACAGGAAAAATTCAAAAACCAAGAAAGGAAATAACATAGATTTAGTCAAGGGAACTAGTGTTAGCTTGCATTCTACTAAATACGCAAAGCAAAAAATTGTAGAAAGAGATTTCTTTTTTTTTCGGGGGGGGATAGTGATATGCCATAATTTAAAACTCACAAATAAAAAAAACATTGGTTTAATTCTAAGTGACATTAACATCGTAGAGTCTTTAATTACAAAAATCCACATCACTTCATTTTATGGATTATGAAAATTGTATTCTAATGATTTGTCGAAACCAAATGTAGAATTAACTTCTGAATGCTATAAGCAACATGCATAAATTCATTTAAAACGTTTATTTATTGGTAAAAGTCTTTATCTAAAAAGTGGCTCCATGATTATGTAAGGCAATGTTACAAAAGTGGTTCAGAACTAGTTATCAATACTTGTCAGGCTAATTTTAACGTACTCTTTTCCATGCTCACTTTTATAGATACATATACTTGGCGTATTGTCCCAAAACAGTTCCATCAGACACTTGTTTCTTTCAGACGATATATGATGATTTATCTTCTGCAAATTTCTAATAGTTGACGAAGTATGAAAATAAGTTACTTTATGTATCAAAACAGAATCGGTCCGCTTAGTTAGGGAATTCTCACCTACCCAATTGATTGCAAAAGCTCCTTAGAAAAAAGGTTAAAAATTTTGTGTGATACGGAATAACATTTAACTCTCGATAACATGCTCTTCTCCCCAAAAAATAAGCTTTAGGAATTGCAATACCCAATAAATAACAAGAAAGAGTTAAATGTTTTAGAAAACTATCTAATCGTATAGAACTATTTAGAGAAAAGCAATTTTACTTTAGCTCTGGATTAAATCTATGTTTTTAAAAATTCTATGGCAAATAAAATCACTATAAGTCAATCAGTGCTTAGCATAGGTGTGATTGTTCAACTTTTCCACGTTATGAAATTAAATTACTACTCTAATTAATTTTATGTAGATTTTTAACTAAATAAATTTTTTACTTACCTAATACCACATATTGTTATGTTTGTGAGTTACGTTATGAGTGGTATGTGAAGAGTTAAATAACATAAAGTCTAAAAATAAAGCATTTTAAAAATATAGTGCAAAAGCAAAATATATTCATATTGAAAAATTCAATATATTTCCCGTTTATAATATTGTTCAAGTATTTCCCGCTTATAATATTTTTTTATAATATTGTTCAAGTAGTCACTCTAGAATATTTAAAATATTATAAAAATAAACGAAATAGAGGTTTTGAATTTTCAATTTAGTTTTATAAGATTTCTTTTAGTATAAGAATGCATGAATACATATTAATCTATAAGCTACTTTTTGCTACTACTTGTAAATCAAATTTACCATCTTACAATTTCTATAACATTTCCAATATCAATGTAAATTTGTAAACAAATATAAGGAACAAAAGTAATAAAATACTGCAAATATGAGTTAACTTATAAATTCGGTTATAAAGAGGAACTAAAGTCAAATTCCAATTTGATTTTCTGTATATATGTATCAGAACGCACAAAAACTTTTCAGGTTGGCGAGTTTTATTTTTTAGTGAAAATTGAAAAATTTATTTCTGATAAGTAGGCTTACATGAAAGTAATATTTTTTTCATTACATTATTAAAAATATTTTAATTTTTCATAATATTTTCGAAATTATTGTTAAGTAAAAAACATTATTAAACTTTTAAAGTAAAACAAGAATAAAATAAAGTAAATTTTGTGTAAAATGAGAAGAAATTATTTACGGTAAACTAAAATATTATCCAATATCCTTGTTCCTTCAATAGTTATACTATGATTTATATTATTAAATGTTTCCTATAATACAGTATTTATAATAAATTACACCACTTAGAAATGTGACGAAACGAGTATATCATACAATTTACTCTTACCATTACTCTTACATATTTCCTCTGGTTATGTCAATATTTTTTTTACATTTATTAGAAATACATTCACATATTTATATGATATTACTCAATTCTTATCTACATCAGTGTATTAATCAATGTAATCTCAACCAAACGGTTTATACATTCGATTATGATTTATATCAATAAATAACAAATTAAGAAACAAGCAAGAATCAGTTATTATAATAAACTATGCAATTTTATGGACTATGTTCTTGATGTATAATATACCTGTTATTTGGTAGGCAGGATTTAGATTATTAAAGTATAAGTAATATTTCTGAGTGTTTTATAGACTAGGAATATCAGACCATATAATTGTTTTCTAATATTATTCATAAGTATTAATGCTTTGTAGGAGTGTGTCTAAAAAGGTTATTTAAAAGTTACAATAATAATCAAAATTGTGGACCACTTATTAAATTGAGATTTGTAAGCTCATACACATAAATTTTAAATTTTTGGTGCTGTTCCAAAACATTATAATTATTATTTAATTAGATAATTTAAATTCGAAGAAAATGCCTTAAGGTTTTGTTCCTTATTTGCTCTCCGTCAAAAATTAAAGACAAATAGTAGGGAGATTAAATATTTAGCTTCCTATGAAGTACCTTTCATCCAATTAAATGTTGCGAATGATCACCAAAAATTAGAAACCCAATCAGTCAATTGAATCCGTCACCCAATCAGTCGATCAGACCCAATCAGGTGTCATTTCATTTTTACAAAAAATTATGCATTCTAATATACCCTTTGATTCATTTTATTCAGTTACCATTTATTTTCCCTTATTAATCCCTAATTGAAATTTAAAGAAAATTTTTTAATAATTTCTTATGAAGTGAATGCTTTTATTGGCAACATTTCGCGTAGTAATGCTTTAAAAATGCAAGTAATTTATAAAAGATTTAAAAGGGTTATTTTTTACCCAGGAAGTAATGTGATACAATAAATGATACAGTTGAGAATTCATTAAAAGGGAAATTGGATATTTAATTAAAAAAGTCAATGTTAAATTTCAGAAAGATATAAATTATTGAATGACAACAAAACAAAATTCATTAAGACAAATAGGAATGCATAACATCAACTGATGATTAGAGAATTTAAAGCCTATTCTTAAATGATAAATGAAATTCTTCTTTTCATTTGGAGAAGAAATGGCTAAGTATATCATCAAAACTAATATAAGTATGTTCTATGTGTAAACTGATTGAAATTAACGTGAATGTATTTGGATTTTGTAAAATATAAGCCGTTCTTATGGCACAAACTAGAGTTAAAATGATAATATTGAGTTTAAATATGTTACTTGGTAAAAAGAGTTATATGAACACATTATTTGGAGATATGAGATAAAAATCTCTCTGTTTGGTGCAATGAAACATTCAGCTAGTGCTTTGTTGCAGAACAGCATAATACAAAATATAAAACTGGAAATTACATAAGAGAAATACTTGAATCCAAAATGAAGATTACAAAGTGAGGATAGTAAGGCCTTCATATTTCAACAAATTCTTCATGCTATATGCTTTTATAAGCAAAATTACTTTCAAATAATCCTATTCCTTTACTGAAATGGCCTGAAAACAATTCAGACTTAATAACCCCAACGAAAATCTATTAAGGCTATTGACGAAACTCACGAGAGGAAAATAACACCTCAATGAAAGAAGAAAAATATTCATTTTAGTTTTTTATTGTAACCGTAGATGAAATTTAAATTTTAATTCACTACATGGTAAAGCGTAGAAAAATCATAAATTAAATTAAAGGCTACTTAACTAAGTATTAACTGATATTGCTGAATTTTTTGTGTCTTATTTTTTATATTGCTCTGTACATACCTTCTGTCACAATAAAATTGTCTTCATAAAAGTTATTCTTATAATATAATAATTAAATTAACTTTCCAATGATATAAAATCTTGTAGAGTTGCTTTAAAAATACTTTTCTATTAGCATCCAATTGGCTGTAATCTCAATATCTCATATAACATTGTTCAACATGTCTCATCACATTAGTTCATCAAATAATGTGTTTGATGTGCACAATATTTAATGAGTTAATGTGCAACATGTAAAACCCAGATATTTCAAAATTTTTCCATACGTTTGGTCAGAATTATGGGTGTAAAATGTTGCAAACTATACAATATACTGAAATACGAATGATATTTACTTAATCTTATTGTTGAAAAACCTTGATCGATAACAGCTCTTATAGTATAAGAATATAAAATTATATTCTTACATTAGATGCTGTTATACGAAGCTAAAAAGATACGCTAATGATAATTTATTTGATAATTACATTTTCATTGACTGAAAATAAGTGGGAGAAATGTAAGAACTAAACATCACAAGGGTTATATTCGTAATAAAAAGCCCATTAAACTTAATTAAATTTTAAGCAATTGTGTCGTTGTGAAAAACGACATAACCAAACCCTGGAAAAAACAGATGTATATATTTTTATAGTCATTTTAAATTTAAGAAGTTCCTCATTTCCTTTCAAACTATGCTGTTAGAAAATAAAGGAAAAGATGTAATCGAAGTTCGCACACTGAGACAAGTGTAAAAAAAGATTAAAATTTTCCTTTGGAATGGATGAATAGTCTTGAGAAAATTTCAAGAATGTTTGTGTTTTATTATACCTTTTTTATGTAAATCTGATCAGTCGGGATTGATAAGGAGGCATTTCTGACCTATCCCATAGAAGTATAGGAGGTACTATAGAACTTTAGAGAACCAATGATGTAAAGAGGAGGAGCCAAGATGAGAATTATGAAGAATTAAAAACTGCATCTAAAAAAAGGAGAAGACACAGAGAAAAGGAGTCTAGGATTGGAGATTGGATCCTCAATTGAGCAGAAAGGATCTAAGAGGTAAACGGAGTACAACTGCCCTGTCCAATAGGAGCCTTGTCTTGATTTTCCTGAATGGAGCCAAAAATGTCCAGCAAATCCTAATGAGAAACAGCAGAGAAAAAAGAGAAAGCTAAAGAGGAATGAGTAAGACAAGAGAGATACTAAGCAGTAAGTCAAGTGAGAGGTTGAAATATCAGCGGATGAAAATGGAAAGCAATGGAGCCGATTAGAGGAAGGGAAATGGATGAGAAAAGAGAATTATTGACACCAGAGAGTGGTGAAGACATTGACGATAGGAGACATTTCAATGCTACTTCTAAAAGGGGTAAGTCCAATTTCTCATTTCATTTCCCATCTAGTCAAAGTTAGTTATGATGTATCATTGTGTAAATGTCGCAGAAGAAGTTTAAGTTAGAATTCAAATCAATTATTTAATCGAGAATGATTCGATCAAATAATTCAAATCAATTATTTATCCGAGAACGATTTAATTGTAAATGTAAAATTTTCTTGTTATTAAGTTGCTAAAATAAATTATTAAATTATATTTTTTAATCATTATCTCTGTACTAAAATTATCAAAAACGAATTTGGGCTTCCTCGAAATTTTTCTAAAATTTCCGAATATCACCACAACAACTTGCATAATTTCTTGAAAACAGGATATCAGGGAAAATCATTTAATACTGCTATGAAGAAAAGTATTATTGTTTTGTTTCCTAGTAAAATTAGGAATTCATCATTGATCAATATTTGTTTTGATCACAAGACAGCAAAATATAATAAAAAAGTATTTCAACTAATAAAGAGTATTTTTATGGCCTTTGAGTAATTTAAGTACACATATTTAATTAAATAAAATTTAAGCTTTCATTGAACTAAACTGAATGCAGAAATGAAAGAAAAAGATTATTTCCTAGAAATGAAATTGATGAACGTTATGAAATTTTACTGAAGGAAACATTTCTAAGAATAAAAATTAGAGAATCTGATCTGATCAGGAGGTACTTAAAAATGTGCTTAATTAATAAGCGTCCAGAAACTATTTTATTTCCAAGAAATGACATCAAAAAAATCCTTTGTCTTCTTCTAAAAATAGATTTAAATATATTTCACCGAATATATTAAATATATAAAGACGGATTTTATTGAGTTGCCCAAGCATTCATTACATCTAAGTGAAGTCTTTTAAGTGAAATCTTTTAACATTTTAAAGGTGAATTTCTTTGAAACAAATTCTCTTATTATGAATTTTGGGAGAATTTTTACTAAGAGGAATTTAAAAATAATGAAATATATACATGAATGAGAACAATTCAGATGCTGATGCTGATTCAGATCAATGAACATGCTTACAAATTTTAATCATATAAAATAGCATTTGTTTCTAATAAATTAAATAATATCTAAAAATTTTAATTACATGTTCTCTGCTTCATAAGTAACATAATATTTCAGTAATATGTGAAATCTATGTCCATTTATTTATTTAAGCAATTAATATATCATTAACAAATTTATTAATTCCAATATTTTATTATATTGTGTAAGTTGTTATACACTGTTTTGGTAGTTTTTTTCTTTAGTTTTCAAATGATTGATAAATTGTTTTAAAAATATGTAATGTTCAGTAGAATTTGTTGGAGAAATTAATATCGTGTTATTTAGAATTATGTTTAGTTAGGAACATGAAAATTAAGTAAATAATATCCGAATGATAAATACTTTCATTAAAAAATAAACAATTGCAAAAAAGTTTCTCTCATTTTTATTAATTATTTTAAACTCATAATGCTTACAATGAGGAAGAAAGTTAATACTTCTTTAGGTAATCTATATTTTAAAAAAAAAAATCACAAAAATATTACTTTGTTAATATATGAAACTTGGCCCTCGTTCTAAGATTAATCAGACACAATAGTAAAATATAAGAATTTTAAATATATTTCAAAAAAGTTTTTTTTTTCAATAGCATTCCAATGGTTTCGCTAATTTTTTTTTCTTTTTTTTAAGTGATTTATTTATTTCTGATATTTTCATTAGTAATGTAGTAGAAATTTTTCCCCGAATTTAAATTTCCATGTAAATAAGAAATATTAATATTTTTTAAGAAAATCAGTTAATTAATAATTAAACATAATTGTATTTTTTAACTAATAGGATATTATTTTTAATTATCGTGACAGACAGCTTCAAAAAATGCTTACTTAAGACATTTTTTCTTTTAAATAATAATTCGAACATTTAAAATGATTATCAGGATTTTTTGAGAAAGAATATTTGTAGAAAATAAAATATTATAGTTCAAAAAGCAAATATTATACTTTAATAAAATATAATTATTTTCATATTCATTACTTTAATTTATTAGATTGCCGTACCACAAGTTTATTAATTAAAATTAATTAATTTAAAGGGAAACAATGAAACGATAAAAAAACCATAAAGTTTAACTACAGCAATATTAGATTATATTATTCAATTTTCTATGTTTTCTTAGAAATTATAAAATTAGTTGTAAAATCAAAAGATTATTAAAACATTCATTTAATCTTCATATTTTACTTTAGACTGAAAATATTAAAAAATTTTTTGGATAAATTTAATTCATGCCTAAAATTTTGCATAAAGTTTAACTACAGCAATATTAGATTATATTATTCAATTTTCTATGTTTTCTTAGAAATTATAAAATTAGTTGTAAAATCAAAAGATTATTAAAACATTCATTTAATCTTCATATTTTACTTTAGACTGAAAATATTAAAAAATTTTTTGGATAAATTTAATTCATGCCTAAAATTTTGCAGATGATACAAAAGATGCAAAAAATGCAAAAATGAGATTCGTATAAAGAACACCAAGCCAAAAAAAGAAACAAAATTTTATAATCATTTTGTTAGAAATTAAATACTAAATCATTTAATAACAATATTTTCTTTTAAAATTAGTTAAAAGAGAGAAAAGTTGAACTAAGAAATGAATGTTAAACTTCTGGATTCTGCATGCATATTTGTCAGATGGACGCTTGAAAGTCCTTCAGGGTTCCTCTCTTGTGACTCATAAATACAGCCGAATATTTATAAAATTATTTACTGGAAAGTAGTGGATATAAAGGAAGTATATTAAAGTACCTTAACAGTTTTAGGTAGCTAGACTACCTTTTATTCAATATTAAAATATGAAATAAGGTCTCCATATTAAGGACTCAATATGACTTAGGAACGTACTCCTTAGAGTAGAAGTTACCATTATCCTTCTCTGGCATTAGCTCTGCATCTCTGATAACAAGCAATAAGTTCTCTCTATTAAGGACTCAATGTGACTTAGGAACGTACTCTTTAGAGTAGAAGTTACCATATTTCTTCTCTGACATTAGCTCTACTTCTCTGGTAATAAGTAATAAGGTCTCAATATTAAAGACTCAATATGACTTAGAAACGTAGTCTTTATAATAGAAATTACCATATTCTTTCTTTGCCGTTAATGAAAATAAAAGTGAGAATCACGTTTCTGGTTCAGAATTCATTGTCAAGGTAGATGGAAAGTTTTTTGAATTTTTATTTATTTATGATATTTGAAAATTAGCCGCTATCTATGAAAATGTCTCTTTAAAATGTGTTTAAAGTGTTTTGCCTACTTTTTGGCTATAAAAAGATCCTTTTAATGTTCCTTTTATATGGTCAGAGTTAAAAAAGGCGTATCATGTTATTAAATAAATAAACAGACAATTCAGGTTTATCCATCAAAAAAGAACAAATGGTATACATATTTTAGTGGGGAAATGAAATTTCAAAAATAAATTAATATTTATTAACAAATTCTTAATGCATTTAGACTACTGAGTTTTAAAAAATGTATAAATAATGGAAATCAGTTCTGGGACCTGTGCTGAAAATATTATATTATTAACTGGACTAGAAACATATTTATTTACTTTAATATAATAATTTATTACTTGTTTCAGAGCTTTTTAAAATGAACTCAATAGGAGTGAATAATAATGTCGGTTGTTGTTGTTTATTCCAACTGGTGTGACAGTAGCATCACAGCAGCTCCATGAATCCATGAGTTTTCAGCCTCCCCAGAACCACCCTCGGACTTAATTCCACATCACCCCTCTCAAAACCGACACACTGAGGAATTTGAGAGGGAGAGGCCTGTGCCTCTGGACATTTGGGTCAGAGAGGGTAAATCTTGACCATAAACATGTCTCTGAGCAAGCAGGTGGCCGCCTTTCAGTCTCGTCAGAGCCGTTTGATCTCATCTTTAGCGCTCACCCGTTAAAGCAGAACAAGGATATTTGCCTTGGTACCATTCATGGGTAAGTTTGGCATCTCTAAAAACAGCATTGATGTCCATCCTGACAAGAGAAGTCAGCTCCGATGTCGACAAGCAGTCTCCAATAACGGTATTCTGCAGGCTGCCCTCCTTGGCCAATTGGTCCGCAACCTCATTACCATACACATTGACATGGGATGGTACCCAGTGGTAGACTATAGTATTGGCCTGCAAATCAGTGAGATGTTCATGATTAGTGGGTTAAAATTGCAGCTTCTGTTGGTACAGGGTACCAGGAGAGCCCGAGGGAAGAAGTCTGACTTCGTTCCGTTGCCCCAGGCTTTAGCTGGACAAAATGGAGTGGCCTTCATGCCTAGGGTGGCCCTACCAGGAGAAGATTCTCCGGATTTACTTCACTCACTCCGCCCAGGTACATCCCCTCGCCGGCAACAATAATGATGTCTGAAGTACATTACTAAGCTCTTTTGTAGTTCAATTATTTCAATTGTTCATCTTCACGTTACGTATCACTAGATAAGTAAAATAAAGATGAATAAAGGAAACAATTAAGCTATGATAGAAAACATACCAGTATATTGTGAAAATATGCCATTGTTCTGTCTTAAGTTTAAATTACTGAAGAGCAACATATTTTTCAAATCACCATAAGTTAATCATAGTGTTCAACGCCGAGAAATAAAAATGTTAATTTCTAGATTAAATGAAAAATATAATAAGGATGGCAATAATTTCGTAAAATGTAGAATGCTTAGTAAAACTAGTAAAATTTAAAAAAAACAGTTGTCACATCTATTAGAAAAATAATTTTAATTTTAGTTAATGAAAATAAATATATTATTTTAAATAATATATTTATTTTTTAAACAAATATATATATTATTTTAAATATGTATATTTAAATAGTGATTTCTACGCAATTAATCTTTCGTCCATCACTTGGATTATTTTTAGAATTTTAAATGTATCCTACAGTTAAATAAAAGAAAATATTTTGGTTATATTTTATACAATACATTTTATACAAAAATAAGTGAGGTATACTATTTTCTATAAATGTAAGGGATGTAGACGTTTTAGCTTTAGCCAGTTTTTTTTTTATTTTTTTTTTTTATTTTTTATGTACAATTAGTTCTGGAAAGTTGCTTAATACGTATAATCCTACTTAAGATAATCAGTAAAAAGTAACACTCCATTCCCCAAATTCTGTCTTGTGACAGTTTTCAGGAGAGTTGTCAGTCTTCCCAATAAGAAAAAGAAATGTCCGACGATTCTTGACCTGCTCGAGGGAAGTGGGGAAGGAACAAAAAAATAATATATTAATTTTACTAAATGTCTCCTCTAAAAAAAATTCTTCTTAAAACTGATTTACATCCATTATGAAAAGGAGAGATTTTTCGCAGATTCTTAAAATTTTCTGCGAGTCTGTGCCAGTTAACAAATATGTAGTGCCAAATTTAGTGATTTCTGGTGCATATTAATTTAAAGTAAGTCCCCCTTCTTAGAGTTGATGGAAATGAGTTTCAATCTTTTCCCGTTGAAAGTAGAGTTGAAAAATAGCCGACCCTTTTATCTACTTGTACATTTGTCTAGAAAGATCCTTCAGAAATTTTCAAACAGGTGTACCAGTGAATGTTACTCTCAAATGATAAGTGAATGTTGTCCTCAGTCTAAAAAATAATTACTCGGTGGGTAAAAACACATTTCATAAACATTTTCATCAGACAATCTACCTCTTGATATAACATGAAGTAAATATGACCTCGTTCATCTAAGCACTTGATTCTAAGTGGGAATCAGTTACTTCTGAACAACGGGGAATAGAATTTTAGTTTATGCTTTCATGGTATGGCTACTGCGAGTTTAGTCATTTAATGTTTTCTGGGTTTTACATTTTGTCAATCAGTAATACGATCCGTAATCTCTGATAACCTTAAGGTATGTATCGGAAGTCATATAGTGGCGATCGGATGGCAGGTTGTCCATAATGTGGCATTAAGAAAAGAACAGATACAGAGCTATTCAAAATTATATAATAGAGCTGACGTTTTATATCTCTAAACCTAATATAAATGCATTTGACATAGTACTTTATTTATACTTATGAAAACGTTTTTATTTAACCATTAAAAACTATAACATTATCTAGATAATAATATTTTAACTATATTATTATTTTTTATACATTTGGCAGGCACAATTTTGTGCTAGTGTGCATTAAAATGATTCAACTGTGACAAATTCTGTAAAAATTAATTTGTAGCTTAATGAATCATTTTTTGCATGTTATTGATTTATATTTCAGAAATAAAAAGTTAAATACTTGAATAAATAAAAATGTATTCGTAATTCATCTGATTTTTATATATTTTATTTATTTATTTTTAATTTGACCTTTAATTATGTCATGAAATTTTTTTATGAACTACACGAACTAAATTTATTTTGGTTAAACAGTAGGTGTTTACCGACAATTTTAATAAAATTATATTTTGAAAAATATGAGTTCGAATAGTGTAAGAATTAATTAGCTAATATTTACAACTATGGCCAAAACTTTGTATCCTTACTTTATTATTTATTTATTATTACATAATTTTTTTTTACTTTATTGCATAATTCACTGAGATTTATCTCTAAAATACAGAAAAAATCTAGAGATTTCATTGGTATGAGTATTTAAGATATCAGACATATAAATCTCATTGCTAAATAAGAATAAAAGACAACTTAATTTATTGGAAGATAAACCGTAGGAAATTGCTAAAATGTACGGCTTTTAAAACCTATTAAAAAACATCCAGGTATTTAGATTTAAAATTGAAGATAAATATATTTTAACGTTTCATGCAAAATTGTTTAAAGAGTGTCGTATATTGTTAATAGTTTGAAAAAATTTCGTGTGATTATTTATTATAAATTGAGATAGATGTATAAAAGCTGATGTCGCATCAATTCATACAGAGAAACCTGAAATAATTCCTACTATTTTATATGAAATGTGATAAAATATCTTGATAAAATTGCTTTTCTAATTAATGTTCCTTGTTAGTTATTTATTTTTTCTAAATAAAATATGATTTCAGAAGGGAATCATTACATTTTATTACACAGCCTGTCAAATTAACACTTCAAATGATTTCAGAATTTTTAATCATCCGAATATATCAGCTACTTAATCATATACTAAGATTTGTCATTGATTTTAATTTGCTTTAAGGACAATTCTTTTAGCTCACTAAGTTGTTTTTAATTTCATTGTTGCTTTTCTTTCGGTTAAACCCATCTTATATCTCCTAGTAAATAGAAGCGTAATGTTGATTTTATTTCAGGAATTTATGCGGAAAGAAAACGAATTTCCACCTTGAAAATTTAAAAAGCAATTACTTTACAAAAAGTTTCTTTTATATTGCCTTATGCTAAGAGTTTTGAGGCTGAGTTGGATTATACATCTGCTCTAATGAATTTAAGGTAAATGTAAAAATGTAATGCTGAAATTTATTAAATTACAAATTCATTTTTATATAAGGAGAATTATCACTTTTTACTGAATAAAAATGGTAAACAGTTTGGCTTTAAATTCTCTAAACTTCTTTTGAAATGAAATTTCTCATTCAGTATCAGCATTATATTTCACAAAATAGTTTCTCAGAAACAATAATATGAAATTCATTCATTATCAATTAAATAAAACTATTTTTCAAAATTTATTTTTACACTTAAAGTATAATATATTAATCATAAAATTAATTACTATCTCCGGCAGAATATAAGATACCAATTTATTTTCATGAAATAATATTCAGAAAATTAATTATTTCCCAGACAGTCATTCAAATAACGCTGATTTCATTTAAATGTTATATATTTTTTGTTGATACTTAACAAATTGCATGTCATTTGTATGCAAAAAATCTATTAATTTGTTCATATTCTCTTCAATATATTCAAATTTATGTACATTATATTTGTTTTATATGCATGTAACACTTTAGTATCTTAGAATTAATTGTTTCAAAACTTTATTTTTTTATGTATGCAATATCAGCAAAATCCCGAAAATTTATAAGAAACCGCATCATCATTGCTTCACTTGATATAGTAATGTAATTCTAGTTATAATGTTGGAAAATATAACTCCTGTTCAATATAGGCTTAAAACTGTACAGTTATCAAATCCCAAAAGGAAGCAGACATTATTTTAAAAAAAACATAATTTAAAAAGTGATTACTTCCTTTTTCAGCTTGAAGTTTTTTTTTATTTTTTTATATTTATTTATTTATTTATTTTTTAATTTTTAGATCATTCTATAAAAATTGAGCAATTTTTAAAAAGAAAGAGAAAAATATCCAAGCAAAATCGTTAAGAATGTTAATATTAATCTGCTTCATTTTTACCATAAAAGCAAATAATTTTTGCAATAAATTTTAAATTTCACCCTTTGACATTGACTAAATTAACAGACCCTGTTTTCCAAAATAATTTGTGCCATCACACATGATTTCCAAAATAATTAGCAATTTCCTTACTTTTAGAGTTTAAGATAATTGGCAAACTTCTTTTAAATTCACTTTTCTTCTTAAAATTTGTTTTCTCATTAAACATTTTTATCCTATAAGAATAATTTTAATGGAAAATCAAATGTGAAAATTTAATTTTTATATTTCTTGGAGAGTGTATGCTAAAGTATAAAGTATCAATAAAAATTTCCTATACAATCCATTGGTTTTTAACTATCCCGTTCCACAGTGTGTTACGAAATTATTCATGTTTATAAATTAAACAGAAATTTAGAATAATCAATATAAGGATCTTACTATTTCATTATAACTATTCTCATTAAATATATATATATATATATACGTAATTTATATATAATTTTTATTTTAAAACAATCCTTTTCAAAGTATGCGATAACGCCTTTTTACGGGTGTTTGAAACCTAGAGGGGGCGTTGATGGGTTAGGAGGGTGATGGTAGATTTGTAGTTTGATTTATAATTTATATTTTAAATTTCACTAGAATTTAAACCTACTTACTACACAATAACGATAACTTAGTTTACATTTCTACCCTGTATGATGGTATAAAAACATAAAATACTTAGCATAGATTTCGTAGGA
Source organism: Latrodectus elegans (assembly GCA_030067965.1). Classification (NCBI taxonomy): domain Eukaryota; kingdom Metazoa; phylum Arthropoda; class Arachnida; order Araneae; family Theridiidae; genus Latrodectus; species Latrodectus elegans. The sequence continues at coordinate 66,250,773 of CM057819.1, forward strand.
TAGCCGGCACGCCGTATGCGGGTACGTTGTAAAATGACGAAAAGCATACAGCTGTGTAAATGCTTCAATCACCAAATGTGGCAAACATTCCGGGGGAAAAGACTAACTGCGGGAGCCGGTGCACTAATGATGTTTTGCTCCGTAGACACTGTCCGTCTTCGTTTGGAGAAACCTTCAGTGCTTTTACGCATGCTTCAGGTCTACTTCGAGCTCATCAAAATAGAGTTGAGGCAAAAGAGAAAGGTTTACTTATGCGTGCTTCTGAATCACCGGTCTGAGGTAAAAGTAAAAAGATAAACGAGTTTGTGCGTGTTTGTCTTATTCCTGTCGGTGCTTACTGTTTTTAAATTCTATATAAAAGCTCGTAATTTTTCTTATATTTTCATTAGTGGTTTTGCGCGCTATCATTAAACCTGTATTTAAGTTTAATACTTTATTTACATATTTTTGAAAAAAAACGCCATGTTGCAAGCAAAAAAGAAGAAATGGCATACAGTGCAGAATATTTTAAATATGGATTCATAGAAAATTCGCAAACCCATATTTGCCTTTGTGCCTTATTTGTTCAAAAACATTTTCATACGAAGCGATGAAGCCTTCAAGACTTCAAGCTTCATTTAAATAAAATTCATCCAGATAAGAAGGACAAAAATGTAGCTTTTTCAAGATCTGGAAAAGAAGCATAATGCTCCGCCAAGTGTCTCGAAACTTTTTTTGGTGGCTGCTAAGGTAGACGATGACGGACTCTTCGAGCTTCATACAATATCTCTCTGTTAATTGCTCAAACAGGTAAACCACACACCATCGGAGAAACGTTAATTTTGCCGTCGATAAATGAAGTTATAATTACTGTGCTCCATAAACCGGCGGCTGATGTAATTCGAAAAAATTTCTTTGAGCAATAATTCTGTGCAAAGAGAAATTGATGAAATTGTTGAAAATATTGAAGAGTAATTGTGAAATCACCTGAAGACCAGTCGATTTTCAATTCAGTTGGATGAATCCAACTTACCAAGTAATGAAGCATTGTTGTTGTCTTACGTGAGGTTCATTAAAGATGAAAAATATGTCAAGAGCTTTTATTTGCTAGAAATTTAAGGACAGATACAAAAGGAGAAACCATATTTAAAATACTGGAAGAGTTTTGTGATGAAAAAGGAATTCCCTTGAAGAATATTATATCAGCTGCAACAGATGGTGCTCCAGCTATGCCAGGTTGTCAAAAAGGCTTCATGTCATCCTTAAAAAACAAAATTCTTGATGTGATTGCTGTGCATTTCTTTACACATCGACCTCATTATTTGCTAGAAATTTAATTGAACGACTTTTTCAATCATTGGAACATGTCATCAGAGCAGTCAATAAAATCCGAAACAACTCTTTAAATGACAGATTATTTAATCAGTTTTGTGTTGCCAATGATGAAGATTTTAACAGATTGATCTTTTACACAGAAGTGCGTTGGCTATCAAAATGATATTGTCTGACTCGTTTTTACAATATGTCTGTCAAAGAGTTCTTGGAAAACAAAGATACAGCATTGCGCGAAGACCTCCTCACATCAAAGAATGATATCGCATACCTGAGACAGACCTTTATACATTTAATGATATGTATCTCCAACTTCAAGGCGGTGGCTTAAACTTAATAAAAACAAAATATCCTCGCTGCTTTTGTACCCAAGTTGCTCTTACACAAGAAGAATATCTCCAGACATGAGTTCAATTATTTTCCCAATTTATCACTATCCTGCAACAACGACGACTTGCTCGTCTACTGCCGACATTTGGAAAATCTGCACAGTGATTTCATTGAAAGATTCCAGGGCATTTTGAAATTGGAAGTACCAGATTGGGTGTTAGATCCTTTTTCAAATGTCAACATAGCAATATCACCCCAGCTGGAAGAAGAACTTAAACTGACAACGAACGAGGAAATAAAAATCAAATTTAAAAAATGACTACCAACAATTTTGGCTGCAAAAGTTAATTTCGTAGTTGTAAGCTGGATTGTGGTCAATCATTCAACAGTTTTTGATATCATTTCCATCGTCATATTTGCGTGAACGTGGGTTTAGCGCAGTGACAACACCTGCTTACTAAAAAGAGAAATCACATTTCAAGTTACCAAACGTGGTGACTTACGACTGTTTTTGAGTAAAATCGAAAATGATATCAATAAACTTGTTAAAAATCATCAAATTCATCCATCCCGTTAGATTAGTTTAAAAAATAAATTTGATTACCTATCTATATTGTTTCTTTTAATTTGATTAAAATATATTATTAATATTATAAAGTTGCGTTTTAATTGCCCTCACTGGTAAAAATTTCTAGTTTAGAATGTAAGTTTAAACACCAGAACCGACTAATGTAGCACACTATAACTAAATTAATTAAAGTAATGAAATTGTGGTTTTTAAGTTTTAGGAGTGTATAAAAATGGGGGGGGGGGATGAAAAATAATTGATTTTCAAAGGGGGTAGAAGAAATAAGTTTGAGAAACACTGTTTTAAAAGATAGCCATTTTTGATGAATATCATCTTTAAACTGAAAAATTAGACTTACTTAAGCAAAAAAATAGTTGATTCATTTGGATAGAATTTTTATAGAATGTTCAAATTTACCAGTGTATAAAAATTATTGTAATTACATTGCAAAATATGGTAACTATACAAAATCATAAAACTCTTAAAATAAATAATATTTCATATTAATCCACTTTTTTAAATTCAATTAGTGATTAACAAATATTTAAATAGTGATTTCTACGCAATTACTCTTTCGTCCATCACTTGGATTATTTTTAGAATTTTAAATGTATCCTACAGTTAAATAAAAGAAAATATTTTGGTTATATTTTATACAATACATTTTATACAAAAATAAGTGAGGTATACTATTTTCTATAAATGTAAGGGATGTAGACGTTTTAGCTTTAGCCAGTTTTTTTTTTATTTTTTTTTTTTATTTTTTATGTACAATTAGTTCTGGAAAGTTGCTTAATACGTATAATCCTACTTAAGATAATCAGTAAAAAGTAACACTCCATTCCCCAAATTCTGTCTTGTGACAGTTTTCAGGAGATTTGTCAGTCTTCCCAATAAGAAAGGGAAATGTCCGACGATTCTTGACCTGCTCGAGGGAAGTGGGGAAGGAACAAAAAAATAATATATTAATTTTACTAAATGTCTCCTCTAAAAAAAATTCTTCTTAAAACTGATTTACATCCATTATGAAAAGGAGAGATTTTTCGCAGATTCTTAAAATTTTCATGAGTCTGTGCCAGTTAACAAATATGTAGTGCCAAATTTAGTGATTTCTGGTGCATATTAATTTAAAGTAAGTCCCCCTTCTTAGAGTTGATGGAAATGAGTTTCAATCTTTTCCCGTTGAAAGTAGAGTTGAAAAATAGCCGACCCTTTTATCTACTTGTACATTTGTCTAGAAAGATCCTTCAGAAATTTTCAAACAGGTGTACCAGTGAATGTTACTCTCAAATGATATGTGAATGTTGTCCTCAGTCTAAAAAATAATTACTCGGTGGGTAAAAACACATTTCATAAACATTTTCATCAGACAATCTACCTCTTGATATAACATGAAGTAAATATGACCTCGTTCATCTAAGCACTTGATTCTAAGTGGGAATCAGTTACTTCTGAACAACGGGGAATAGAATTTTAGTTTATGCTTTCATGGTATGGCTACTGCGAGTTTAGTCATTTAATGTTTTCTGGGTTTTACATTTTGTCAATCAGTAATACGATCCGTAATCTCTGATAACCTTAAGGTATGTATCGGAAGTCATATAGTGGCGATCGGATGGCAGGTTGTCCATAATGTGGCATTAAGAAAAGAACAGATACAGAGCTATTCAAAATTATATAATAGAGCTGACGTTTTATATCTCTAAACCTAATATAAATGCATTTGACATAGTACTTTATTTATACTTATGAAAACGTTTTTATTTAACCATTAAAAAAACTATAACATTATCTAGATAATAATATTTTAACTAAATTATTATTTTTTTATACATTTGGCAGGCACAATTTTGTGCTAGTGTGCATTAAAATGATTCAACTGTGACAAATTCTGTAAAAACTAATTTGTAGCTTAATGAATCATTTTTTGCATGTTATTGATTTATATTTCAGAAGTAAAAAGTTAAATACTTGAATAAATAAAAATGTATTCGTAATTCATCTGATTTTTATATATTTTATTTATTTATTTTTAATTTGACCCTTAATTATGTCATGAAATTTTTTTATGAACTACACGAACTAAATTTATTTTGGTTAAACAGTAGGTGTTTACCGACAATTTTAATAAAATTATACGAAAAATATGAGTTCGAATAGTGTAAGAATTAATTAGCTAATATTTACAACTATGGCCAAAACTTTGTATCCTTACTTTATTATTTATTTATTATTGCATAATTTTTTTACTTTATTGCATAATTCACTGAGATTTATCTCTAAAATACAGAAAAAATCTAGAGATTTCATTGGTATGAGTATTTAAAATATCAGACATATAAATCTCATTGCTAAATAAGAATAAAAGACAGCTTAATTTATTGGAAGATAAACCGTGGGAAATTGCTAAAATGTACGGCTTTTAAAACCTATTAAAAAACATCCAGGTATTTAGATTTAAAATTGAAGATAAATATATTTTAACATTTCATGCAAAATTGTTTAAAGAGTGTCGTATATTGTTAATAGTTTGAAAAAATTTCGTGTGATTATTTATTATAAATTGAGATAGATGTATAAAAGCTGATGTCGCATCAATTCATACAGAGAAACCTGAAATAATTCCTACTATTTTATATGAAATGTGATAAAATATCTTGATAAAATTGCTTTTCTAATTAATGTTCCTTGTTAGTTATTTATTTTTTCTAAATAAAATATGATTTCAGAAGGGAATCATTACATTTTATTACACAGCCTGTCAAATTAACACTTCAAATGATTTCAGAATTTTTAATCATCCGAATATATCAGCTACTTAATCATATACTAAGATTTGTCATTGATTTTAATTTGCTTTAAGGACAATTCTTTTAGCTCACTAAGTTGTTTTTAATTTCATTGTTGCTTTTCTTTCGGTTAAACCCATCTTATATCTCCTAGTAAATAGAAGCGTAATGTTGATTTTATTTCAAGAATTTATGCGGAAAGAAAACGAATTTCCACTTTGAAAATTTAAAAAGCAATTACTTTACAAAAAGTTTCTTTTATATTGCTTTATGCTAAGAGTTTTGAGGCTGAGTTGGATTATACATCTGCTCTAATGAATTTAAGGTAAATGTAAAAATGTAATGCTGAAATTTATTAAATTACAAATTCATTTTTATATAAGGAGAATTATCACTTTTTACTGAATAAAAATGGTAAACAGTTTGGCTTTAAATTCTCTAAACTTCTTTTGAAATGAAATTTCTCATTCAGTATGAGCATTATATTTCACAAAATAGTTTCCCAGAAACAATAATATGAAATTAATTCATTATCAATTAAATAAAACTATTTTTCAAAATTTATTTTTACACTTAAAGTATAATATATTAATCATAAAATTAATTACTATCTCCGGCAGAATATAAGATACCAATTTATTTTCATGAAATAATATTCAGAAAATTAATTATTTCCCAGACAGTCATTCAAATAACGCTGATTTCATTTGAATGTTATATATTTTGTTGATACTTAACAAATTGCATGTCATTTGTATGCAAAAATCTATTAATTTGTTCATATTCTCTTCAATATATTCAAATTTATGTACATTATATTTGTTTTTATATGCATGTAACACTTTAGTATCTTAGAATTAATTGTTTCAAAACTTTATTTTTTATGTATGCAATATCAGCAAAATCCCGAAAATTTATAAGAAACCGCATCATCATTGCTTCACTTGATATAGTAATGTAATTCTAGTTATAATGTTGGAAAATATAACTCCTGTTCAATATAGGCTTAAAACTGTACAGTTATCAAATCCCAAAAAGGAAGCAGACATTATTAAAAAAAAAAACATAATTTAAAAAAGTGATTACTTCCTTTTTTTCAGCTTGAAGTTTTTTTTTATTTTTTTATATTTATTTATTTATTTATCTTTTAATTTTTAGATCATTCTATAAAAATTGAGCAATTTTTAAAAAGAAAGAGAAAAATATCCAAGCAAAATCGTTAAGAATGTTAATATTAATCTGCTTCATTTTTACCATAAAAGCAAATAATTTTTGCAATAAATTTTAAATTTCACCCTTTGACATTGACTAAATTAACAGACCCTGTTTTCCAAAATAATTAGTGACATCACACATGATTTCCAAAATAATTAGCAATTTCCTTACTTTTAGTTTAAGATAATTGGCAAACTTCTTTTAAATTCACTTTTCTTCTTAAAATTTGTTTTCTCATTAAACATTTTTATCCTATAAGAATAATTTTAATGGAAAATCAAATGTGAAAATTTAATTTTTATATTTCCTGGCGAGTGTATGCTAAAGTATAAAGTATCAATAAAAATTTCCTATACAATCCATTGGTTTTTAACTATCTCGTTCCACAGTGTGTTACGAAATTATTCATGTTTATAAATTAAACAGAAATTTAGAATAACCAATATAAGGATCTTACTATTTCATTATAACTATTCTCATTAAATATATATATATATATATATATATATATATATATATATATATATATATATATATAATTTTTATATAATTTTTATTTTAAAACAGTCCTTCTCAAAATATGCGATAACGCCCCCTTACGGGCGTTTGAAACCTAGAGGGGGCATTGATGGGTTAGGAGGGTGATGGTAGATTTGTAGTTTGATTTATAATTTATATTTTAAATTTTACTAGAATTAAAATCTACTTACTACACAATAACGAATACTTAGTTTATATTTCTACCCTGTATGATGGTATAAAAACTTAAAATACTTAGCATAGATTTCGTAGGATAGCCGGCACGCCGTATGCGGGTACGTTGTAAAATGACGAAAAGCATACAGCTGTGTAAATGCTTCAATCACCAAATGTGGCAAACATTCCGGGGGAAAAGACTAATTGCGGGAGCCGGTGCACTAATGATGTTTTGCTCCGTAGACACTGTCCGTCTTCGTTTGGAGAAACCTTCAGTGCTTTTACGCATGCTTCATGCCTACTTCGAGCTCATCAAAATAGAGTTGAGGCAAAAGAGAAATGTTTACTTATGCGTGCTTCTGAATCACCGGTCTGAGGAAAAAGTCCATCTCAGCCTATCGCCCATTTTTGGAATAGAATTGTCGACAGGTAGTGGTTTTGCAATAAAATAAACGGATCGTACGTGGTAGCAATCGGCTGGTTCATCGATACTTGTCCTAACTTGCTAAGTACGATTGAGCGTCGAAAAAGATAAACGAGTTTGTGCGTGTTTGTCTTATTCCTGTCGGTGCTTATTGTTTTTAAATTCTATATAAAAGCTCGTAATTTTTCTTATATTTTCATTAGTGGTTTCGCGCGCTATCATTAAACCAGTATTTAAGTTTAATACTTTATTTACATATTTTTGAAAAAAAAAGCCATGTTGCAAGCAAAAAAGAAGAAATGGCATACAGTGCAGAATATTTTAAATATGGATTCATAGAAAATTCGCAAACCCATATTTGCCTTTGTGCCTTATTTGTTCAAAAACATTTTCATACGAAGCGATGAAGCCTTCAAGACTTCAAGCTTCATTTAAATAAAATTTATCCAGATAAGAAGGACAAAAATGTAGCTTTTTTCAAGATCTGGAAAAGAAGCATAATGCTCCGCCAAGTGTCTCGAAACTTGTTTTGGTGGCTGCTAAGGTAGACGATGACGGACTCTTCGAGCTTCATACAATATCTCTCTGTTAATTGCTCAAACAGGTAAACCACACACCATCGGAGAAACGTTAATTTTGCCGTCGATAAATGAAGTTATAATTACTGTGCTCCATAAACCGGCGGCTGATGTAATTCGAAAAAATTTCTTTGAGCAATAATTCTGTGCAAAGAAAAATTGATGAAATTGTTGAAAATATTGAAGAGTAATTGTGAAATCACCTGAAGACCAGTCGATTTTCAATTCAGTTGGATGAATCCAACTTACCAAGTAATGAAGCATTGTTGTTGTCTTACGTGAGGTTCATTAAAGATGAAAAAATATGTCAAGAACTTTTATTTGCTAGAAATTTAAGGACAGATACAAAAGGAGAAACCATATTTAAAATACTGGAAGAGTTTTGTGATGAAAAAGGAATTTCCTTGAAGAATATTATATCAGCTGCAACAGATGGTGCTCCAGCTATGAGAGGTTGTCAAAAAGGCTTCATGTCATCCTTAAAAAACAAAATTCTTGATGTGATTGCTGTGCATTTCTTTATACATCGACCTCATTATTTGCTAGAAATTTAATTGAACGACTTTTTCAATCATTGGAACATGTCATCAGAGCAGTCAATAAAATCCGAAACAACTCTTTAAATGACAGATTATTTAATCAGTTTTGTGTTGCCAATGATGAAGATTTTAACAGATTGATCTTTTACACAGAAGTGCGTTGGCTATCAAAATGATATTGTCTGACTCGTTTTTACAATATGTCTGACTCGTTTTTACAATATGTCTGTCAAAGAGTTCTTGGAAAACAAAGATACAGCATTGCGCGAAGACCTCCTCACATCAAAGAATGATATCGCATACCTGAGACAGACCTTTATACATTTAATGATATGTATCTCCAACTTCAAGGCGATGACTTAAACTTAATAAAAACAAAATATCCTCGCTGCTTTTGTACCCAAGTTGCTCTTACACAAGAAGAATATCTCCAGACGTGAGTTCAATTATTTTCCCAATTTATCACTATCCTGCAACAACGACGACTTGCTCGTCTACTGCCGACATTTGGAAAATCTGCACAGTGATTTCATTGAAAGATTCCAGGGCATTTTGAAATTGGAAGTACCAGATTGGGTGTTAGATCCTTTTTCAAATGTCAACATAGCAATATCACCCCAGCTGGAAGAAGAACTTAAACTAACAACGAACGAGGAAATAAAAATCAAATTTAAAAAATGACTACCAACAATTTTGGCTGCAAAAGTTAATTTCGTAGTTGTAAGCTGGATTGTGGTCAATCATTCAACAGTTTTTGATATCATTTCCATCGTCATATTTGCGTGAACGTGGGTTTCGCGCAGTGACAACACCTGCTTACTAAAAAGAGAAATCACATTTCTAGTTACCAAACGTGGTGACTTACGACTGTTTTTGAGTAAAATCGAAAATGATATCAATAAACTTGTTAAAAATCATCAAATTCATCCATCCCGTTAGATTAGTTTAAAAACTAAAATTGATTACCTATCTATATTGTTTCTTTTAATTTGATTAAAATATATTATTAATATTATAAAGTTGCGTTTTAATTGCCCTCACTGGTAAAAATTTCTAGTTTAGAATGTAAGTTTAAACACCAGAACCGACTAATGTAGCACACTGTAACTAAATTAATTAAAGTAATGAAATTGTGGTTTTTAAGTTTTAGGAGTGTATAAAAATGGGGGGGGGATGAAAAATAATTGATTTTCAAAGGGGGTAGAAGAAATAAGTTTGAGAAACACTGTTTTAAAAGATAGCCATTTTTGATGAATATCATCTTTAATCTGAAAATTAGATTTACTTAAGCAAAAAAATAGTTGATTCATTTGGATAGAATTTTTATAGAATGTTTAAATTTACCAGTGTATAAAAATTATTGTAATTACATTGCAAAATATGGTAACTATACAAAATCATAAAACTCTTAAAATAAATAATATTTCATATTAATCCACTTTTTTAAATTCAATTAGTGATTAACAAATATTTAAATAGTGATTTCTACGCAATTAATCTTTCGTCCATCACTTGGATTATTTTTAGAATTTGAAATGTATCCTACAGTTAAATAAAAGAAAATATTTTGGTTATATTTTATACAATACATTTTATACAAAAATAAGTGAGGTATACTATTTTCTATAAATGTAAGGGATGTAGACGTTTTAGCTTTAGCCAGTTTTTTTTTTTATGTACAATTAGTTCTGGAAAGTTGCTTAATACGTATAATCCTACTTAAGGTAATCAGTAAAAAGTAACACTCCATTCCCCAAATTCTGTCTTGTGACAGTTTTCAGGAGAGTTGTCAGTCTTTCCAATAAGAAAGGGAAATGTCCGACGATTCTTGACCTGCTCGAGGGAAGTGGGGAAGGAACAAAAAAATAATATATTAATTTTACTAAATGTCTCCTCTAAAAAAAATTCTTCTTAAAACTGATTTACATCCATTATGAAAAGGAGAGATTTTTCGCAGATTCTTAAAATTTTCTGCGAGTCTGTGCCAGTTAACAAATATGTAGTGCCAAATTTAGTGATTTCTGGTGCATATTAATTTAAAGTAAGTCCCCCTTCTTAGAGTTGATGGAAATGAGTTTCAATCTTTTCCCGTTGAAAGTAGAGTTGAAAAATAGCCGACCCTTTTATCTACTTGTACATTTGTCTAGAAAGATCCTTCAGAAATTTTCAAACAGGTGTACCAGTGAATGTTACTCTCAAATGATATGTGAATGTTGTCCTCAGTCTAAAAAATAATTACTCGGTGGGTAAAAACACATTTCATAAACATTTTCATCAGACAATCTACCTCTTGATATAACATGAAGTAAATATGACCTCGTTTATCTAAGCACTTGATTCTAAGTGGGAATCAGTTACTTCTGAACAACGGGGAATAGAATTTTAGTTTATGCTTTCATGGTATGGCTACTGCGAGTTTAGTCATTTAATGTTTTCTGGGTTTTACATTTTGTCAATCAGTAATACGATCCGTAATCTCTGATAACCTTAAGGTATGTATCGGAAGTCATATAGTGGCGATCGGATGGCAGGTTGTCCATAATGTGGCATTAAGAAAAGAACAGATACAGAGCTATTCAAAATTATATAATAGAGCTGACGTTTTATATCTCTAAACCTAATATAAATGCATTTGACATAGTACTTTATTTATACTTATGAGAACGTTTTTATTTAACCATTAAAAAAACTATAACATTATCTAGATAATAATATTTTAACTAAATTATTATTTTTTTATACATTTGGCAGGCACAATTTTGTGCTAGTGTGCATTAAAATGATTCAACTGTGACAAATTCTGTAAAAATTAATTTGTAGCTTAATGAATCATTTTTTGCATGTTATTGATTTATATTTCAGAAATAAAAAGTTAAATACTTGAATAAATAAAAATGTATTCGTAATTCATCTGATTTTTATATATTTTATTTATTTATTTTTAATTTGACCTTTAATTATGTCATGAAATTTTTTTATGAACTACACGAACTAAATTTATTTTGGTTAAACAGTAGGTGTTTACCGACAATTTTAATAAAATTATATTTTGAAAAATATGAGTTCGAATAGTGTAAGAATTAATTAGCTAATATTTACAACTATGGCCAAAACTTTGTATCCTTACTTTATTATTTATTTATTATTACATAATTTTTTTTTACTTTATTGCATAATTCACTGAGATTTATCTCTAAAATACAGAAAAAATCTAGAGATTTCATTGGTATGAGTATTTAAGATATCAGACATATAAATCTCATTGCTAAATAAGAATAAAAGACAACTTAATTTATTGGAAGATAAACCGTAGGAAATTGCTAAAATGTACGGCTTTTAAAACCTATTAAAAAACATCCAGGTATTTAGATTTAAAATTGAAGATAAATATATTTTAACGTTTCATGCAAAATTGTTTAAAGAGTGTCGTATATTGTTAATAGTTTGAAAAAATTTCGTGTGATTATTTATTATAAATTGAGATAGATGTATAAAAGCTGATGTCGCATCAATTCATACAGAGAAACCTGAAATAATTCCTACTATTTTATATGAAATGTGATAAAATATCTTGATAAAATTGCTTTTCTAATTAATGTTCCTTGTTAGTTATTTATTTTTTCTAAATAAAATATGATTTCAGAAGGGAATCATTACATTTTATTACACAGCCTGTCAAATTAACACTTCAAATGATTTCAGAATTTTTAATCATCCGAATATATCAGCTACTTAATCATATACTAAGATTTGTCATTGATTTTAATTTGCTTTAAGGACAATTCTTTTAGCTCACTAAGTTGTTTTTAATTTCATTGTTGCTTTTCTTTCGGTTAAACCCATCTTATATCTCCTAGTAAATAGAAGCGTAATGTTGATTTTATTTCAGGAATTTATGCGGAAAGAAAACGAATTTCCACCTTGAAAATTTAAAAAGCAATTACTTTACAAAAAGTTTCTTTTATATTGCCTTATGCTAAGAGTTTTGAGGCTGAGTTGGATTATACATCTGCTCTAATGAATTTAAGGTAAATGTAAAAATGTAATGCTGAAATTTATTAAATTACAAATTCATTTTTATATAAGGAGAATTATCACTTTTTACTGAATAAAAATGGTAAACAGTTTGGCTTTAAATTCTCTAAACTTCTTTTGAAATGAAATTTCTCATTCAGTATCAGCATTATATTTCACAAAATAGTTTCTCAGAAACAATAATATGAAATTCATTCATTATCAATTAAATAAAACTATTTTTCAAAATTTATTTTTACACTTAAAGTATAATATATTAATCATAAAATTAATTACTATCTCCGGCAGAATATAAGATACCAATTTATTTTCATGAAATAATATTCAGAAAATTAATTATTTCCCAGACAGTCATTCAAATAACGCTGATTTCATTTAAATGTTATATATTTTTTGTTGATACTTAACAAATTGCATATCATTTGTATGCAAAAAATCTATTAATTTGTTCATATTCTCTTCAATATATTCAAATTTATGTACATTATATTTGTTTTATATGCATGTAACACTTTAGTATCTTAGAATTAATTGTTTCAAAACTTTATTTTTTTATGTATGCAATATCAGCAAAATCCCGAAAATTTATAAGAAACCGCATCATCATTGCTTCACTTGATATAGTAATGTAATTCTAGTTATAATGTTGGAAAATATAACTCCTGTTCAATATAGGCTTAAAACTGTACAGTTATCAAATCCCAAAAGGAAGCAGACATTATTTTAAAAAAAACATAATTTAAAAAGTGATTACTTCCTTTTTCAGCTTGAAGTTTTTTTTTATTTTTTTATATTTATTTATTTATTTATTTTTTAATTTTTAGATCATTCTATAAAAACTGAGCAATTTTTAAAAAGAAAGAGAAAAATATCCAAGCAAAATCGTTAAGAATGTTAATATTAATCTGCTTCATTTTTACCATAAAAGCAAATAATTTTTGCAATAAATTTTAAATTTCACCCTTTGACATTGACTAAATTAACAGACCCTGTTTTCCAAAATAATTAGTGCCATCACACATGATTTCCAAAATAATTAGCAATTTCTTTACTTTTAGTTTAAGATAATTGGCAAACTTCTTTTAAATTCACTTTTCTTCTTAAAATTTGTTTTCTCATTAAACATTTTTATCCTATAAGAATAATTTTAATGGAAAATCAAATGTGAAAATTTAATTTTTATATTTCCAGGAGAGTGTATGCTAAAGTATAAAGTATCAATAAAAATTTCCTATACAATCCATTGGTTTTTAACTAACCCGTTCCACAGTGTGTTACGAAATTATTCATGTTTATAAATTAAACAGAAATTTAGAATAATCAATATAAGGATCTTACTATTTCATTATAACTATTCTCATTAAATAAATATATATATATATATATATATATATATATACGTAATTTTTATATAATTTTTATTTTAAAACAATCCTTTTCAAAGTATGCGATAACGCCCTTTTACGGGTGTTTGAAACCTAGAGTGGGCGTTGATGGGTTAGGAGGGTGATGGTAGATTTGTAGTTTGATTTATAATTTATATTTTAAATTTCACTAGAAATTAAACCTACTTACTACACAATAACGATAACTTAGTTTACATTTCTACCCTGTATGATGGTATAAAAACATAAAATACTTAGCATAGATTTCGTAGGATAGCCGGCACGCCGTATGCGGGTACGTTGTAAAATGACGAAAAGCATACAGCTGTGTAAATGCTTCAATCACCAAATGTGGCAAACATTCCGGGGGAAAAGACTAACTGCGGGAGCCGGTGCACTAATGATGTTTTGCTCCGTAGACACTGTCCGTCTTCGTTTGGAGAAACCTTCAGTGCTTTTACGCATGCTTCAGGTCTACTTCGAGCTCATCAAAATAGAGTTGAGGCAAAAGAGAAAGGTTTACTTATGCGTGCTTCTGAATCACCGGTCTGAGGTAAAAGTAAAAAGATAAACGAGTTTGTGCGTGTTTGTCTTATTCCTGTCGGTGCTTACTGTTTTTAAATTCTATATAAAAGCTCGTAATTTTTCTTATATTTTCATTAGTGGTTTTGCGCGCTATCATTAAACCAGTATTTAAGTTTAATACTTTATTTACATATTTTTGAAAAAAAAAAGCCATGTTGCAAGCAAAAAAGATGAAATGGCATACAGTGCAGAATATTTTAAATATGGATTCATAGAAAATTCGCAAACCCATATTTGCCTTTGTGCCTTATTTGTTCAAAAACATTTTCATACGAAGCGATGAAGCCTTCAAGACTTCAAGCTTCATTTAAATAAAATTCATCCAGATAAGAAGGACAAAAATGTAGCTTTTTTCAAGATCTGGAAAAGAAGCATAATGCTCCGCCAAGTGTCTCGAAACTTTTTTTGGTGGCTGCTAAGGTAGACGATGACGGACTCTTCGAGCTTCATACAATATCTCTCTGTTAATTGCTCAAACAGGTAAACCACACACCATCGGAGAAACGTTAATTTTGCCGTCGATAAATGAAGTTATAATTACTGTGCTCCATAAACCGGCGGCTGATGTAATTCGAAAAAATTTCTTTGAGCAATAATTCTGTGCAAAGAAAAATTGATGAAATTGTTGAAAATATTGAAGAGTAATTGTGAAATCACCTGAAGACCAGTCGATTTTCAATTCAGTTGGATGAATCCAACTTACCAAGTAATGAAGCATTGTTGTTGTCTTACGTGAGGTTCATTAAAGATGAAAAAATATGTCAAGAACTTTTATTTGCTAGAAATTTAAGGACAGATACAAAAGGAAAAACCATATTTAAAATACTGGAAGAGTTTTGTGATGAAAAAGGAATTTCCTTGAAGAATATTATATCAGCTGCAACAGATGGTGCTCCAGCTATGAGAGGTTGTCAAAAAGGCTTCATGTCATCCTTAAAAAACAAAATTCTTGATGTGATTGCTGTGCATTTCTTTATACATCGACCTCATTATTTGCTAGAAATTTAATTGAACGACTTTTTCAATCATTGGAACATGTCATCAGAGCAGTCAATAAAATCCGAAACAACTCTTTAAATGACAGATTATTTAATCAGTTTTGTGTTGCCAATGATGAAGATTTTAACAGATTGATCTTTTACACAGAAGTGCGTTGGCTATCAAAATGATATTGTCTGACTCGTTTTTACAATATGTCTGTCAAAGAGTTCTTGGAAAACAAAGATACAGCATTGCGCGAAGACCTCCTCACATCAAAGAATGATATCGCATACCTGAGACAGACCTTTATACATTTAATGATATGTATCTCCAACTTCAAGGCGATGACTTAAACTTAATAAAAACAACATATCCTCGCTGCTTTTGTACCCAAGTTGCTCTTACACAAGAAGAATATCTCCAGACATGAGTTCAATTATTTTCCCAATTTATCACTATCCTGCAACAACGACGACTTGCTCGTCTACTGCCGACATTTGGAAAATCTGCACAGTGATTTCATTGAAAGATTCCAGGGCATTTTGAAATTGGAAGTACCAGATTGGGTGTTAGATCCTTTTTCAAATGTCAACATAGCAATATCACCCCAGCTGGAAGAAGAACTTAAACTGACAACGAACGAGGAAATAAAAATCAAATTTAAAAAATGACTACCAACAATTTTGGCTGCAAAAGTTAATTTCGTAGTTGTAAGCTGGATTGTGGTCAATCATTCAACAGTTTTTGATATCATTTCCATCGTCATATTTGCGTGAACGTGGGTTTAGCGCAGTGACAACACCTGCTTACTAAAAAGAGAAATCACATTTCAAGTTACCAAACGTGGTGACTTACGACTGTTTTTGAGTAAAATCGAAAATGATATCAATAAACTTGTTAAAAATCATCAAATTCATCCATCCCGTTAGATTAGTTTAAAAACTAAAATTGATTACCTATCTATATTGTTTCTTTTAATTTGATTAAAATATATTATTAATATTATAAAGTTGCATTTTAATTGCCCTCACTGGTAAAAATTTCTAGTTTAGAATGTAAGTTTAAACACCAGAACCTACTAATATGGAACACTATAACTAAATTAATTAAAGTAATGAAATTGTGGTTTTTAAGTTTTAGGAGTGTATAACAAAGGGGGGTGCCAGTGAAAAATAATTGATTTTCAAAGGGGGTAGAAGAAATAAGTTTGAGAAACACTGTTTTAAAAGATAGCCATTTTTGATGAATATCATCTTTAATCTGAAAAATTAGACTTACTTAAGCAAAAAAATAGTTGATTCATTTGGATAGAATTTTTATAGAATGTTTAAATTTACCAGTGTATAAAAATTATTGTAATTACATTGCAAAATATGGTAACTATACAAAATCATAAAACTCTTAAAATAAATAATATTTCATATTAATCCACTTTTTTAAATTCAATTAGTGATTAACAAATATTTAAATAGTGATTTCTACGCAATTAATCTTTCGTCCATCACTTGGATTATTTTTAGAATTTTAAATGTATCCTACAGTTAAATAAAAGAAAATATTTTGATTATATTTTATACAATACATTTTATACAAAAATAAGTGAGGTATACTATTTTCTATAAATGTAAGGGATGTAGACGTTTTAGCTTTAGCCAGTTTTTTTTTTTTTTTTTTTTTTTTTTTTTTTATGTACAATTAGTTCTGGAAAGTTGCTTAATACGTATAATCCTACTTAAGATAATCAGTAAAAAGTAACACTCCATTCCCCAAATTCTGTCTTGTGACAGTTTTCAGGAGATTTGTCAGTCTTCCCAATAAGAAAGGGAAATGTCCGACGATTCTTGACCTGCTCGAGGGAAGTGGGGAAGGAACAAAAAAATAATATATTAATTTTACTAAATGTCTCCTCTAAAAAAAATTCTTCTTAAAACTGATTTACATCCATTATGAAAAGGAGAGATTTTTCGCAGATTCTTAAAATTTTCTGCGAGTCTGTGCCAGTTAACAAATATGTAGTGCCAAATTTAGTGATTTCTGGTGCATATTAATTTAAAGTAAGTCCCCCTTCTTAGAGTTGATGGAAATGAGTTTCAATCTTTTCCCGTTGAAAGTAGAGTTGAAAAATAGCCGACCCTTTTATCTACTTGTACATTTGTCTAGAAAGATCCTTCAGAAATTTTCAAACAGGTGTACCAGTGAATGTTACTCTCAAATGATAAGTGAATGTTGTCCTCAGTCTAAAAAATAATTACTCGGTGGGTAAAAACACATTTCATAAACATTTTCATCAGACAATCTACCTCTTGATATAACATGAAGTAAATATGAGGTGGGTAAAAACACATTTCATAAACATTTTCATCAGACAATCTACCTCTTGATATAACATGAAGTAAATATGACCTCGTTCATCTAAGCACTTGATTCTAAGTGGGAATCAGTTACTTCTGAACAACGGGGAATAGAATTTTAGTTTATGCTTTCATGGTATGGCTACTGCGAGTTTAGTCATTTAATGTTTTCTGGGTTTTACATTTTGTCAATCAGTAATACGATCCGTAATCTCTGATAACCTTAAGGTATGTATCGGAAGTCATATAGTGGCGATCGGATGGCAGGTTGTCCATAATGTGGCATTAAGAAAAGAACAGATACAGAGCTATTCAAAATTATATAATAGAGCTGACGTTTTATATCTCTAAACCTAATATAAATGCATTTGACATAGTACTTTATTTATACTTATGAAAACGTTTTTATTTAACCATTAAAAACTATAACATTATCTAGATAATAATATTTTAACTAAATTATTATTTTTTTATACATTTGGCAGGCACAATTTTGTGCTAGTGTGCATTAAAATGATTCAACTGTGACAAATTCTGTAAAAATTAATTTGTAGCTTAATGAATCATTTTTTGCATGTTATTGATTTATATTTCAGAAGTAAAAAGTTAAATACTTGAATAAATAAAAATGTATTCGTAATTCATCTGATTTTTATATATTTTATTTATTTATTTTTAATTTGACCCTTAATTATGTCATGAAATTTTTTTTATGAACTACACGAACTAAATTTATTTTGGTTAAACACTAGGTGTTTACCGACAATTTTAATAAAATTATACGAAAAATATGAGTTCGAATAGTGTAAGAATTAATTAGCTAATAATTACAACTATGGCCAAAACTTTGTATCCTTACTTTATTATTTATTTATTATTGCATAATTTTTTTACTTTATTGCATAATTCACTGAGATTTATCTCTAAAATACAGAAAAAATCTAGAGATTTCATTGGTATGAGTATTTAAAATATCAGACATATAAATCTCATTGCTAAATAAGAATAAAAGACAGCTTAATTTATTGGAAGATAAACCGTGGGAAATTGCTAAAATGTACGGCTTTTAAAACCTATTAAAAAACATCCAGGTATTTAGATTTAAAATTGAAGATAAATATATTTTAACATTTCATGCAAAATTGTTTAAAGAGTGTCGTATATTGTTAATAGTTTGAAAAAATTTCGTGTGATTATTTATTATAAATTGAGATAGATGTATAAAAGCTGATGTCGCATCAATTCATACAGAGAAACCTGAAATAATTCCTACTATTTTATATGAAATGTGATAAAATATCTTGATAAAATTGCTTTTCTAATTAATGTTCCTTGTTAGTTATTTATTTTTTCTAAATAAAATATGATTTCAGAAGGGAATCATTACATTTTATTACACAGCCTGTCAAATTAACACTTCAAATGATTTCAGAATTTTTAATCATCCGAATATATCAGCTACTTAATCATATACTAAGATTTGTCATTGATTTTAATTTGCTTTAAGGACAATTCTTTTAGCTCACTAAGTTGTTTTTAATTTCATTGTTGCTTTTCTTTCGGTTAAACCCATCTTATATCTCCTAGTAAATAGAAGCGTAATGTTGATTTTATTTCAAGAATTTATGCGGAAAGAAAACGAATTTCCACTTTGAAAATTTAAAAAGCAATTACTTTACAAAAAGTTTCTTTTATATTGCTTTATGCTAAGAGTTTTGAGGCTGAGTTGGATTATACATCTGCTCTAATGAATTTAAGGTAAATGTAAAAATGTAATGCTGAAATTTATTAAATTACAAATTCATTTTTATATAAGGAGAATTATCACTTTTTACTGAATAAAAATGGTAAACAGTTTGGCTTTAAATTCTCTAAACTTCTTTTGAAATGAAATTTCTCATTCAGTATGAGCATTATATTTCACAAAATAGTTTCCCAGAAACAATAATATGAAATTCATTCATTATCAATTAAATAAAACTATTTTTCAAAATTTATTTTTACACTTAAAGTATAATATATTAATCATAAAATTAATTACTATCTCCGGCAGAATATAAGATACCAATTTATTTTCATGAAATAATATTCAGAAAATTAATTATTTCCCAGACAGTCATTCAAATAACGCTGATTTCATTTGAATGTTATATATTTTTTGTTGATACTTAACAAATTGCATGTCATTTGTATGCAAAAAATCTATTAATTTGTTCATATTCTCTTCAATATATTCAAATTTATGTACATTATATTTGTTTTATATGCATGTAACACTTTAGTATCTTAGAATTAATTGTTTCAAAACTTTATTTTTTTATGTATGCAATATCAGCAAAATCCCGAAAATTTATAAGAAACCGCATCATCATTGCTTCACTTGATATAGTAATGTAATTCTAGTTATAATGTTGGAAAATATAACTCCTGTTCAATATAGGCTTAAAACTGTACAGTTATCAAATCCCAAAAGGAAGCAGACATTATTAAAAAAAAAAAAACATAATTTAAAAAGTGATTACTTCCTTTTTCAGCTTGAAGTTTTTTTTTATTTTTTTATATTTATTTATTTATTTATCTTTTAATTTTTAGATCATTCTATAAAAATTGAGCAATTTTTAAAAAGAAAGAGAAAAATATCCAAGCAAAATCGTTAAGAATGTTAATATTAATCTGCTTCATTTTTACCATAAAAGCAAATAATTTTTGCAATAAATTTTAAATTTCACCCTTTGACATTGACTAAATTAACAGACCCTGTTTTCCAAAATAATTAGTGACATCACACATGATTTCCAAAATAATTAGCAATTTCCTTACTTTTAGTTTAAGATAATTGGCAAACTTCTTTTAAATTCACTTTTCTTCTTAAAATTTGTTTTCTCATTAAACATTTTTATCCTATAAGAATAATTTTAATGGAAAATCAAATGTGAAAATTTAATTTTTATATTTCCTGGCGAGTGTATGCTAAAGTATAAAGTATCAATAAAAATTTCCTATACAATCCATTGGTTTTTAACTATCTCGTTCCACAGTGTGTTACGAAATTATTCATGTTTATAAATTAAACAGAAATTTAGAATAACCAATATAAGGATCTTACTATTTCATTATAATTCTCATTAAATATATATATATATATATATATATATATATATAATTTTTATATAATTTTTATTTTTAAACAGTCCTTCTCAAAGTATGCGATAACGCCCCCTTATGGGCGTTTGAAACCTAGAGGGGGCGTTGATGGGTTAGGAGGGTGATGGTAGATTTGTAGTTTGATTTATAATTTATATTTTAAATTTTACTAGAATTAAAATCTACTTACTACACAATAACGAATACTTAGTTTATATTTCTACCCTGTATGATGGTATAAAAACTTAAAATACTTAGCATAGATTTCGTAGGATAGCCGGCACGCCGTATGCGGGTACGTTGTAAAATGACGAAAAGCATACAGCTGTGTAAATGCTTCAATCACCAAATGTGGCAAACATTCCGGGGGAAAAGACTAATTGCGGGAGCCGGTGCACTAATGATGTTTTGCTCCGTAGACACTGTCCGTCTTCGTTTGGAGAAACCTTCAGTGCTTTTACGCATGCTTCATGCCTACTTCGAGCTCATCAAAATAGAGTTGAGGCAAAAGAGAAATGTTTACTTATGCGTGCTTCTGAATCACCGGTCTGAAGAAAAAGTCCATTTCAGCCTATCGCCCCTTTTTGGAATAGAATTGTCGACAGGTAGTGGTTTTGCAATAAAATAAACGGATCGTACGTGGTAGCAATCGGCTGGTTCATCGATACTTGTCCTAACTTGCTAAGTACGATTGAGCGTCGAAAAAGATAAACGAGTTTGTGCGTGTTTGTCTTATTCCTGTCGGTGCTTACTGTTTTTAAATTCTATATAAAAGCTCGTAATTTTTCTTATATTTTCATTAGTGGTTTCGCGCGCTATCATTAAACCAGTATTTAAGTTTAATACTTTATTTACATATTTTTGAAAAAAAAAGCCATGTTGCAAGCAAAAAAGAAGAAATGACATACAGTGCAGAATATTTTAAATATGGATTCATAGAAAATTCGCAAACCCATATTTGCCTTTGTGCCTTATTTGTTCAAAAACATTTTCATACGAAGCGATGAAGCCTTCAAGACTTCAAGCTTCATTTAAATAAAATGCATCCAGATAAGAAGGACAAAAATGTAGCTTTTTTCAAGATCTGGAAAAGAAGCATAATGCTCCGCCAAGTGTCTCGAAACTTTTTTTGGTGGCTGCTAAGGTAGACGATGACGGATTCTTCGAGCTTCATACAATATCTCTCTGTTAATTGCTCAAACAGGTAAACCACACACTATCGGAGAAACGTTAATTTTGCCGTCGATAAATGAAGTTATAATTACTGAGCTCCATAAACCGGCGGCTGATGTAATTCGAAAAAATTCCTTTGAGCAATAATTCTGTGCAAAGACAAATTGATGAAATTGTTGAAAATATTGAAGAGTCATTGTGAAATCACCTGAAGACCAGTCGATTTTCAATTCAGTTGGATGAATCCAACTTACCAAATAATGAAGCATTGTTGTTGTCTTACGTGAGGTTCATTAAAGATGAAAAAAATATGTCAAGAACTTTTATTTGCTAGAAATTTAAGGACAGATACAAAAAGTGAAACCCTATTTAAAATACTGGAAGAGTTTTGTGATGAAAAAGGAATTCCCTTGAAGAATACCATATCAGCTAGAAATTTAATTGAACGACTTTTTCAATCATTGGAACATGTCATCAGAGCATTCAATAAAATCCGAAACAACTCTTTAAATGACAGATTATTTAATCAGCTTTGTGTTGCCAATGATGAAGATTTTAACAGATTGATCTTTTACCCAGAAGTGCGTTGGCTATCAAAATGATATTGTCTGACTCGTTTTTACAATATGTTTGACTCTGTCAAAGAGTTCTTGGAAAACAAAGATACAGCATTGCGCGAAGACCTCCTCACATCAAAGAATGATATCGCATACCTGAGACAGACCTTTATACATTTAATGATATGTATCTCCAACTTCAAGGCGATGACTTAAACTTAATAAAAACAAAAATATCGTCACTGCTTTTGTAGCCAAGCTGCTCTTACACAAGAAGAATATCTCCAGACGTGAGTTCAATTATTTTCCCAATTTATCACTATCCTGCAACAACGACGACTTGCTCGTCTACTGCCGACATTTGTAAAATCTGCACAGTGATTTGAATGAAAGATTCCAGGACATTTTGAAATTGGAAGTACCAGATTGGGTGTTAGATCCTTTTTCAAATGTCAACATAGCAATATCACCCCAGCTGGAAGAAGAACTTAAACTGACAACGAACGAGGAAATAAAAATCAAATTTAAAAAATCACTACCAACAATTTTGGCTGCAAAAGTTAATTTCGTAGTTGTAAGCTGGATTGTGGTCAATCATTCAACAGTTTTTGATATCATTTCCATCGTCATATTTGCGTGAACGTGGGTTTAGCGCAGTGACAACACCTGCTTACTAAAAAGAGAAATCACATTTCAAGTTACCAAACGTGGTGACTTACGACTGTTTTTGAGTAAAATCGAAAATGATATCAATAAACTTGTTAAAAATCATCAAATTCATCCATCCCGTTAGATTAGTTTAAAAACTAAAATTGATTACCTACCTATATTGTTTCTTTTAATTTGATTAAAATATATTATTAATATTATAAAGTTGCGTTTTAATTGCCCTCACTGGTAAAAATTTCTAGTTTAGAATGTAAGTTTAAACACCAGAACCGACTAATGTAGCACACTATAGCTAAATTAATTAAAGTAATGAAATTGTGGTTTTTAAGTTTTAGGAGTGTATAAAAATGGGAGGGGAGGGATGAAAAATAGTTTATTTTCAAAGGGGGGTAGAAGAAATAACTTTGAGAAATACTGTTTTAAAAGATAGCCATTTTTGATGAATATCATCTTTAATCTGAAAAATTAGACTTACTTAAGCAAAAAAATAGTTGATTCATTTGGATAGAATTTTTATAGAATGTTTAAATTTACAAATGTATAAAAATTATTATAATTACATTGCAAAATATGGTAATTATACAAAATCATAAAACTCTTAAAATAAATAATATTTCATATTAATCCACTTTTTTAAATTCAAGATGGAAATAATACTATATTTAGTTGAAATATATAAAGTTATATTTTAATATAAATATGTAAGAACTTTTTTTGATAATTAAACTAGATTGATTAAAAAACAAAAAAAAATTAAGTAACAATGTTTCATATTTTAATTACATTGTTAATCTTATTTTAATTTATCCTTAATAATGTTTGTTTTACATTTGCTTGAGTGATACTGAAAGAAATAGACTTTCTTTAAAAAGGAAGGTTAATTAAAAATAATTACATGGTCATAAATTTTTTTAAAAGGAAAATTAATTTGTTATATGCATGAATATATTTACTATATCTCAAATATATTTCAAAAAGAGTAATTTAATTAATTGAAGTTCTGTATTCATTAATTAAAATTAATTTATGCATTTTTTATCATTTAATCAGTTAAAATTTGTTATATTAAATTAGATACATAACCAATCTTTGATTTTTATGTGAAATTAATTTCTAAAAAGAATTTATACAACATTAATTATAACAGTTGACTTACAATTTTCAATGTTAAGTTGAATGTTATTATATTTTCTTGCATATTTTATTATTATTAGAACAAAAAATTGAATTTTAATAATTATACATTCATATATTTATTATATATAAAAAATAATAAGATTTTTTGATAACTCAAATTTGATAATTCTTGAAGTTAACTTTAAATAAAATGTTTTATTCATACTTTAATCAAAAAAATTTCAAGCCTTTATTCAAAATAATAAGTAAATGGTGATTTCAAATAATAATATCACAAATATAAATTTAATTTTTTAAAATTTAAACGGTGGGTACTTGGATGACGAACCCTATGCCACTACCAGGCCAGAAACTGCTACTCATTAGTTTTTACACAGCGGGCACCTGTGAACCAACTCACGGAAGCGAGTAGCATAGCAAGCGCCGTACCATCACAAACCCATTTACAAGGTGGGCCGCATTCATACATCAACACAGAATGTCTGAATCACACAAGGACAGAGAAACACAGAGAAAGAAAGTGACATCCATGTCCGAACCGGGATTCAAATCCGGGACCACAGTAGTCAGGAACGCTAATCACTCATCCATCTCTCGGTCGGCTATATAAATATTATTTTAATTTACATTCAGGAATTTTTACATTAGCATAGTATTGTAATCTCATAAATTCTTCACATCGAATGTTTTGAAATTTTTGTGTCAAGCAACAACATTTATAGAAAATTATACAAATCTCTCCTCTGCAATTTTCATTTGATTTTTCTCCGGTGTTCTGAAAAAACATTAATTATTTTTACTTTCGATAAATATTATAAACTAAAAGCAAAAACTTGATATTCAAGTATTATTTAAAATTTTAAAAATTAAAAAAGCACATTGTGAAGCAAAATTCAGTGCAATAACTAAGAACTATTATATAAAAACTTGCTTCAAAGTTAAGAATATTACACATCAGTAAGAGCAAAGTTGCACAGATATGCTTCTTAAATCATAATCTATCAAACAATCTAGTCAGTTTACAACAAATGAAATGAAAATAAAATGCTATTTATCTTGAAAGTCACTTTAGTTTGATAATTTAGAGATTTTAACGCAAAAATATTCAAAATGTTTCTTTTACATGCTTATTTCTTTTCCATGTCGATCAATTGTGTCTATAAAATAAGGAGTCAAATAGATATATGGATAGAAAACGAGGAATCGAACTCAGCTTCAAAATACAGTGAGATGTGATTCAAATAAAATTATGGATATTTAAAAAGATTGATTTCACAGATTCAAATACCAATAAGTTTTCAATCGAAAAAAAGGGATAATTAACACCATGATTGGGCAAAATCATATGCTAGACGATGAGGTGCATTTAAATCAGCTTAAGACGATGTATATATCTTCATATTAATCTGAATTACAATTAGGCAGCCAAATAGTAGATAAAGTATTGGGATCTATTTTAGATCTTGAACACAACAACCATAGGTAATTATTTCATAACTTGTGTAGTTTATGTTTTGGATTAATTTGCTTGAAGCTGAAACAATAAAAAAATTTGAGAGATCAACACCCAGACATTTTAAATCCATTTTATTTTCTTTCTGTTTCACAAATCCCTTAAGAATAATGCTTTACTTAGAAAAATAGCATCACAAAATCAATATATCAGTGAAAGAAAATAGGGATTTAACTAAAAAAAGAATATTTCAAAAAAATATCATTTGTAGGAAAAATGTATTCATTATAATACTGCAAATCAAATTTTTGAAGTTTGACTTCTGGTAATTAATTTAAGATGTTGCATGAGAAAACCATTAAATCGAATGAAAGTTTTCATGTGCTTTAATATGTACCTCACACAATATAGTGTGATTGCTGATTTTTTTTTTTTTTTTTTTTTAATTTTTAGGTTGTTATAAAGTATAATGTCTAAGATAATAGTTTTAAGACACTTAAATATATTTATGCTGTAACAAAATTTAGTATAAAAATTTCATTTTAATATATCTTCATGCATGCAACAATATTAAAATAAAATACATTCGAAACTTTATCAGAATTCGATCCACAAAATTTCCACTTCAAAAAATTTACTAAATTATTCATGTGAGAGAAATGTAAATTATGTTACGGAGTTTTGTTGTAAATTTGAGTACTCTCAAACATTTTAAAATGAGATTAAACTGACATAAATCAATTTCATCTGATCAGGATATTTTGAGATCGTAATGATTCAATATTTTGCATGGTTTCCTTATTTATAATTCTAAACGTATAAAATTTTCAATATTAAAACATATTGCAAATTATAAATAACATAGGTAACTTCTTATATTACATGGAGAAGTTAATTATATTCCTCATTAAATAAAACTATTAATTTTTAAATTTAATTGATAAAGTCTAATAATTTCCATAAATATACCTAGTTTTTAATAAAATTAAAATTGGTTTTTTATTACTTTGTTCTACATAATTATAAATTTTATTACATTATTGTAGTTTAATAATTACTATTGTTGTTGTGTGTGTGTAAAAAATATAAAATTATAATGAATCAAATAATGATTTTTAATGACATCTTGGTAACACATTAAGTTATACATCGTATTTGATAACAAACATATTTTTAAAAGTAATAGAAATTTTATAGTCTTAAACCAAAATCTCATGTTTAATTTAATCAAAAAAGTTTAAAATTATAAAAATATAGTATTTTATCGTGTTAAACAAATTTTTCATATATATAGAAATAATCTTCAAAATTTCAAGTACTGTATAACAATACTAGAACACAACCCCAGATTTCTAGAAATAATTTATTTTATTATTATTTTTTCACTATTAACAGTTGGTCGTTGGCGATAATGTTGTGTGTGATTTCAATTTCATTTCTAGTATATTGTTTAGCACAGAATTTCAGCTTTATTGCAGTATTATTGAAATAGAGTAACTAATGAAAATCATGTATATATATAATTTTTATTACAATTAAACATAAAATTATAAATCTTAGAGCAAATTGCGAAAAGTATAATCACACGTGAGTTTTTTGCAAACTTTATCTGATAACAAATTATCATTTAAGTTCCTCCTTGCAACAGTTTTATTAATCCTTTTATTATTGAACAATTATGATATATATATACTAAGTGATTTTTTTAAATTTATAATTGTAAAATTATATTTTATGTTTGCCTAAGCATATTTAACCGTTTTATTATAATACTACTATTAGTATAATTGATACTTAATCGTTTGTATTATATCATAAAATGTGTATTTCATTTAACAAGATATTCATTCTATTATATTTCATACAAGTACATATTAATTTTTTATAAAAATGCAAGATAATTTGCGCATAAGTTTCACTTATCCAAGATGAGATACAAGTTAAGAGGCATAACTGATTGCAAAATATATTGTGAGTGAATACTAGAGAATTCTTCAGCATTTCCCGTGATTCAATTTCTTGAAATTTTGATTAGGAGAATATTTAAATCACCTTAATTAAAATTTTGTAATACTTTTAATTTTCAAACAAAAAGTTACAAAACCATTTTGATCAAGCATTTAGTAGAGCCTGTAACACTTAGACAGCGCGTCCCCGGGGGGGTGTCGGATAGTAGAATGCCTTCATTGGTTACTTTGAGTTGTAGGGAGGAAATAAAATACTCTCCGTGGACCCATAAGTAGACGTATAACCACCCATTTGGGGCTCTGGCAATTTTTTTTCTATGAATTTTCCAATTATTCCTCTTTGTCACCATGCTGCCGCGTCCGGGGCAGCCGACACGATGCGACGTGACCTGCAGGCAACGTCGACAAATCAACTGCGAGGACACAGCAAACTTCTTATAGCTCAATATAAATGGCACTCAGAGAAGCAGCCGATGAGTTCGCTAAAGAGGCCCATAATTCTCCTCAGCCATCCAAATGCTTGACCCTCATTGACGCCAATACAATTGCCAGCCAAAAATTAATTTGCCAGCATGTTAAAAAGTTTTTCATTCTAGAAATAAACAGTGACAGAATCATTTCAACTATAATAGCCAGACATAGAACAAAACTCTTGAAAGACAAGAGGATTTCTACAAATGGACAAAGGAGCTACCCCAGGCTTTGTCCTCACTGCTAACACCCAAATGTCCCCACAACACATCTTCAGCTGTCCAGCAATGCTGGCCAAGCATTATAGAATCAGCATAGAAGATCCTGTGAAGTATCTTTTTACCGATGCTGCTGTAGAGATCACCAGCGTATTCTTAGAGATCTTCAGGGGCATTCAGGATTCTTGCACGTACTCTTTTGGTACATGGACACGACATCATCATCATCATCATCATCATACAGTATAATATTGTTTGAACTGTTCAGTCAAAGTATTTAGTATGATTCCAATTCAGAATTGCAGAAGTGAAACATTATTACCAATCCAACACTTTGGTATTGAGTTACATAATTGTCTATTTTCATATCATATTGTCACATAATCGAATGAGAAAGATGTAAAATTTATTCAAAACTGTGTGAAGCATCATACCGTGATTACATGTGTGAGTCATGGAAAAAATTGCTGATTTAAATGAATTTGACAGAACAAAAAAAGGAAGATATGACTTCACTTAAAACATTTCTATTCATTATTTTGTATTTTAGAAGTTGATGATAGAAATGCTTAAAGCAGTATATTGAATTTTATTACTCAAATTTTATGTGAATTGACATGCTTTTTAACTATGCCGTTTCTTCCATACATTTTAAAACATATCAACAGTCGTATTTAAGAAATTTCTGCTTTTATAGAATCCGAACACGTTCACAGCAATTTTTTTAAATACAATGCATATATACATTGTAACGATTTTTTCTTATTTCACTTTAGAAAACATTATATTGAGCTACTAAAATTTGATATATTCCAATATTATTCTTCATAAATGTTAAATATGCTTACAATTTTAAGCATTTTTCAAAAAACTTTAAAAAATGCTACATTAAAAACTATTAAACATATTTGAAAAAATTAATACCAAATAATCTATACGTTGTTATCTAGAGCTTGTACTCAAATTTTAAATTTTTGTGAAAAAATAAAAAAATTACGGGCAGTTGAATATTTATACTGAAATTTTAGCCAAAATTTCTATGCTTTTATTCGAATAACAGGCCATAATTTGAAAACAATATACAGATCACGCTCTCATGAAATTCCATTATGATATTATAAAAAAAATATTTTGAGTTATCGTTTTTGAAGCGTGGAAATTATAGATAAAAGCCAGTTCTGAGAAAATCGCATTTAAAGATTAAAGTGTTGTGTTTATATAAGAAATTCTCATATTTGCTGATTAATCTTTTTATTTGATTTTCTGATTGATTTCTGGAACAGTAAATAATGTATCTTTTAAAAGCTTACTAAATTTATATTTCAAAATTAAACACTGTTTAAACTAATTTTTAACCTCATTCTGGCCCTTTAAACGCCCACTCCCGGTCCTTTAAATATGTTCACTTTTGGTTTCCTAATCTTTATGAAATCCTTCATATCTCGGAATATAATTAACGTAGAGACAAAAATAAACCTGTTTTAGAAAGCTATTTAAATTTCTTATTTAACAAAGGAACAAAATTAATTTATCATTTTTAAAATTCAAAGTAAGTGAAATATTGCATCACATAATAAAAAGTGCAAACATTTGTTTATTTTATATTACTCTCATTTATATCGTCAAATTTAGAAACAGACGTAAGAAAGACCTTATAGAAAATTTTTCTATGCGTCCTACAATGATATGAGGAATCATCGAATTACAATCAATTATCGATTTAATGCTAAAGCTGATTTACTTTAGCTCATTGACAACTATTCTATAGAATGTTTGAAAGAAAAATAACCTGTTCTGAAATTGATAATGTCTCAAAATGTTTCATTTCCGATTAGAAATTTGACTATTAAATTGTAGTGAAACTAGAATCATTCGCAGATTATTATCCAAATTTGAAAAATACATTTACTTTAGTTGTCTAATAAATTTATTGTTCATTTAATATATAGACAAATGCAATATCTGCGTTATTTCTACTTACATATTTAAAAAAAGAATGAGAATAAATTCAAATATATTATTTTCTATAATAAATATGCATTAATTTAATAGAAATTACAGTTTAACTTTTCAAAATGTCTTTGTTCTTTATGAAATTATTGAGTCTCTCAAAGTGTAATATTTTAAAACACTTCAAAATTGGTTATCTAAGTGCAATTATTGCTTTATTTTATTTATCATTTAATGCTATTTCATGGATAGATTTCCAAACATTCTTTAGTAAAGATTTTTGAAAATTTAAATATCCTGTATATCCTACTGAACACTGAGTTTAATAAATAATTATACCGACAGTAGTGTCTTTAAGACTCTATCCACGTAAATGTTAAACAAAAGTTCCTTCGAGCTTCATTTTACAAACCTTATCTGACAACATGATCTCCACAGAATTCGTCTCCTTTGTTTCACGCATTCGCAATGTTTTATTCATTGGTGATATTTTAATGAATAAGTTTTGTAACTTTTGTGAATTCAACACGTTTGTGTCGTATAAATTTAGAGAAGATGAAAGCTTCCCTACATTACATAAAATAATGAATATTTTCCTCCTAAGTTATTTTAAGTGAATATCGTTTCAAAATTTCAAAAAGAAACGTCAAATTTAAAAAAGAAAATTTTTGATGTTTAGTAGATCCAGTAATTTTACGGAATGAGTAATTTATGAATTTTTCGTTACTGTAATATAATTGTGGAATATCATATGAAATTTTCATACAAATATGTAAGGCATTATTATGAGCTAGATAATCACAGAGGTTATTCTTTTTTCTTCTAAATAATTCCCCTTTACTGAGAAGGAGTGACTATTTAACGTAGAAAATTGCTGTAGAGTCAATATTATATTATTTTTTTACCTGCCGATATGAAATACATATTATGCATGAATAGCTTGATACATATATTAAATGTCTGCACTGAATTTCAGAAAAAGCCATTATTTCATTTATTATTAGTAATGAAATAATAAATTATATTATCCATTGTACTTATCTATTTTTTAACTTAATTATTTTTTTTTAGTTTTTTCATTAGGTTAAAATGTCATTGCTCACAGAATTTTAGTTACGCATAATGAGTTTATTCATATTTTAGAATTATATCAGAATATCATTTTGCATATATTTTATATTTCAACCATCATTTAATAACATGAAACAAATAACTTAACAATTGTATAAGTCACTTCATTACACCGTAAAAATTGTTCAAATGTATATATTTAAAAATTCCACTCGAACAATTGATTTAAAACTCTAAACTTTCATTAATATAGATAGGATTTAAAACGCTGACGTCAAGTTTAAAGGCTTGTTTGTCCCTTTGCATGACAGTAAAAAATTAACTGTGAAGTTAGTCAAAACTCTAGCGTAATAAGTGGAAATTTCAGTTTTAGACAATTTATCTTGCATGTTTAAAAATAGATACCTTACATCTTTTTAGGAGACTAAATTACAGTTCCTTCTGATTAAGTGATACAAAGTAAATTTCCATAAAGCATAAAGCATAAAAGAGAACAAAAAGTAAACACACACACACGCACATGCACACGCACGCACACACGCACATGCACACGCACGCACACACGCACATGCACACGCACGCACACACACACACGCACATGCACATGTTTGTCCCTTTGCATGACAGTAAAAAATTAACTGTGAAGTTAGTCAAAACTCTAGCGTAATAAGTAGAAATTTCAGTTTTAGACAATTTATCTTGCATGTTTAAAAATAGATACCTTACATATTTTTAGGAGACTAAATTACAGTTCCTTCTGATTAAGTGATACAAAGTAAATTTCCATAAAGCTTAAAGCATAAAAGAGAACAAAAACTAAACACACACACACGCACATGCACACGCACGCACACACGCACATGCACACGCACGCACACACGCACATGCACACGCACGCACACACGCACATGCACACGCACGCACATGCACACTCACTCACACACTCACATTCACACTCACGCACACACGCTCATGCACACGCACACGCACACACGCACATGCACATGCACACGCACACACACGCACATGCACACGCACACACACACACACGCACATGCACACACACACACGCACATGCACACACACACGCACAGGCACACACGCACACGCACATGCACACACACACACGCACATGCACACACACACACGCACATGCACACACACACGCACATGCACACGCACGCACGCACACACACACACGCACATGTTTGTCCCTTTGCATGACAGTAAAAAATTAACTGTGAAGTTAGTCAAAACTCTAGCGTAATAAGTGGAAATTTCAGTTTTAGACAATTTATCTTGCATGTTTAAAAATAGATACCTTATATATTTTTAGGAGACTAAATTACAGTTCCTTCTGATTAAGTGATACAAAGTAAATTTCCATAAAGCTTAAAGCATAAAAGAGAACAAAAACTAAACACACACACACGCACATGCACACTCACGCACACACACACGCACATGCACACTCACGCACACACACACGCACATGCACACTCACGCACACACACACGCACATGCACACTCATGCACACACACACACACATATATTCTAGGTAAATTGATCTATTAATCATTTGTGTAAGTCGTATTGCATTTCTTATGAAATATTTGTGTACCTTAATACAGTAATGTTACAAAATATTAAATTATAATTTCTGTGCACCAAATTATAAGTTGATTTCAGGTACAGACAAAATAGTCTGTTCAGAAATTAGATGAGTAATTGAAAATATTTCTCAAATATTTTAAAAATGCTAAAATGTAATGAAAATAGAATAAAAATTCTAATATAATTTATTGCAAAATATTACCTTAGGTAAATATTTAGTAAATTGAATAAATTAACGTTTATAGATTTCAATATTTAAGTGACTCAAATGAAATGTGGAAAGTCAGAAGCTTATTAAGTGACAAAATCTCAGACTATCAATATTTTTGTGGTAATTGAATACATTACGCTTTCTGGTTCAAAACACATTCTGATTAAAAAAATATATTTTCATCCACTGGTGTATAGAGTTAAATCAGAAAATTCGAAGTATATAAAAGACATTCGTGTTTACTTCGAGTGTAATCAGCTTACATTTTTTTCTGAAACGAAAATAAGTTATTTCGAACATATTCATTTTTCTATTAGTTAGTATAAAAATATTTACATAAATCATTTAGTCAAACGTAAAAGGCATCTTAAACTTTATCAAATTTTAATTTTGTGTATAGAGCTTTAAATCAAAGAAATAAATTTATGGATACATTCAGTAGTAAATGAATTACTATTTTAAAGAAAGACACACATGAATATTGAATTTGATTCAAAATTTATATTCAAGTGTAAAATTTGGTTTAAGATATTAACGTAAGACAAAAAATTAATAAATCGAGTCAATTTCAGCATTAAAAATTTAAAATTTAGAGACAAATGGTTAAATACATACTTATCGAAAAAAACTTAGATTACTTTATTTATACCTCTTTAGAACTTTGAAATTTTCCAAAGTATATTTTTTCCTAAAATGCTTTCTTATAATTAGAATGCATCAGCTTCTAAAATAAATAGCTGATTCATGCAAATCACTTAAATATATTCTGTATACATTCAATTTTAATTGATGATTAAATGCTAAAAGTAATTACTTTCTATCTCAAATGCTTATTTCTTTAGAAATTTATTGCCCTTGCCAATTTTAGGATATGAATATGATTACTGCAAGAGCAAAATGTAGACAAACCATAATTAATTTCCTATTGAAAAGTCATGAATTTATATAAAGTATTTTTCAATATTTCTCTAATATAAACAGAAACAGATTATTCCCAAGATAAATCATTTTCTCTAAAGGGGAATATTTACCAGAACAACATATAGTTACAAAATATCTTTCATGTGTCAAAAGCATTTAATTAAAATGAAGTAATTTTCAGTCATAGAAATACTTTTAATTGAAAGTGGACGTAAACATTGTTATTTACAAAAATTTGATTTCATATTGAGTTTATGTCAGAAAGTGGAGTATATAAGCTCCATTTCAATAGGAAAAAATCCGGATTTTTTATTGGAAACTCATTTTATGCAACAACAAAAAGATATCTTCTCTAAAACAAAATTGCATTACTAATTGTAAAGGAGATATCAAAAATAAAAATGTCTAAATTTTCATTCTTTCAAAGAGTGCATTATATAAAAAAATATATGTTTCTTATCCCATAAAATGAAATCGAGCTTTGCCGTCATTGTTATCACTTGGCTTAAAACAATTTGCAGACAGTCATTTTAACACAATCTCTGTCCTTCTGTATTCCGAATGTTTTCGTTGTTCAATGATTAAGGAAATATATTTCACAAAATTAGATATAAAATATACGAAGCTTATTTTTGAAGCAATATTCTTACAGCGAGTTAATGAGAATATTACGAAAATACTATTTTAAAAAAGTATTAGAATTTTAATACTTTTTTACAATAGTAATTTCGTAATTCTCACTTATTATATTCTCGAATATTCATTTAATTCAATATTTCATTATTATTCAAATTTATCATTCTACTAACTTTTCTTTACGCCTAAGGGAAAGTTTCAAGTCTTAAAGTAATTGACTTATTAAAGAGTGAAATTTAAAATGGAAAATTCTAATAGTAGAAGTCTAATAGTAAAAGTATCAAGCACAAGATATTGTAAGCTATTTTTGTGTTTATCGCCAAATTTTCCTTCATAGCGTATTTTTAATAGATAATTTCTGTAATAGATATACATTGAGACTAAAATTGTTAAATGCATACACGGAAATTTCATAAAAATTAGTCTAAAAATTGAAATTTATTCTATGATTTATCAGACTCAAGTTGTATTCCGAAAGAAATTTATAGGTCTCAAGGAATTTAAACATTTCAAGTAATATTGGCCATATTAGTGCATTACCAGAGGAAATATATTGAAAACATCAAAATATCTGGTCTAATAGCATTTTCATTCAATTTGTTTTAGCACAAAATCATTTCCCATTGTTGGAAACGTTTTGGATTGAATCCTGAGCCTTTAACTTTTATTCAAATTTGTCTCTTGTACACGATTGCATGAACAAAAGATTTTTGACTTTATATGACTATAGATTAAGCAATCTTTTTATTCATTCTGGTTTTGAAAAGGGGGAATAATTAGTTTTTAAAACATAAATTACCTTGCAAGTGCCAGGCAGTTATAGCAAGATGTTCTTATAGTTGAATTTTTCATTTCCTTCAAGATCAGAAAGAGAATTATATTTAAATTGAAAAAATTACGTCAATTACATTTAAATAGAAAACATTACATTCGTATATATTTGTTTTGGTAAAATTTGCTTCGTTAATAACTAAATGAAAAAATTTTTTTTTTTTTTCAGTGACGCATTAAATACATTTTTTTTCTTTTCTATCGCCCATGCTTTTTTATTTCTTTACCTTACTTTAACATATTTTTACCATTTTTTCATATGACGATATATGAACTTGAAAATTTTCAGAGCCTAACTGTTGATTATTTTATGTTTGTTTGTTCCAACATTAGGAAAAAAGCATAAAGTGTGCAGCAGTGTGAAGTTTTATACATTATTGCAGACACCTACAAAGATTACTTCTGAAATTTCGTGGCTTAAGAGGGTGATAAAAACAAACATATATATATATATATATATATATATATATATATATATATATATATATATATATATATATATATATATCAGATAGAACATGAAAAATATTGAAACCTGTTTTATCTTATTTATAATGGCAAATCTTTCTTTAGCTGCTTTTGCACTGATTACTTTATATATATAGTAACTTCTACTATACTGCATATTTATTACAATTAAATAACAGCATCTCCAAAATCCGATTTGCATTAAGAAACATGAAAATGTAATACTAAGCAAGCATGGGCCTAGTAAAGTTATATTGCACACGTCATCTAGCGTGAACAAATTCTTGTCGCCTATGTTCAACGAATATCCACCTCCAGTTACAGCCTTAAACCTTCAGCTTAAGCCCCACCCACTTCTAATGATTAGTTTATTAACCCAACCCAAAAACTGGAAGGTAAATATTTTTGAAAGACAGCTAATTAGTGGCTAAAATCACGGACTTCATTAAAGACCACGAAAACATAACTTTGGCCGAAAGCAGAAAAAGAGAATCTAAGTTCTCTCCTATGGGACTATTAACAGAAATCTCAAAACATATTTTTTAACGTGAAATGGAATTAATTTTTACAAGCTTAACATTTTACAGATGAATAAATTTCAATTATCACCTGTGTATGAATCACTTGTGCTTAACTTTTCAAACTTGTATTCATCTGAAATCATTTGTGAAACTTGTAAAATCACTTGTGATTGAATTGCACATCATAAACGTTCAAAATATTGATTTTTTATGTAAAATATAATATGACAGTTATATCAGTTCCTTAAAAATATATGTCTTTAATTTAAGAAAAAACTCTAGATTGGGTGTAACCAAATGAATTCCAGTTTTTAGTTTTCAACCAAATGAATTCCAGTTTCCAGTTTTTATTCACAGAAAAACTTTATCCTTCTGATTATGATGTGTTTATAATTTATATTGGCATGTAATTATTGAGGAGATTGAGGTCGATTTAAAATCCCGTTTTTTTTAACATCAGTGTCACATTATTGCATTTTACAATAAAATTAATATGCTTAGAGGGACACTTAACATTAACGGATACATCTAAATAACATTATTAAATTTAATTTTCAGAGACTAATTTTTATACATTTTTTAGTTCTTACGTTTTTTGTCAATCACTTCCATGAATAAATAAATATATTTAAATGTTGTAGTCTATCCATATAGTTTAGAATAAAATTCATATCTATTTATATATTTATTCTGTTTCCCTCTAGTAACGATGCTATAGTTAATATTTCTATTTTGCTGGAATTGAACTATGTAATAATAAATATCTATTCAAGCACATTATATATTATATCTTTATAAGTTGTTATCAATACTATTTAAAAATTTTTCCTTGACCTTTTTGTGTATTTGTTTTGTAGTTTGTTGTATAGATTATATGCATTTATATCCAACAAACTATTTGAAAAATTGAGAAATCGAAAATAGAAAATTCCATAGAAAAAATCTTTACAATCAACATATTCTTATTGTCATGAAAGAGTTATATACATGGATATAATGCTGAAAATCTGGTAAAAAACAGATAAATTTAGTAAATGTAAGCCGTAGTTTTATTTTAAAATTTTTTTAATTATTTAAATTGAATTCTTTCATATTAAAGTCTCTTTTTGTTAATGATTTATTACGTTATTATTACTAAGAAAATCATAAAATAAAATAATTATAAATAACAATACAATGCTAATTAAATTTTAAGAGATTCAAAAACTTTAATAAAAAGTTAGAAAATTTTTCACACTTCTAAAAATTTAAAAAAATGAATTTAATATAAAATATGTTTAAAAATATAAGTTGAAAAGGTCAAGTTAATCTAAAATGAGAAATTTAAAAAAATTCACTTACAAATTGAAATTATATATATATATTTGAAATCTATACATTATTTAATATAGTACAATTGTAAATCAATATTTAGAGTCATCATTTCGATAATACTCCGAATTATCAATTTCTCAAAATTTTAATCATTTCACAAGATTCTAATTGTTAATTTCTCAGGATATTGTTTTGATGGCAATTAAATGAGAGAAATTGAGCAATTGTTTACTGATTGAATAGTTCCATATGATTATAAATCCGACAAGAATTAAAAAAAAAAAATTAAGCTTTTATGAAGATTTCTGGGAATATTGCAGCATATTTCAATAGAATTTGTTAAGTCTGCTTAATTTAATTGGCTAACATTTATAACAGGAATTAAATTATTGCAATAGAGACTACATCAATTATAATAGTTATATTAAATTAAATTGGCTAATGTAATTTAGCTTCGATGCATATATATATATATATATATATATATATATATATATATATATATATATATATATATATATATATATATATATATATATATATATATATATATATATATATATCCCAATGTTTTCGAATGGAAATGTTTAATAGTATATTTATGATAATGTATAAAATGTCATTCAGAAATTTTAATGTAAATCTAAATTAGTGAGCTAAATACAAGGAACAGGAATTTCTGTAATTGTCTTCATAATTTATAAGCACTGGGTACTGATTAAAATAAATCTTTCTTTCACGGTAACAAGCCTTTAAAATCATGTTTTCTTGAAACATTATACTAAATCCAGAAATGATTGTCTTGAAGTTCAGAAATATGAAGGCAAACTTAATCAGTTTTTGACAAAAACTATTTTTAAGTAAATTATATGTTTTACAATTTATAGCATGATCTTTGAAATGCATTATACATCTTATAAATGCAGTTAATGAATTTCATTTGCTTATTAAAATGTATCAAACACACACCCACACAATAGATATTTTTCAAATATATTATTTTTATATTTATATATTTTCATATACCGTGTAACTTCTGCAAAAGATATTACGGTTGATTTTTACTGTACTCTTAAAGAAAATTATATAGCCTTATAATTGCATAAATATAGTTAAAAACATTAGAAAGTGTGAAAATTATAAACATTGTTAATGATTTAAAATGTGATTGCAGATTTTTTTTAACGAATTATGATACATTTTTCATTAACTTTATTTCGAATTTTATAATGCCGTCACCATGCAGTATTGTTAAAAATACTTTATATTCTAGTACAGATAAAGCATTTATTCGATTTTAAATTTAAAATAATTATTAGAGTATTGTTTTCTGAATATAAATACTGCTCATTTTTCCTTAGAAATTTCTGTTTTTCATCCTACTGAAGCACAGAATGTGAATCCTTAATGCATGAAAAAGAATCACAAAAAGTCAGTCTTCAAAAATATAATGATTCAAATTAATTTGAGTCATTTATTACATTTAATATGATCATGATTAAAATCATGCAATGCAATAAAATATTTTACAATACTTTTTGCATTTCAAAACTTTTTTTTTCCAATGGCAGATTGTAGATAATTACAACTGCACATAGTCTATTAATCTATTGTTCGCTAATACCAAAGGAACCAGCCAGAAACTACGACCTATTAGCTACCGAGGCGTTGCCCCGGGTACACCACAGGGGGTGAGCCACCATCGCACCCTCACATATGTCATAGGGACCCGTTTATAGGATAGGCATCATTCCTACTTCATTCACACACACAAGGAAAGGACAAAGTCAGAATAGACAGAGAGAGAAAGTACACCCATGCCTGAACCGGGATTCAAACCCAGGACTTTCCTATCCGTAGTTAGGCACCCTGACCACTAGATAATTTGACTGGCACATTTCAAAACTTCTGAAGAATATAAATGTATGCAATATATTTACCCTATCGTATGAAAAAGAATATATATTTAATACTAAAAAGATTAATAATATATTTAAGATTTCTATAAATTGCATGATTATTTTAACAGCAATGTCTGAAGTA
Source organism: Latrodectus elegans (assembly GCA_030067965.1). NCBI lineage: Eukaryota > Metazoa > Arthropoda > Arachnida > Araneae > Theridiidae > Latrodectus > Latrodectus elegans. The sequence goes on from CM057819.1 coordinate 66,290,930, forward strand.
GAGCTTTTTATAAAATAATTAAGCATTATATATAGTGACTAAAACTTTCCAGCAATGTACGATTATATTTCACACATTCTATTGAAGCCCAAATGAGAAACCGGCAAACTATAAAGTACATCTCCAATTCGTTTCGAATATCACATGGATTGGTATATGTCTTTTAACGCGCTCCCCTCGAGTTCAGAATTTGTCAGTAACATTTTGCGGTTTGTTCAGAAGTGTCAAAATTTGAAAGTTTACTAAAATTTTTATAGTGATGCATGAAAATGGAGGAGCAAACTGTAGTATTAAAGAAAGAGTCATGGTCTATAAAGACATGTAACATTGAACTTTTCAAAATTAGAGTTGACACTACAAACATTTGAGTTTTTTAACCAAAATTATTTACTAGAAGTTAATAAATAATATACAAAAAGCCAAAATTACTACTAAAGAGAACACCAAAACGAGCTAAAGAGTAGTCTACAACCTAGTGGACTTATTCTCATTGCTACGAGAGCCATTTATATTACAGTTTAACAATGGTAGAGAATTTGCCAAAAATGACAAGGATTCATGAATGCGTCAAGGACTCGCGAAATGTATGAGTAAAACAAAGTGCCAAAACATGAAATGTCCTTGCGTGAAAATGTAATTCCAAATGCCATTAAAACCTGTCAAGTTACAACAAATATAAAAAAAAATTCTTACTTTTTTTATATGAAAATTTTAGTTTTTCTCAATAAAAAAGGCTTAAATTATGTTCCGTAAAATTTTTCTTTTTCTTTTTCCTTTTTTGAATAATTTTTTAATGGCCTTTTTCTTACATTTTCAGAATAACAAGTAAAAAGTTTTGAGAACTACACATCATTCACATAATAAACTCATCAAGTCATTTTTTCATACTTTGCCTAAATATCATTTGTCATTCTATAGAATATACCTAGGTATTATATACCATGTTTAGGAAAGGTATGTAACACTTCTCCTGTTTCATACCTTGCCTAAAAACGTTCGGTATTACATTCAGTGTCGAGGTTTTACTATAGAATGCCAGTGTGTCATACTTTGCGAGTAACACTTATGATAAAAACGATTTCCAGTTAAACCGACATCAAAGTAGAGATGTATAATATAAATCTAATATGCTTCATAAAGATACTAATTATAATTGTATTTTGATCCCTGAATCTTCAACTGAAGTAAAGTATGCAAACTTTGTTATTTCCGAAATGCTTTAGTAAAACTTTGATTTCACATAGTCATGTGTTTGAATTTAATTAAAATATTTTCAAGAGAAGACAAAACTACGCTTTGAATTTAAGAAAAAAAATTAAAAGCTGGTGTGAAATGCTGTGGTTTGATTCAGAATCTTAATGAAGAAGGCTAAATCAGGTGTCTTATTGTTTAAATAACAATAAAAAGAGAGGTGATAATTATGACATATAGTCAAAAGTTTATATTTTATGTACTTAAGCAGATATGACTTATTTTTCTTCTTGTAAAACAACATCAGAAATTTGAGCATCTCACTGAAATTAAATAATGTATGCATTTTTGCATGTTTATAGGAATTTAAGACTTTTTGAACGAAAATCTGAAAAATATAGCAGAAGTTTTCGAATAGTTATTAATTTTCAGCATCTAAATGTAAAATTTTAAAAAAATGCTTTTTTTATATTTTTCCTACATTGATTTGTATACATTATATTCTAATATGTAATGCATTTCCTGTAACAAAATATGTAAATAAATGATCACTTATTAAAATATAATTAAATTATTATTACATTTTCGCAATTATCAATTCACATAATTTAGAAATAAAATGAATTCATATTTAATTTTTAATAAGAATTTTCATTATAAAATAATTATCATTCTATCAACTTTGTTATGAAAGTTTAAAACAAAATAAGAAATATGTTAAATGCACCTTTGAATTTAGTTTTGTTTTATTCCATAGTTAGTGTCAGAGATTTAAAATGTATTTGAGTAAATATATATTTAACCTAGAATCCATTCTTGTTACAAAAATAATAAAATGAATAATTTTTAAATCTTTATAATTTTTATCGTTCAAGTATTTATTCTTAGTAATTTCTAATATTCATGATAATTACCTCGAACTGGCAACTAAATCTTTATTACTCTAGCCATAAAAATTTTGTTCATTTTAAGACTATAGGTGTGGCTCTTGTTGCTCTTATTAGATCTAGTGTGCAATAAACGAGTCTTGCGAAAAACATAAAATTATATAAAATAATTCAATTTTGTTGCAATCATTGAAGGAAATGTAACAATTAAACTTTGCAAGGAATATCTTACTGAAAGAGAATTTTTGAATATTCAGTATAAGAAACCAAAATAAATATATATTTTCAACAATGAATAGTGATGATTAGAATGCATGTGTTAGAAATAGAAATATTGCTGAAAAATTGCACTTAATTAGCATTCCGAAAATTTGAAATGAAATTTTTAAGCTAACTTTTATTATTTTGAAAATTCATCGTTCAATCTATGTTTAATGACAAAAAGTTTATTAAATAATGTAATTATTGACGTTTCAGTACTTTGTATATGGCACAGATTTTTTACTCCAACATGTGCTGCTACGTTAATGTATAAAATTTTGTCATCAGTCAACTGCATGGAATGATTCCTTAATATAGCATTCCGTTAGCAAGAAGGCAATCAGTATTTATGGCTTCATTCGGATTATCTTCGGGGTGATGGGCGTGTATATTAACAAGTGTTTTACCGACATAGACCTTTTCAATTTAGGATGTACTCATATTGATATCTATAGTGGTATATCCTAATTTCTGGTGTTTATTGGATAAGTGACTAAGCTATGGTCTGGGATACTATTTCGTAGATTAGATGACCTCAACGGGTATGAATTTTTGGAACCAATTCTCGATATTATGGTGCGTGTATCGTGTTGCAAGGAATTTTCATGATATCTTATAAGCAGAACACCTTCGCCTGCTTATTTAGTGGAATAATCAACTATTTAATATATGTAAGATTGTTTTGCAGACCAGCAGCTTAATTTTGTTGGAAAGTTTTAATCTAAAATTATTTCTTTTATGAAAATAATAATACACCAATACATTTCTGGACTCTGATTCTTCAATATCTTATATTTCATTGTGTTAGGATCCTTGTGAAAAATAAATTTATGCAACGAGAATCAAATACGTTACTGTTACTATTGTTATTACTAATCTCGTGAGAATCTTGTTTTCAGAGCTAGATAATATTCATGAATTCGAAAATATCCAAAATGTCTGTAAAAGATGAAGGACCCACAAAATAATTTAGAATTGAGTGATGGAAAAATAAAAAACATTACAAAAATAATTACTATAAAAATGTTTTAATAAGAATTAGAAACAATAAATGCTTTATAACTTTTTTGAAAAAAAAGCTTGTTGATAGAATTATAAATTTAATTCAGCGCTTTTCAACTCCTTTTTTATATTTTTTACTTTGGTAAATTGTGATACGCTGAATTCAATATATTTCATTATTTTTGTATTTCAAAGTTTCACTAGAGTCTCTCAGTGGATCATTGTGAGCATTTAAAAGATGATCTCAGCAACAATTAAGACAATTTCTTGAATAAATAATAGAATGAAATGTTGAATAAGATCTTTATTAATATATTTTAAGTATTATTTTTAATAAAATTTGAAAAAATTATTTCTTAGCATTAATTAAACTATCTGTAAAATCATGTTGAAAAATATTTAATTTATTTATAATTGTAATTTTAACTTAGAGAATGATAGCAGTTAAAATAATGAAGAACTAAATATAAACTTTTTTTAAAGAGAGCATACAATTATTTTAAATAAAATCCATTTTAAGGGCACATTTCAATCAAATTAACCCCAAATGTATTAGAAATAATTATAAAATAAATTTTAAAATTTCCTTAAGTAATGTTATATTTATATTCTCAAAAAAAATCTAATATAAATATAATATTTTAAATGTTCTTTTAAGATTGGAATATTTTCATGAATTAGTTTTATAGAGCGCAATATTCTTTTGATGCATCTCATTAATAAAAATATCAATAAATTTCATAATATTAAGTTTTGATAAATGTGTCTTTTAACAACAAATTCTTACTCATAGCATATAGCTCACCATTTAAGAGTTTTATCATAAATAATTATAAGTAAGTTTCTAAATTCTTTTGAAACTTTTTTCCCTTAGAAAAAAATTTTTTTATTCTAATATGCTATAAGAAATGACAAAAAAAAATCAAACAGAAATTGCTAATTTAGTCAATATTTGAAATTATTATCAGCTTAAATATAATGGATGTCAAACTACACAACTACAATTTTCTTATTTTCAGTTTCAGATTTAAACTTTTCTTCATGATAATAACAGGTAGCCTGATTGTTTGACCCACCCATTACTATACCTTTATTGTCATAAAAAATAATCATCAGATTGAAATAAATAATTTTAAATTTGTATAATAATATGTAAATAAAGGTACCTTAACATTTACAGATATCAGCCTATTGCATATGAGGCAAAACAAACAACTTTTTTAATAGAAGCCTGTTTTAAGTATATAAGTATATTCACAAGAACTGACGAAATATATATATATATATATATATATATATATATATATATATATATATATATATATATATATATATATATATATATATATATATATATAAAATTATATAAAATTATTATTTCCAGGAAGTTCTCGTTAAAGTGTGTATATCATAAAATATACATCAATAGATATTTACAAATATTTTTGGGAATGTTACAAATATTCATGAAAATAACATTTTATTAAATATTATTCATTTTAAAATTAATACAGATGCATCGAAAGTGTGAAACTAATTTAATTTCATATAAATTAGCAACTATTGTATATCAATATTTGTATGTAAACTACTTTGGCTTCTCATGATTGTGATCTCATAAACATTTTGTTGTATAGTAAATTACAGTTGATTTGCCTCAAAAACCCACCACACACACACACACAACACCATAAGTTTATTTCTGCAGCAATTACTTGAAAGGTGATCCCAATTACTTTAGTTATTGCTCATTCTCTGTGTTATTCTTGTTCGAAGTGAGAAAGAGCAATTGGTGAAGATTTTTCCGTTTGATCTTACATTATTTAATCGGAGGCCGCTATCCTCGTAGGATTTATGTATATTTAATAATCTTACAAACTATAATGCATGGGATTAAATAGAGTGTATCTTTCTACACGTCACTTGAAAGGATTGGAAAATTTCAAAATCTTTTGATGTTTGGCTAACTTTACAAATTAGGTAAAAAGAATTCCAGTTAAATTAATCATCGATTAAAAGAATTTCTGCTGTTAAATAATGGAATTACAACTTATATATTTATGTATGTCACGTGGTAAGTGTAAAACATGTATGTATGTAATTATATATATATATATATATATATATATATATATTTAAGCAGATACAAAATAGCCTTCTAAATATAAATACATTTATTATTTTCATTCTTTCTAAAAACTATTTGATAGAAAAAACACATATGGTATATAATAAAATATACAATATGCATAATATAACTATAAAAAATATACATTTTTCGGATAAAACTTTCAAATACGGTGATTGTTTTTAATCTAAATGAATTTAACAAATTTCTGTATTAATTAATCAAGGAGTTAAATACTGAAAGCGTGACCATCTGCAAAGTTATATTGAACTTTAATCCAATGAAATTTTCCTTAATAAAACTAAGATCTTCAACTTCACATTTTCATGTTACGCGATATTCAACCACAAATAGTTGTTAAACTCAAATAATCATTATTTTCTACATGATATTAAAATTTAGCGAAGAAAAATTAAATAATGATTAGTGTATGCAATATATTTTATGACTAATATACATGTGGGTTCATAAAATAGCAAATTACTTATTTCTATTCTGGGAAATATCAAAGTTTTAAATATTGTTATTCATACAGTGATGATGTTGTTTGACAGCACCATCAATTAATTTATTTAAGTAACTGCTTTTCCTTTCACTGAATCTACTTTATTTGTCTGTAAAATATATATATTTTAAATTAAAGAAAAAAATATTTTAAATTTTTTACATTTACTTTATTTGAAATAGTTAAATTTTCGCACAAAGTTTAGAGATTTTAAAATATTTTACCTCTGTGACAAAATAGACTAATAAAGAGTAAAAAGGAATTTAGAAAAAAAATAAAAAAATGTATTTCTCTTTTTACTTGATACTGAATTATAACTATCATTTTTACTTATGTAAATATGAAAGAAATATTTAGAACCAAACATTAAATTATTTCCTAAATTGCTTTATAAACATTTACAAAGAATGCTGTTAAGTGTTTTAAATATAGAAATATACATATGTTCTTGTAAATAAATATAATATCGTAGAGAAATGTAAAAAAAATATATCAATTACAGAATATATTTATATTGAAAAATTAACAAAGCACTACTTATCACAAACACATATTTTGTGAATAAATTTAAATAATATTTGTAACATAAAAATTTCTTAAAGGTTTTTCAATGTTCATAACATATGATTTAATATCTTAAATTTCCAGACAATTAAATACAGTTTCATTACTTTATGTGTTAATCTTACTAATCAATAAATTAACGTAAATAATTATTATTTTAAAATATTTAAAATAACTCTACAAAAGCATTCATAGAATCTAGAAGACAAATCTATAGTTCTTGTAAAGTTTGGGAAATTTACTTAATTAAATTGTTATTAAAAATAATAAATTTTTAAGCGTATAAAGAAATTTACGTCATAGGAATTAGTAATATAAACATCAACTTTTTCAAATGAATAATGTTTAAAAAAGTTCTTAACCGAAATAGAAGATAATTCTATAAATTACGTTGCTAAATATGCTTGTCATAAACATTTTAATATCAATGACTGGGAAAATTACGAATGCAAAATTGAAATTAACACAAGATAGTACTTTAAAGAATTCATGGAGTGATATAGTTAAATACGAATTTTTTTTTTCAATTAACTTAATAAATTTATAAATTTTATTGTTAAGACTTGCAGTGGCCAACTTAACTACATTCAAAAAAGTCTTACTTCCGAATAAGGTCTTCATTATATTAAAATAAATTGATTAATATATATATATATATATATATAGATATATATATGTGTGTGTGTGCGTGTGTGTGTGCGTGTGTGTGTGTGTGTGTGTGTGTGTGTGTGTGTGTGTGTGTGTGTGTGCGTGTGTGTGTGTGTGTGTGTGCGTGTGTGTGTGTGTGTGTGCGCGCGCGCGTGTGTGTGTGTGTGTGTACGTGTAATAAAAATACATGATAAATAGTAAAACAGTTTTCCGTTTTCCTCATTTTCTAAACATTTTGAAAACAGGGACGTAGTAAATTCAAATATATAGGAGCTCCAACCGTAGCTTTACAAATCAGAACAGGAACGGTATTTGGAAATTCATCCTATCTCTATTGTTACAATACTCTCGAATATTAATAAAATTAAATCGAAAGCTAGAGAATTTCCCACCAAAAGTTATCATTAGATTAATTGCTTCGTATGGCTCTGAACTTGATAGGGGAAGGTACTGTAGGGAAGTAATCAGAATACCATGGAGAAGGACTTTCAGAAAAGTGCTCCCAGTAGTATTTGGAAGTAGTGAATGCGGTATCGAAAGATAGAACATTTTGATTTTCACAAGGAATCAGATATCTTCGTAGACATATGGAGAACAAAGATCCAGTAACTTTGTCCTGTTGAATCAAAGGAAATAAGTAAAATAAATGGAAGATACTTTAAGGGAAATGCTAGTGTCTAGAACCGGAGAAAGGCAGGATTTTGATGGAGAAATCAAGTTGACGAGAACTTGAATAGATTTGTATTTTCGAACTGGAAATTGTACTTAATTTGTCGGTTGGAAATGTAAAAAGTGTTAAGTATCTTGTGCATGGAAAGGCTATGCTATAGTATCATTAAAATATGAGCATTATGTATATATATATATATATATATATATATATATATATTAATATATATATATATATATATATATATATATATATATATATATATATATATATATATATATATATATATATATATATATATATATATATATATATATATATATATATATATATATATATATATATATATTACTTTAGTAAATGAATAGAACCAATAGGAATATAGAATATAACTGTATACATAAATAAGTTATTTTATTTAACAACAAATATTCAACAAGTATTTACATATTTAAGTACTGAATTGTTTTGAATACGAGATACATTGAAGGAGAAATCACATACTTTATTAATGTATTCTGTAAGTTTCACAATGCATTCGAAAGAGTTAGCTGTGTGTGTCAAAGATTAGATAAAAAAAATTAATCTATTTATGAAACTGATAAGCACATTGAAAAATAGAAAAAATTTAGTTGAATTCCTTTGTCTTATGTTTAGCGAGATAGCTGGAGAATAATAAACATGCTTTCTTATCAGCTTGTAGAATTCTCTATTTGTCTCGTGGCTCTTTCACAAACTTACCATTGTTTTATTATGTAAATAGCGTAAACAAAATTAGAATATTTACTACTCGAATTTACGAATCGCTAGATTTAACTTAAGTTTTTGAGATATTCTAATTTTTAAAGTATAGATGTTAAATATCAAAAATAATTAATGTACAATTTTTAAATTATTCAAGGAGATTTTATGAACAATTTCTCTATAAAAATTTATAAAAAAAAATGGGCAATAAATTTTTCTGTATTGTAACTTATGTGATTTGCAAGTTAAATTGAATTTAAATAATTAAATATATCTTTTTACTGTGTAAAATAATGTATCCCTTGGAAATATGAATTTAAATCTCATTAAAATTAAATAATTTTCTGTAAAATAAATAAAGAAAATGTTTAACAAATTTGGGCTCACAGAAAAGAAAATAATCTTAAAAGCATATCTACAAAAAACACATTTTAAATTAAACGCATCTATGTATTCATAAGAAAAATGCTCCAGAAAATAAAAATATAATAAATAATTAAAAGATCCATTCCATTAGTTGTCATATACAAAAAGGGAAAGCAAGAATTAAATTAAAGAAATTGTTGCAGAGTTGCTAAAAGTTCATTTTTTACATTGTATTGTCTCCGTTACTCTGACTAATATAGCTTAACATATTTGATTAAATTCTTTTAAGACACACAATAACATATACATGAGAACTTATTTAAAACTTATTACTATATATTTACGAATCAATTGCATAAGAAAGCAAGCTCACATTTCTCAACGAGACCCTACGTTTAACTAATTTTAATATTTTAATTTCTATAAATACAGCTAAAAACCATAATAACTCTTAATAATTTCAGAGCAACCCCCGTGTAATATCCAGACATAAGCCCATTTTGGTTCATTATGTAACATTGAATCTTTATAATTATTTAAATTTACTTTATTTTTATTTAAAAAATCTTGGTATTTCCTTAAATATTGAATACAAAAACATTTAAAATTGTATTTCATGTCACAGAAAAAGTTTTTCACAGAAAAAGTCTCAAATCTTTGAGAAAAAAAACATATTTCAGGTTTTATATGATAGTTATTTAAAAGCTATTAATAGTTCAATAAGTTAAAAGGAAATATTTTTGTATTTACTAAATATTATTAAAATTTCAAATTTCATTGATCAATATTTTTGAAAATGATTTTTTGAAAATTTAATTTAAAAATTTCTATTTAGTAATGAAAATCTGTGCTATTTGTCAAGAACTGTTTAATAGATTTAATTTGATAATTTTATCATTATAATACGAATTATGTAAACGTTATTCCCATTTTTCATAGATTTAAAGAAAAAACTATTCAAATGATGAAATTAATATAATTTTTTTATCAAAATATATGATTAAAATGAACATATGCCACATCTATGGCTTATTTAAAAAAACTTTCCGTGAAAATTTGCAGTCCATAATTTTTAAAATCATTTACTTTGCTTTATGAATAAAATACTTTATATAAATTCAACACAATTAGAGAGAGATTCAACACGATTATATTATAATTAATATTTCTCATCAGAATTGAAATTATTTTTTCCATAACATTTCAAACTGGATCAAATCGAAGCATGTTTCATGGAAAAATGTCACTGTGATTATTTAATGAGGTTTCTGAAAGAAATGTTTTACATTAATTCAATTAATTGCAATATGCATTTAATGCATTTATTAGGAATACATGTCTAAAATGTTACTTAAACGCTGTTTGGTATTTTTCATCAAAAATTTAAGGAAACAGACACTGTATTATTCTAAATAAAATTAATTTAATCGATTAAAAACAATTAATTTATTTTTATTAAATAGAAAATAATAACACATAAGCAAAGGTTCGCAAAGGTTTTATAGAAATTTTTTTTTGTGTTTTATGGTAAATTAAAAATGCATTTCTCATAAATCATTGGTAGAAAAATTAAACTGAAGGTAAAAGACTTTTAAAATGACAATATATTATTACTTTCTTTTATTTAAGAGTATTACTATGATTACTATTATAATTAATTAGTTCAGTGAAATAATTAATGAAATAATGTGGCTAATTTAACTTTGCAAATTTTGCTACATTTTTGTATGTTAACATTTTTTATATTTAAGAAATAGAAAAATTAATTTTCAAATATACTTGTAAAATACCTAATATGTCATGTTATTTTTTCATGTTATTTTTCATTAACATGTTACTTTTTCTTTCAAAAAAGATTTACAATGCCTGATCGAATTCTTCTGGAAATATTTCTAATTTTGTTGGTAAAATTCATGCGTTAAAAATCATTCAAGTTGTGAAAAAAAATTATCTTTTCTTAAGTATTGTTTTATGTATATTAATAAATTTTATACACGCTTGAAAACATATTGTGAAGCTTTTCTACATACCATTATTGAAAATTGTTTTTAAAATTATTGTAATTGAATAAAAATTTGTTATTAGTGATATTTGCTAAAATGAAATAAAAATTTATTCAAGCTTTTAAAAAGCCAATAAAGTACAGATTAAAAATTTGTTTCATGTAATAACACTTTTTTCATAAGGGTTAAATTTTTTGGGACTTATATAAAGTGTTACTAAAAATGGGAACAAAAACTGTACAGTATATTAGATGATAAATATTTCTATCCATAGTTCTGATGATTAGGCATTAAACACTTATGCAGTTATTCACTGAACAGCATATTCAATGGAACATTGTTATTGCATAAAGTGTTACTATATACAGTTGGCTTATTATATAAAGTGTTACTAAAAGTGGGAACAAAATCTGTACTGCATATTAGATGATGTATTTTTCGATCCATAGTTCTGATGATTAGGCATTAAGAGCTTATGCAGTTATTTACTGAACAGCATATTCATTGGAACATTGTTATTCTATAAAGTGTTACTATATAAAGTTGGCTTATTATATAAAGTGCTACTAAAAGTGGGAACAAAATCTGTACTGCATATTAGATGATATATTTTCGATCCATAGTTCTGATGATTAGGCATTAAGAGCTTATGCAGTTATTTACTGAACAGCATATTCATTGGAACATTGTTATTCTATAAAGTGTTACTATATAAAGTTGGCTTATTATATAAAGTGCTACTAAAAGTGGGAACAAAATCTGTACTGCATATTAGATGATATATTTTTCGATCCATAGCTCTGATGATTAGGCATTAACAACTTATGCAGTTATTCACTGAACAGCATAATCATTGGAACATTGTTATTGTATAAAGTGTTACTATATAAAGTTGGCTTATTATATAAAGTGTTACTAAAAGTGGGAACAAAATCTGTACTGCATATTAGATGATATATTTTTCGATCCATAGTTCTGATGATTAGGCATTAACAACTTATGCAGTTATTCACTGAACAGCATAATCATTGGAACATTGTTATTGTATAAAGTGTTACTATATAAAGTTGGCTTATTATATAAAGTGTTACTAAAAGTGTGAACAAAATCTGTACTGCATATTAGATGATATATTTTTCGATCCATAGTTCTGATGATTAGGCATTAAGAACTTATGCAGTTATTCACTGAATAGCATAATCATTGAAACAATGTTATTGTATAAAGTGTTACTATATAAAGTTGGCTTATTATATAAAGTGTTACTAAAAGTGGGAACAAAATCTGTACTGCATATTAGATGATATATTTTTCGATCCATAGTTCTGATGATTAGGCATTAACAACTTATGCAGTTATTCACTGAATAGCATAATCATTGAAACAATGTTATTGTATAAAGTGTTACTATATAAAGTTGGCTTATTATATAAAGTGTTACTAAAAGTGGGAACAAAATCTGTACTGCATATTAGATGATATATTTTTCGATCCATAGTTCTGATGATTAGGCATTAAGAACTTATGCAGTTATTCACTGAACAGCATATTCATTGGAACAATGTTATTGTATAAAGTGTTACTATATAAAGTTGGCTTATTATATAAAGTGTTACTAAAAGTGGAAACAAAATCTGTACTGCATATTAGATGATATATTTTTCGATCCATAGTTCTGATGATTAGGCATTAAGAACTTATGCAGTTATTCACTGAACAGCATAATCATTGGAACATCTTAGATTAGATTTAAAAACACATTAAAATGCTAATGTGTGAACATTAAAGAACACTATCCACTATTTTTAAACTTAGTACCATTTTACTAGCCAGAATAATGTATTACTTCAGTTTCAAATAATTTAAGTTATTAATAGACTTTTTAAATCTAGTTTTAGAAAATAAAGTTGAAATTTTAATATCAGTTAATGATTTACAGTTTCAAAATTTAAAACCCCTTTATATTCAAAATAAAGACTGTATATAAGGATACATAAAATATTGTAATCTATTTTATTAGAAATATTAGAATAAAATTTGGAAAGGATACATATGTTTTAATATAAGTGTCTTCAAACAAAATTTATTCATTTCTTTCTTGTAACAATTATCGTTAATTATTAAAAGATTACTTTTTGAAATTAAGCCAAGTCCAAAGTCACATCGATATCATTACCCATTTTTCCTTAACCAAGTATAAAATCTACAAAGAAAAGAAAAAGAAAAAGAAAAAAAAAACAGAATAAAACAAAAGTTTGTAAAAAGTAAAAAAATGTTTAAAATGTTTTGAATTTTACATTTTCAAGAATTTTTTGAGTTATACATTGTCTTTTAATTACTTATTAAACACTTATGCAGATATTCACTGACCAGCATATTCATTGCAACATTGTTATTGTATAAAGTGTTACTATATACAGTTGGCTTATTATATAATGTGTTACTAAAAGTGGGAACAAAATCTGTATATTAGATGATATATTTTATGATATAAATATTACATTTAAAAAATTCAATTATCTGAAATAATATTTACTAAATTTGATAATTCATTAATATCTAGATAAATTCATATCTCAAATTAAATTAACATGTAAATTTAAACTTGATTTAATAAATTACAGATTATTTCAAACATAACTATATTAATATTTCATCAATAAAATACTTACTAATTTAAATTATTATTTCATGGCATAGTTTGAGAGTTTCTTTTAATAAATTGTTCTTTATAATAACTTATAGAATAAAAACAGATTTTTCTTTTCGTGAGATAAACAATTCTTTCTCATTAAACAATTAAAAGAAACAGCGAGAAAAAAATGTGATTACTTTTTAGATACATTTTTCTAAAAAAAATTATTTTTTTATTGATACCACTAAAATAATTATTTTCTTTGCATGATAAAAAATTACGATTTTTTTTAATATAAAGTAAATGCTTAAGTATTTTCTTATTTACTCTCATTTACTGTGCCAAATCCGATAGTTGAATTCACTTTTCAATTTTGAATGAATTTACAGACATTTTACACTTAAATTTAATGAATTTGCATTTATATTTTGTCTTTAAAACTAAACTTGTCTAGACCCATTTAAATTTAAATTTAATGAATTAAAAAGGTTTTCATTGAGGCAGAGTAAAATAGACCAGTAGTACTTAAAAATTATTATTGAGACAGCATTCTGCAGAGTACATGAAATTTACAATGTAGGATGGACATCTCTTGGGAAGAAAATAGTTGTCAGTTCAATGTATTTATCTAAAATAAAGGTCAGCTGAGACACCTATCATGTGTCTCAATGTTGAAGCTGCATAACAGATATCTCATAAATAAACTATATTTTAATGATATTTTCAGATGAAAATTTGTGATGATGCTTTGTGCAAAAGAGAGAAATATTTTTATATCAAGTTTTTGACTTAAATAAAGGTCAAATTGAAGTTTTTTAAAATCTTTTTTTATCGTATCGCACTATGTATTCATCTAATGTTAATAGTGGCAGTGATACCTAGGACGTCTTTCAATGAAGAAGATATATAACAAATGGCTCATGCACAAACTATTTTAAAGGTGTTTTCAGATTAATACTTGTGTTGATGTTTTGCATTAAAAGCAAAAGAAATAGTATGTTTTTGATTTAAATAAAGGTCGAGTGCAGTTTCTCGAAACTTTTATTTTATTCTATCGCTCTATGTCTATTCATACCAATCGATATTTCAATGCCTGTCTAAAGAATATGGAATATTATATAAAAATAAACAATATTAATTCTGATTGTAAATCAGTTTTCTTTGTAAATTTTGCAATTTTCTTCGTAAATTTTGCAATGACCTTGTGAAATTGTATCTGATTAAATTAAAGGCTTAGCAGATAATATCATACATTACAAGCTGTTATTAAAATCTTGCATTCACTGATTTTCTTATTTTAAAAAATTAATTGAGAATAGATAGTTTAAAAAAATATAGACTTTATTAAAAAATTTTCACTTTAAATTTGAAAAAAATATTATGATATGATGGCTAATTATTTCTGGAACATTTTTAAATGAATTTTGCATCAGTAAAAGAACTCTCAAATATAATTCCAATTTCAAGTGATAATAGAAAAATAATGTATAATATTAGAATTTTTTAATGAACACAGAATGTAAACAATTCTGAAATTGAAATACTTTATCTTTGGAGCTATTGTTTGCATATTTATGTAGATTTCTTCAGCATATTTTTTTACTATAATTTTATATAAATAAAATTTTTAAATCAATTATAATTTGCATTTCCTTACATAAACTTTTACACTCTTCATTATAAAAATATTTTTTCGATTTCTAAAACATACTTTATTTTTTATTACTATTTCCACATATTATTTCAACAGTGCAATTTATTTACTTTGATACATTAAACGTATGATTATTACTTTCAATCATTTTCCTCTTTTATTTGGAATTTCATCATAAATTCTGCACCAACGAATAACTTAAAAATAGATTCAGGATATCATTTATTTAATGTAGTAAATGATCTCCTGTAATGCATTAAAAATCTCTAAAAATGTTATGTATTTTATAATCTACTAATTATTTTTCTCGTGTCTTAACGTACTCCAGCCCAATATGTTGAAAGTTTGTACTTAAAATATGAAAGTCAGCCAAATAATGTAATTCATGTCATTGGTAAAACTTTTTTGATCTAATTATGATTTTAAAATAAGTTTAATATGCGGTGAAAGTTTTTAGAAATCATCAATATGGAATTCAATAAAATATTGTAAAAAATCAGATTACTAAATGAATTAATAAGTTAAAAAATATTTATACTTCACTTATTTTCTATTAATTACTAACATTTATTTGTAAATAGACTGAAAGTTTTCTTATATATGTATAAGTCTACTTAATAGAACTCTAGATTTAATTTTGCCAAATAAAATAAATCTATGCTTGGATTTGCAGTATTCCTACATGTGTTTGCAGAATACTCAGTCTCTCTGTTTACAACATTTTCCACAGATGTATTATATTTGTTGCATTAACATTTTTATCGTGTTATGCATTATTTATATTATGTTTACAGAAAAAAGGAAATTAAACACAGTTGAATAAATCCAGCTGAAACTATTTTTATATAACCAAAAACTGAAACACATCTCATGGTAATTTTAGTGTATTAATGGTATAATAATGATATTAAGGATTAAGCAGCCTTAAAAATATGATACTTTTTAACCAACACAAGTTTCATACACACTTGCTAATAAACACTTGACAAATAAAAGTGTTGAAGTGAAACTTCTAATAATTTGAAAATCCCAAATGATGAACCTAAGAATTAATGAAATATCAAACAAAACATTTTTCAATTTTCTAAGAAACAGATCATACTAATGGTCAACTGTGCACCTCATTATACAGGAACGCCTACTCCAATGGAGCTAGTTTTGTATTTAAATTCTAAACGAATATATTAACATATTATTTTGCTGAAGCTATCATGTTTTTCAAAAATAGAAACAATCATATTATCTATATAGCTCAAGATTAGTTAAACTTGTCTGAAAATGAATTATTTATGCCTACATTTAAATAATTGTAAGTTGCATATTTTAAATTTATTTAATAAAATTCCATATTGTAAAATATAATTTTAGTTCAATAAAAACAATGTGTTGGTGAGTAAACTTTTAATTACTTGTTTTGGCAAGTAACTAAAATATGTGTACTTGTTTTTAATTTAATTTATATAAGCATGATAAAATATATCACAATTTCTAATGAATTCATAGTATATTTAAATGATAGTTTATATATATATATATATATATATATATATATATATATATATATATATATATATATATATATATATATATATATATATATATATATATATATATATATATATATATATATATATATATAAGGCCGCACATGCAAAATTTTATTATGATTCTAGCCCAGTTAACTAGAAATGTTTTAATGCTTTAACAATGTTTATAAAAATGTATGCAATTACTGAATGCAAATACTTATATAAAGAAAAAAATAATTGTATTCTGTTATAATACATTCGGAAATAAAATCCCTCCACTAGTGAAAGAATAATAGCTGAAGGACAAATTAAGGGTTATTTTATGAATCAATTAACCGTTTTTATCATCAAAATTGACGTAATATTAGGAAACAAACAATACAAATTGCTGAATAATTTCGAATAAAGAAATTTGAAATTCATATAAATCAATCTGATAAAGAACAGAAATATAGTAAGTATTTTATGTATTCAAATTTATTTCTACAGTATCATATTATTTTACTTACAAAATCCAGACATGTTTCAAAGTTTTCAGTCATGGGTAAGAGACACATTTAGTGATATGTATTTGTCATTTCCTTATTATTTATTTACTTATTTTATGCATATACTGAGCAATTATTACTTTCAAATTTGCATGTATACTATAATGTACAATTCTTAAGTGATTCTTAAAAACAAACTCATAGAATTACTGCGTTTTCAACATACAATATTTTATATTTATTTTTTCACATAAAAAATTTCTGATTTTATAAATGTAAAATAAGTTACATAAATGTCACAAATAAGTATTTGCAAAAATATAAAAAAATCCAGATTAGAACGAATTTATTAATTAGCTATTAACTGTCAAATCAAATCTTTAAGAGAAACTCCAAAAAAATATTGCAAGATAAGATAATTTAAAAAATTCGAACAGTTCTTACGTTTTTTTTTTTTTTTTTTTTTTTTTTTTACAAAAAAAGAAAAGATATATCAATTTAAAAAATAAATTTTACCAAGCGCTTTAAGAATTTTTAAATTTGTTGAAGTTAAATGAGTGTTTGATCAGTAAATGTTTTTGAAATGTTAAAGAATGTAGCGACAACTTCTGTTCATGAATTAAAGGAAAATTCAGAAGAATTCAGAAAAGTTCAGAAACTTATGACTAAACGTAATTAAAATTAGACCAGTTTGAATATATTAACGATAAAATGATATAAAAAAAGTATTGAGAGAGAAGTAAATTAAGCTGCTTGTGTTTTGAGTTTGCTCTTTTTCAATAAATATTGTCCATTTGCAACTTGACAAAATGGCTTTCTCCTTCTGGGTGCTTCTCATATTTGTTAAAAATTTCTTAGAGAACAAAAATTTTTCATTTTCACATTCGAACTTACTTGAATATTATGTTTATTTTATGTTTAATGAACAAAGGCATCTATTTAATTCCATAAATGGTAGTCTATTCTCTCTTTTACTTAACTTTTAATTGATATTTTTATGATATGTGCTTTTGTTAACTATTGATAAAAATTATTGTCTTAATCTGTATTCAGAGTAAATATTCGATATTTTAATGTAATTTGAATTAGTATATAGAGTAGAATTTCACTTCCATCCTCCTAATACAACTGTGACTCAAAATTATAAAAAATGAGCATTTAGAAAATAGAAATGTAAATTACATATGCATGGTTGGTTTAAGCAGTGACGCAGACTGAACCCAGAAACATTTGCTTACGAGAATACAATAATTATTGTTTGAAATAGACTAATCGTCTATTAAGGCTGATCTTTTTAGGTAGGTGGTTTTAGACACATGGTGTTACCAAATGTTGCTCTAAAACACATAAACATCCGAGGCGTTTTTTTTTTTTTTTAATTTTCGTGATGATTTTTCACAGGTAGTGGACATTATTCAACAGTTTTATTGAAGAAAACTTTGAAAATTCTTAAGCAGTTAATCTTTACATTTACAGAAAACAGAAACATATCGTCTACCATTATTTCACATTTGCTGGAACTTCAGTTATAGATCTTCCATTCTGAAGAGTGATCCCTTTTTTTTAATTACAATGAGACTTGTGTGTAGTATATTTATCATATAGTATTTTTCATATGATTTTTCTATTTATTTTGAAAAAAGTCAATGAAAATATCATTAAATGTATATGGGTTTTTTTTCTCCCTCGAATATATCATTAAGTCATCTGAAAGTACTTAAATGTGCGAGATAGAAATGTATTAAGTTGTTAATCCCCATCTTCTTAAATTGCTTCATTTTTAACAATGAAAACCAAAAATTGCTTAAACTTATCAAATCACAATGTTATGCTTAATGTCAGAAAATGCATTATTTCATATGATTACACGAGTCCTTTGTTTATTGACATGATTTTATATAAAAGCACTTTTGAAGACAGATGAAATTGTTTGGCTGTTTCTTAAACTTTTATGCATTTTATCTCAGTTAAATTTTGCTTTTCATACTTTTTTCTAAAATTAATGAAATAGATATAAATGTCTGAGTTAGTAGTTTTTACACTTTAAGAGATTTAGTAACAAAATTGGGCTTCTTTATTAAAAATGAAAACAAAATATTTTATTAAATAATAATGAAAGAAAAATTAAATTCTCTAAACCAAAAATTTATAGCAAGAAAGTAAACAGCTAGAGTGTACGTTTCAACTAGCTTATGTAGAATTTCTTGATTACACATTCTATTAAGTGACAAAATTTAAATTATGTATTGTGTTGTACTAAATTCCTAAGTAATGTATTTTACAAAACATTTTGGATGGCTTGCAATCTTATATTTCTATAGTTTAACAGTAAATAATATGCAATACAGATATTTTGGTATTTTACTAATTTTGAAATCTTATTCACTTCAAATATACTAACATTTATATTTTATTAATTAATGATATCGATTAACATTTATAAAAATATATAACAGAAATTTAAATAACTAAAATGTCAAATTTAATACATTAACCTTTTGAAAAATTGAATTTTTTATATTTTTAATTCATGCCATTTGTTAATAACTAAATATAAAATGATGCCTAATAAATAAGTAAATAATTTTCAAGGTGACAGCAAATATATATATATATATATATATATATATATATATATATATATATATATATATATATATATTATATTATATTATATTATATATATATATATATATATTATTTAATGAGAATAGTTATAATGAAATAGTAAGATCCTTATATTGATTAATCTAAATTTCTGTTTAATTTATAAACATGAATAATTTCGTAACAAACTGTGCAACGAGATAGTTAAAAACCAATGGATTGTATAGGAAATTAAAAAAAAAGATTGTAATTGAATTAAAAATTCAAATAAGATTTGATGAAATTAAAAATTTTAAATTGAAATATTATATTAAAAATGCATAATAGTCAATTCAAAAATCAAATAAGATGGAGTAAAGCGTGTGCAATTTTTATAAAATCTTCAGATATTTCATAATAAGTAAGTGCTAAATTTATGTTTTAATTTATTTTGTATGAGAATGAATGTATATATATATATATATATATATATATATATATATATATATATATATATATATATATATATATATATATATATATATATTAATAATAAATATGAAAATTTTTGATTTATTTATTTATTCTATTTTCAAATGTATTTTTCACATAAAAGGCTAATAATTGTATGGATAATGAACTCCGAATAAATCAATTTATAAACATAGCCTTACAAATAAAGGAAGAGATA
Organism: Latrodectus elegans; assembly: GCA_030067965.1. NCBI lineage: Eukaryota > Metazoa > Arthropoda > Arachnida > Araneae > Theridiidae > Latrodectus > Latrodectus elegans. The sequence goes on from CM057819.1 coordinate 66,311,482, forward strand.
TTTTTAATCTTTATAGTGAATACTATCATTTCACTTTTTATTATTCCTTATTCGAAGGATATAAAAGCTTACTTATCTTTTTGGTTGTATTTTTTATTTTAAGGAAATAATTGTTCATTTTTTACATTTCTATCATCTTTGTCTTTATTGAAAATAATTTCAGAAATACATTTCTTGGATTTCTTTATGAAACTGCATTTCACGAATTAAATGAATATACAAATCAGTATATCTATATAAAAGACCAGCTGAAATTGAATTCTATATTTCATAAATTTCTCAAATAAACGTTTTATAATAAATATTAATTAATCATTATCTGCTTAGAAGTAATAAATTTATCGAGATATTTAACTTAATTTATCAATTTTTGGTGCATTAATAATTTTTTTCTTTAACTAAAAACTCCACTTCTTAATTTATTCTTTTATTCAAAAGGTTGATCTACTCTATATTGTACAAGAGTCAAAACAAACTCTTAAGTTTATTATGTGTTGATACTACATTTGAATGCAGTGTAAAAGTACAGTTTCCTCACAAACAAAATTTTCTGAAGGATTTAGGAATGTACCAAAAGTTTATCTAGATTCATTCAGATTCAAAATTATAGTTCTGTGATATACTCAAGTGAGATCCAAAAGAGTACTCTCCTCTTTATCAATATTGATCTCAAAATTGTTTCTCCTCTTACTTTAGGATTTATATGCCACATATAATGCTGTCATGAAAATTTACAAACACTTAATGTGCACCAAATGTTTTTGCATATCTAATATTTAATTACATAAAGAAATTAAATATATCAATTTTAATGTTACATAAACTTATCATGATGTACTAATATTAATCCTTAACTCATCAGGTTGAAATAACGGGGTCACTTTCACGAATGTTCCTTAGAATAAGTAATATATTTTTTAGATCGTATTGACATATGAAATTCCTTAGTATTAAATTTCAATACAATTGTATTGGAAGTCACTGTCACTTTCCACAACAGTTATCAAGCAAAACAATTTACCCCCAAAGATTTTTCCTTTTTACCAAACCCAAAGTAAAATCAGCAAATACAAATGATAAATATCATTTTTTAAATTTCCTACTTTGATTAGTACCCAAACTAATCAACCAAATTTATTATTGCCATAATTTATTAACATAAGTGACAATATTATACTTATAAAAATCAAAAAAATTATATTTTGCTGTATAGAATTCTCAGTTATTATTTATTAATATCTTGTTTGAACAATAATTTATACGTCGCATTTATACACAAAATCAATGTTGAATCCTTTCTTAATGTTTAAGTAATTTTTCCAGAAAAGTTTTGCTAAACTTGATTCCCATTTTAAATCTACATCTTAATTAAAATTAATTAATTCTATTCTTTTGTGGATTAGTTGTTGTCTATAAGAAGATTTACTTGAGGTATCAAGAATTTAAAAAGCTTCTTACAGAAATTTAAAATATTTGCTTAGATAAAATTTAAACTTATAAATATTTATGCATTTATATATAATATTAAATCTCAAATATAAAGGTTATTTGTATTTTAAAATTCTTAACACATTATCTATTATTAATATTATAAGATAGCTCTGGTAAATATGCAAATAGATTTGCATATAAATATCAATACATTTTCGGTAGACTTCAAATTAATTATGTATCTCGTATAAAAATTATGGAAATGATTAAATTAGTCCTTAACTAATTTAATTCAATTTAAAATTTGCACTCTCCAAAATGGCATAAAATGTTTGTTTATTTAAAAACTATCAAAAACTTTCTGTTTATTAATACTATAATAGATGTTAGCTTTTATATATTTATTTTGTATGTTAGAATATTAGATTAATGATGATATACAATTTTTATTCACAGTATAAAGAATTTATTTTTAGATCTATTTTAAAAGATTAATTTTTAATGGTAAATAAAAGATTAATTTTTAATGGTAAATATGCTGTTAATATTTTTCAAAATGTTACATTTATATATATATATATATATATATATATATATATATATATATATATATATATATAATATTATGTATCTTTATAATATTAATTGTTTATTTGAATAAATCAAACAGTGCATTTCGTGTAAGATGATTAAATATTCAAGCATTCAAGCTTATTGGCATTTTCTTTATTTATATGTGTAAACGTTCTCTAAAAGAGTTTTAATTACAATATGATTTTACATTAATAATAATAGTTGTTCAGTAAGCATTATTTATAATGCTATTATATATTATTCTTATTAATACATAAACTTTCAAAAGCACAGGTGTTCAAATATTTATTTACTATCAGTGTATCTTATAAATGTTTACGGTAAATAATTTTAATTTTAAAAATAGTATCATAACAATTTTCATGTTTATGATAACAAATATAATAAGTATTTATAAACAAATATATATTTTAAAAAACCTTACTTGTTAGATGCGTAATATTTTACAAATAAAACTTGATAAAAACTAAAAACTAAAAAATGTTGACAAGCAAAAAAACATAAATTTAAAATATATATAATACAAAAATAAACTCAAAGAAAATTAAATAAACTTACCTCTTCTGTAAAGAATATCTTCAAAACGCTGATTATTTAATTATATACTCTCTAATATTCTTTATCGTAATTGATAATATATTTATATATATATATATATATATATATATATATATATATATATATATATATATATATATATATAATATCAGTTTATAAAAAAGAGCTTATACATAATTAAAAGTTAATGAAATGTTTTCTTTTATTTTATTTCTATAATAAATTCTTAACTCAGTTTCTCACAAATTTAGGTAAAATCTTCATATAAATACATTGTTAAATATTCCTCAAAATAATTTTCAATATTTGAAAAAGTTTTAAAATTATAAGAAATTTGTTATTAATAGATTTTTAAAGTCCTATTTTCATTTAGGTTTTGTTTTTGCTTCAAATTTATAATTTAAAACACAATCATTTCATATTATATTTTAGTAATACATTTCAGAATAAACATTCATCCATTCTTTGCTGTTTTAGTAACACCAATGGTAATTTTATATAAAGCTTTAGGTATGATTATTAATATAATTTCTGTATCTGAAATGCAAACATTACTTACTTATATTACTAGAGAGGAATCTTTATCAGTAAAAGTCATTATTAAAAATTATGCTATATTTTCCAAATTTTCTGATAATAATACCCATAATTTTATACAGAATTCTTTCACGTGAAGTTGTTTTTATAAACATGAAAATCATTTATTTCGTATAAAAAAATAAAATAAATTTTCTTCTCACAATGGAGAAATAAGAAAGTTTTGCTCTTAATGATTTTAAACATTTTTTTACTTGAATAAATTTTTAAATGTATGAATTGATTGGGATTCTTATAAAGGAGATATATGGCCATCACACTGAAAGAACTACGCTCCATTATTGTGAGAAAACTGTAATCCACCATTGAAATATATGTCTTAAAAAACTTTTTTTATTCTACTTTAACTATAAGTCATACTTATAGTTAAAGTAGTCAACATGATTTTTTTACAAGAAAACTAAATAATTATTGTAATGTAATTTTATACACCAAATTCTCATATATTATCAGCTTTCTTTTATCAGCCAAAATATTATTTTGCATTTGAGCTATAACTTTCTTTCATTCATTAAATTTAATGATAAAATTATCCAGAATAGTTTGAAGACAAATATACTGATATTCATGTCGAAACAACGGTTTTCTCTTTAAATTTCAACATGTTAGGAATTGCCTTATAAGTAAGTACCAGTTGGTTATATTGAAATAGTGTCTTTGGCAATACGTTTGTACATCAAAATGTAGTTATTCTCGGAAAGTTGCTTTTACCTCCATTGCATATAAGACTCGGGCTGATGAAGAAGTTCTTAAAAGCAATAGAATAAAGTTCTGCTGCTTTTTATGAATTTGATATTTCAATTGTGATGCAATATTGAAGCACAAAATATGTTAAGATCACAAATAAGATCAATAATATCACATAATAAACATTCTATGAAACTGCCAATCCAAGGAAAAACGCAGAGTTGAAAACGATTCAAAATAGTATTTGTTGTGGATTTCTTACCCAGAAAACTATAAAAAATAATGAGTGTACTTCTGACTTTAAATGGCTGTAGCATGTACGTAAAAATTCACTTTTTGGACTCACATTTAGACTTGTTGTCTAAAATTCACGGGCTTTATATGATGAGCATGGTAAGCGTTTTCATCATCAGATTGCTACCGTTGACAAGAGGTACCAACAAAAGTGGATTCCATTATACTATATATATATATATATATATATATATATAGAAACAGGTTTATATATATATATATATATACATATATATATATATATATATATATATATATATATATATATATATATATATATATATATATATATATTATAAACCTGTTTCTATCCCTTTAATATTTTTGTATTGCATCTGCAAAATTTTCACATTAGGTTAATTATAGTATTTTCTGAAAATTATAAAAGGAAATTCTTCTAAATTCAATATTTTTTTAATTTTCATTTTCTTTATTAAGTAAAGAACTGAATAAAACTATCTCATCACATTTTAAATCTTTTATGAAGAGGTGTTAAAATACCATTCACAACTTTTCTCTTATAAATGTAACTTTTATTATGATAACAACCTTTTTGATCTTTCAGATGAAAAATTATTTTGAATTGTTTTATTAATAATCTATAATAATAATATTGAAGATATGTTATAGTTTAAAAAAACAAATGAACTTAATGTACTTATTAGAGAAAAGAAAAATATTCTTAGATGAAAGAGAGAGAGAATAAATCTTTTCCGATTTTTTAGTTTGTTTTTTAATTTCGCAGATAATATAATTTAGAAACTAAAATACACTTTAAATTTTAATTTTAACTCTATATTTGTACTCTTCCCATATTATGCAAAACCCAAATTATTTTGACTGAAAGATGGAAAATTGCTTTATTGCATTATTTTCAGTAGATAAAGTGAATTTTAAATATCAAGATTAAATATAAAATTTAGATAGAATGCTCAAAAATTAAAGAATTTTGAAATGTAATCAGATCTAAAAAGGAAAATAAAAATTTTTTAATAACTTTAAGTGATATTATCCGAATTTATGTAATCACGTAACATTTAATTTTAAAGGAGACTGAAAATGGAAATGGGAAAGTTATAATTTATTTTCAAATAGCCTAGTAAAAAACTCTCATCACCTTATAATTAACAACCATAAGGCAATTTATTTCAACCAAGAAATTCACCTCCCACTGCTTCAACAAAATAAATCTATTTAAAAAAACTCCATTTAGTTGTTAATAATATTCATAGTTAATAAATTATCTTCATTTTATTTGCAAATATTTTCTGTTTCATTATTGGCAAAAATTGATTATCCAGATCTGAACATTTATTAAGATTGCAGTTATTTTTTTCTTGTAAATTTACATGGCCATATTATCTAGAAACGGTGCTAAAACAAC